>CM022182.2:10795653-11395653 GCA_011420285.2 Erysimum cheiranthoides | reverse complement strand
TCGCGAAGAGGGGCCTCTTATTTATCACCTTGATGTTGCGGCGATGTATCCAAATATCATCTTAACAAACAGGCTTCAGGTAATTCACCATTTGCATATTTCTAACTGATTTTCAGGATACATGTAACATGCAATTGTAAATCAAATATCAGTTAAATGGTGGTGTTCCATATACAAATTAATCACAATCGTTACTTTTAAGATTGTGAAGCCCGTGGAAATAAAATTTTTCTTCTTAATTGTCAGCCACCATCAATAGTTACGGATGAGGTTTGCACAGCATGTGATTTCAACGGCCTTGGAAAGACCTGTCTTAGAAAACTTGAATGGGTTTGGCGTGGGGTGACATTCAAGGGAACCAAAAGGTTTAACTTATAAATCATTCCAGCTAAGTATGGATTTCAATCTTGTTGATCTAGGCTTAAGCTCTTAACTTTGTTTCCAAATGGGTTGGCAGTGAATATTACCATCTGAAGAAGCAGATTGAGTCTGAATCGGTTGATTCTGGTGCAAATATGCAGTCTTCAAAACCTTTTCTTGATCTGCCAAAGGTGGAACAACAATCCAAATTAAAAGAACGACTGAAAAAATACTGTCAAAATGTATTCTTTCCTCTCTCTCTCATAAGAATATCTTCCCTACAATGTCAATGTGTAACGGCAAGTCATTCTACTTTTGGCAGACATATCGCCGAGTACTTGACAAGCCAATCGATGAAGTTCGCGAGGCTGGGATATGCATGGGAGAAAATCCGTTCTATGTGGACACTGTTCGCAGGTGTGTGGCTTTTTTTTATTATGAATCTTGTTCTTGATTGAGACTCTTTTTTGGACGTTTAGTCTTTTGTCAATCAATCTCTTTTGGGTGATTACACTAGTAATAATGATGGAAAATTTAGCCAAGTCCTAATTAGTTTTTCCATATTGCTGTTTATTTTGTATTGGTATATGTATGTAATTATAGCTTCCGAGATAGGAGGTATGAATACAAAACACTTAACAAGGTCTGGAAGGGAAAGCTGTCAGAGGCTAAGGCAAGTGGCAATTCAATCAAGATTCAGGAAGCACAAGTATGTTATATCTTATATCCTTGCAACATATTTTAGATTGATGGTTATTTGACATCAAACTTGTGCAACAGGACATGGTAGTGGTTTACGATTCCTTGCAGCTAGCTCATAAGTGTATACTTAATTCCTTTTATGGATATGTCATGCGAAAGTGAGCCCTCTGATTTCTTGCAAAGAGCCTGGAATTTGGTTATAGTAAACATCATCTTTTTGTATTTTGGTTGACCCGAAAACTTCACTTGAAACCCGATTCCAGGGGCGCGAGATGGTACTCCATGGAAATGGCTGGTGTTGTTACTTATACTGGAGCCAAAATCATCAAGAATGCTCATTTGCTTATTGAGCGAATTGGGAAACCACTTGAGCTGGATACAGATGGTATATGGTGTGCTCTCCCTGGATCTTTTCCTGAGAACTTTACTTTTAAAACGATGTAAGGTTCTGCGATCTCCATGATGTACATGTTTACATGCTAGTAATTTCATTATACTATATTATACACTTCGGTGTAAGATATTTTAAAGAGTTAAATAAACTGTCATTGGTTTTTGTTTATTGCAGAGACATGAAGAAAATCACTATCTCGTATCCGTGTGTAATACTTAATGTTGATGTGGCGAAGAATAATTCAAATGACCAGTATCAGGTATGCCGAGATATACCTTCGTTAAAAGTAGTTTTGTTATTTTCAATTTAAGTCAATATGCAGAATGATATAACAACCGATTTGGAGGTTCTGAAAGCATTTTGCTTTGATTATGGGAACAGACTCTTGTAGATCCTGTACACAAGACATATAAGTCACATAGTGAATGCTCAATTGAATTTGAAGTGGATGGACCATACAAGGTATACCTTATAAAACTCTTGTACTGCTCTTTGATTTGCTTGACAAAAATTATATTTGTTGCACTCTACATTCAGGCAATGATTATTCCTGCTTCGAAGAAAGAGGGAGTCTTAATTAAGAAGCGGTATGCTGTGTTCAATCATGATGGAACCGTAGCAGAACTCAAGGGGTTTGAGATCAAGCGTAGAGGAGAGCTGAAACTCATTAAAGTTTTCCAGGTAAACTGATTAAACTCATTAAACATCTCCATCTTTTTTTATTGGATTCTTGTGTTAACAAGCTTATTATAAATATGGACTGCATAATGTAGTAAAACGTTCATGATTTGGTAGAGACAATCATTCCAAGAAAATAGGCAGAGTTTGATTTGATAAATGTATTTGTGTAGTAACTCGAAAACATAGAGGTCAGCTAAGTTTGTTCTTTTTGGTTTTTTTTTTAATTTATTTATTTTAATTTACACTTCATGGATCTGTCAGGCACTAAAATAGATCATTTTTCTTTCCTTTACAGGCCGAGCTATTTGACAAATTTCTGCATGGATCAACTCTTGAAGAGTGTTATTCTGCTGTTGCAGCTGTTGCAAATCGGTGGCTTGACCTACTCGATGTATATCAAATATCTTGTTTCTGTTTTTGTTTTTTTGAAGTTGATTATTTTTAAACCTAGAAGGAAGATTTTTCTTATTTACAACTGCGTCATTTTGCTCATAGGTTTTCCTTTACATTTTCTTCAGGATCAAGGAAAAGCTATCGCTGATAGTGAATTGCTAGATTATATATCAGAATCAAGCACTATGAGCAAATCCTTAGCAGATTATGGTCAACAAAAGTCATGTGCAGTGACCACAGCAAAACGCCTTGCTGATTTTCTTGGCGATACAATGGTCAAAGATAAAGGACTGCGTTGCCAATACATTGTTGCTTGTGAACCAGAGGTACATTTTCTGTCAAACTTAGAAATTTCATGCAACTTTTTGTCCTCCTTCGTTGACATCTAGTCAAGGATTACGTCAATGGCTTGCATTACTGAACAATATCTACTGTTCTCTTAGTTAGGAACGCTGCTGATATTTACATGTTCTCTTATTCAAGAATGTTGTCACAAATGCATAATCTCTGAATTACGAATATTGCTCACGTCTCAAATAATATTTTACTGTTCATTAAGCACCTTGCTCACTTATTCTAGCATAAGTGTCTCATTCACACTCTTCGTAGTATCTTTTGCTCTTATGATTTACCAACTTTTTCATGATTAGGGGACACCTGTAAGTGAACGTGCTGTTCCTGTTGCCATATTTCAAACAGCTGATACTGGTAAACATTCCGTTATTTGGTTTGATTATGTAATGTTGCATTCTTAACGTTCCAAATATGATGTAAATATTCTAAATTTACAGATAAAAAGTTCTATCTGCAAAAGTGGTGCAAGATATCATCATATGGTGGAATCCGTTCAATTATTGACTGGTTGTATTACAAGCAGCGACTTCATTCAGCTATCCAAAAACTTATTACCATTCCTGCTGCAATGCAGAAGGTTCATTGTAACTATTTTCACCATATTTTTTGTGTGTGGGCGCTTAATGTCAAAAACATCTAACCACTTCGATGACCTCTATAGGTGGCAAATCCTGTGCCTAGGGTGCCTTATCCTGACTGGCTCGATAAAAAGGTCCGTGACAAATTTCGCCAAAGAAAAATGGTTGATATGTTTAGCTCAGCAAACAAAGATGGTGTCTTGGACACAAATCATTCGACAACTCAAGATAATGTATTGGACGATATTGAGGATTTTTGCAAAGAAAACAGACCTTCCGTAAAAGGGCCAAAGCCAATTGCGCGTTCGTATGAAGTCGATAGAAATCATTGTGAGGGTAAGCAGCAAGAGAGTTGGGATCCATATTTTCATGATATCTCATTTCAGAACGCAGACAAGAATGTAGATTATCAAGGATGGCTTGAACTGGAAAAAAGAAAATGGAAAGTGAATCTAAAGAAGAAGAAAAAACGAAGGTACTTTTTCATTAATGGTATTTATTTTCCTGAAGTTCATCTTAAAACAAGAAGGTTTTGATCCAGAACAAAAAGTTGTTCAATATATATAAAATCAACTGTTTCTTAACTTCTCGACTGTGTATCCCTTCCTTCTGTAGGTTTGACGATCTAAGGCCTTGTAATCAGATTAATGCTAACGAGATAAATAAAAAAGTCTGTAAAGGAAGAGGAGGTGTAGGCTCATACTTTAGGAGGCCTGAAGAGGCTTTGACTAGTTCATATTTGCAGGTATGCATGGCGATATTGGCGAGACCTCATTGTGTTTATATATTTGTCTAATCTTTTGCAACCATGTAAAATGTTGTTTTCACGAGTTCTCAGATAATACAACTGGTCCAAAGTCCACAGAGCGGGCTATTTTTTGCTTGGGTTGCTGTGGAAGGATTGATGCTTAAGATCCCATTGACGATTCCAAGGGTGTTTTACATTAATGCCAAAGATTCTTTTAATGCCAAAGCTTCTATAGCTGGAAATTTCACGGGAAAGTGTGTCGACAAGATTCTTCCTCATGGAAAGCCTTGTTATAATCTGATTGAGGCATGTCTTTTACAAACTACACATCTTGCTCCTTGTATTCCTTCGAATTAGTTATTATTTTCTTTAATTCTTTTGACAGGTCAATATTCAAGAGGATCAATTTCAAAAAGAAAGCAAAAAGCTTGCAGCTCTACTTGCAAACCCCAACATTGAGGTGGGTTTACTATTAAGTAATCAAATAAAGTGACATCAGAATCCCAACCATCTATCGTGTACCCTTCACATAGTTTGTTTAACGATTAATTCTATGATTTCATTTTGACTTTGGCAGGGCATATATGAAACTAAGATGCCTCTGGAGTTTAGTGCTATATGTCAGATTGGATGTGTATGCAAAATTGAAGACACGGCCAAACACCGTAACACCCAAGATGGATGGAAACTTGGTGACCTTGATAGGAAAACTACAACTGAATGTGGCTACTTGGAGAATTCAATTCCTCTTGTTTATTTGTATAACAGGTAGAGCTTCATTTTGTTAAGAATCATTATGGAAAGGAGTTCTACAAGTTGAAGAAAGGTTTTGCTTGTGAATTTTTATCAATGTTGGAGTGTTAACGTTGTGTCTATGTTTGTAGTCATATTATTCAAAGTTGCTTTCTCAAATTACATTTTGAACTTTTTGTTTCTTTTTTTCTTTGTGCATATGCTATTTGATTTCATTATATCTTATATCATGGTTTCCTTCGTTTTGCAGCACCTCAACAGGTCGTGCTATTTATGTTTTATATTGTCATGCTTCGAAGTATATGTCTACCGTGGTAGTCAATCAGTATGGTGACAAGGAATTATTATCATCTGCCCTAGAGAGACAGTTTAGAGATTGTTGCCAAAAACTGTCACCCGAGCCATTGTCTTGGGATGGTATTCTTTTCCAGGTAAGCTCTAAAATACCTACAACACCTGTAATAACAGTCCTGCATTTTTCAAGCTTGTCTAATGCTAATCATCAGGTCGACTATGTTGACCATCCCGAAGCTGCCAAGAAGATTATACAAAAAGCGCTAAGTGAATACAAGTAAACTCATTTCCCCAAATTAAGATTCAAAAAGCTAGTTCTTCTTCTTATTACTTCTTAATTAGATAAATTCTGTAAGTTAATTGTCAAAAAAAAAAAAAAACAGTGACAATGACGGATTTTGGTCTTCTCTAAGACGGTCATGTTGGTCAGGTCATCCCCCACTTTGGTTTGAATTTTCCCGTTGTTACCTTTTCTTGCAGGGAAGACAATTGTGGACCAACTGTGGCAGTCATCGAATGCCCTGACTTTAACTCTATGAAGGAAGGTATAAAGGCACTGGCTGATTTCCCATGTGTGAGGATTCCCTTCAACGGCGATGACAATAGTTATCAGGTTCTTTGACTGATCAACCAATTGGCTTCTTTTCACTCTCCTTTTTTTTGTTTTTCTTATGTTATGATAAACGTTAGTTTGAGCAAGTAATGATAAATATGTACGTGTTGGATGTGGTTGTGATGCATATAGCCCGTCTCCTGGCAACGTCCAGCAGCAAAAATAGCAATGTTCCGTTGTGCTGCAGCATTTCAGTGGTTGGAACGGAGGATTGCCCAGTCAAGATACGCTCATGTAGGTTATGGTTTGTAAAGTGGAAATCTAGTTCTTCATATTAGTGTTTTAATGCAGTTATTGACATTGCCTATACAACTGACTAGGTGCCTCTGGGGAATTTTGGACTTGATTGGTTAACATTCACAGTAGACATCTTCCTATCCCGGGCACTCCGTGACCAGAAACAGGTTCTTTCTTCGACTTTCTGGCGAGATAATTTTCCATAATATATTCCCGAAACCTTGGCAAAAGGCTATTCTCATAACAGGTCCTTTGGGTGTCAGATAATGGTGTTCCAGACCTTGGAGATATAAACAATGAAGATACATTTTTAGTTGATGAGGTATGTCATCAAATGGTTTGTCTTTTTTTTTCTGTTTTTGTTTTTGTTTTTTTTTTTTTTTTTTTTTTTTATTAGGTTTATGTGGAATTTTTTTTTCTCTGTCACAGGTACAACAGACAAGTTTGGTATTTCCTGGAGCATACCGAAAAGTGTCTGTGGAGTTAAAGGTAATATAACAAATTTTCCTTAATCGTTGTGCTCTTTTTGGGAGTTTATCCTAAATAACATGCATTGTGAAGGTCCATGGATTAGCTGTTAATGCCCTTATGAAAAGCGACCTGGTGAGTGAAATGGACGGAGGCGGCTTTTTGGGATTTGAACAGGGTCTAAATTCCAGAGGAAGTAGTTTAAACGATAATCGCAGTTTTGATGAGACCATTGTATGTGCTCAAGCATTTCGTGTCCTGAAACAATTGACTCAGCGTTGCTTGGATGATGTGTGTAATTCTGGCAATATATATGCTGATTCCATTTTGCAACATCTGTCTCCGTGGCTCTGCAGGTATGATTATGTCACATCCTGCTACTACTTATTCACTTTATTTTTGACTTGTTAAATACCAATCAGTAATTTCATATTATATGTAGCCCTTGCTCGAAGCTTCACGATCCAGCTCTCCATCTCATGCTTCACAAGGTAAATGACTTAATGCTTTGTGCTATTAATAAGGTATAAATGAGACTTGGTGCGGGTAAACCAACAAACTTTATATTTAATTCCTCCTTGCTTCTTTGTCTGAATCTTTCTCAATCAATTCGTTTAGTTGAATCTGTAGCTTACAAGTTATATCTTCCTGGTTCAGTATCCCTGTCATCATAACCTATAATTCCCAAAGCAGCCTTAAGATCTTGAGATTTGCAGAGTTACATTCATGCTTTGAAGATTTCTTAATCCATTTGACATATTGCGGTTTTTAACAATATTGTAGGTCATGCAAAAGGTGTTTGCGCTGCTTTTGACTGATTTGCGGAGGTTAGGTGCCACAATAATATATGCAGACTTCTCTAAGGTCGTTATCGACACAGGGAAGTTTGATCTATCTGCTGCTAAGGCTTATTGCAAAAGCTTGCTCACAGTGATGCAGAGTAGGTTGGTTTTCTTCATTCCCCAGCATATACCTCAATGACTCTAAATCTCTAATGGACTGTACTCATTTTCATGTCACTGGTTCTTATGCTTTGCCACCAACAGAGATATTTTTGAGTTGATCTTGCTCGAGCCGGTTCACTACTGGCACTCGTTACTTTTCATGGACCAGGTTGGAGTTCTTATGTCTTATACTTCTCTCTTGTGTTATCTTTTCAACTAGATGGTTAAATAAACTAGAACTGAGAAGTAAAATCTTTTCACCGCGATGGTTAAAATTTTTGAACGAAGTTGCAACTTGCAAGGAACTCTACTAAAGTTTCATCTTCCTTCATTAGTTCTTGATGTCACGTTTTTCCTAATACTTTTCTCTCATCGAGACAAACCATTTCTTTAACATTGTAGTATAACTACGCTGGCATCCGAGCTACCGGTGATGAAATTTCACCTGGCCAAGTGACTGTTGAACCAAAGTGGAGCGTTGCACGTCATTTACCCGAGTATATTCAGGTTTGTAGACAGATGATCCTTATTATTAAGCTGAGCGGTGTGTACCATTTTATATTGAACACTCATGCATCTCATCTATCTTGGCAGACCGATTTCATCTTTATCGTTGCCAAGTTTATATTTGACCCCTGGGAATTTGCTTTAGAGAAAAAAAGGGGCAGTTCAGAGAGTTTAGAGGCAGAGGTGGTAGAATATATCAGGGAACAGGTACTCTTAAAGTCAGTTCGCTTGGTTTATGTTTCATTCACTGTAAAAGTTTGTCTCATATATATTTTCACTTTATGCAGATACCATCCAAGTTCACAAGCATGATTATTACAAAGGTTGGTGATATCATGTCACACATGAAGGAGATAAACGTGTCAGATGCATCTGGGGTTTCTGGTGAAGCTCCCAAAGGAGATTACACGCTCAAATTTATACAAATTATCTCTGCTGTTCTGGCTCTTGATCAAAGCGTCCAACACGATGTTCTGGTATATTCTCCATCTTTACCTGATGTTGGTTCAGTTGGATAACCATATGGATTCACATTTGCTATCAAGTCTGAATAAATTTATCTTAGCTTTTTTGTTTCTCCTTAATAAGTCCCATTGAAGCCTCGATGTCTCTGATTTCATTCACCATTCCAACCTAAACTTTTAGAAATCTGGTTCTTGAAACTATGTTTACCAGTAAAGCTGGTTAACTGACTTCTTCTGTGTAGGTAATGAGAAAGAATCTGTTGAAGTACATTAAGGAAAAAGAATGTGATGCGGAAGCCGGATTTATTGATCCTGGGCCATCCTTCATCTTACCTAACGTGGCTTGCAGGTATTACTTGACCAAAAGAAATGCTCGATTTCCGCAATTTAGCTATATGCATTGTACTTCTACCTTTTTTTATGCTCTCCAAATATAATAATACCTATTGTGTTTCAAATACTTGACTCTCTTGCTGGAGTAAGCAGTAAGACAGCTTTGATGCCTAGTGTTAATTATTTTTTCTGTTCCTGTTACAGCAACTGTGATGCCTACAGAGACCTAGATTTGTGCAGAGACCCAGCTCTCTTAACAGAGGAAGAATGGTCATGTGCGGATCCACAATGTGGGAAGACATATGACAGAGAGCAGATGGAGAATAACCTTGTCCAGTTGGTGAGACAGAGGGAGAGAATGTACCAGTTGCAGGATCTAGTGTGTGTTAGGTGCAATCAGGTAAAAGCCGCTCATTTGACAGAGCAGTGTGAGTGTTCTGGATCCTTTAGATGCGAGGAGAGTGGTTCAGATTTTCACAAGAGGGTGGAGATTTTCTTGGATATAGCAAAGCGCCAGAAATTTAGACTGTTAGAAGATTGCATCTCCTGGATTTTATTTGCCACAAGCTGTTGACAAAACAATACAGAAAGACATTCATGTATTTATTTTTGTTTTTTTCACAAGAGTGTTACCTTTGTTTCATTATAAGCCATTACAACTAGTACAAAAGTGTAGAAGTCCACTTGTTATGATCAAAAGGATCTAATGTATTAACATAAAATCGGCTTATATGTAAGATAGTGCTTTTACATCAGGGAAGCTGTTATAGTACGTAGTCCTCTTTCTTCTTCTGATCCTGAATTTCTTTTGGAATGTTAATCTTCATGGTGATTTTCAATCCATCATTTGGTAAACTAATATAACCAAAACCATATCTATCATTAGCTTTCCCTATAATAAAAGAAACAATTAAAAGAAACAATAGAGATGAGTTTGTAGTACATTTACTTGTCAAGAAACTCCGACAGCTTGAGAATATGTTGGGTTAATGGTCAATATAGAAACATAAAATGCACTTGATACTTTCCTTTCACTTGTTTGTAAAAGAAATTTTAATTGATCTGGATTTATAGTATGCATATATTGGGATAGTTTGTATATTATGTAGGTATAGGAGGACCCGCCCACAAATATCAGAGAACCAAACAGGTTATTAACTGGTTAATCCTATAACGAAAAAAAACCGAGACATTGAACCGGAATAGAGATGTGAGACAGACGACGTCGTTTTCATTTATTTCAATCTCCCAAATCGAAAAATCCACTCACCGTCTGAAACCCTAAATGGTTTTCTCTACCTCAAATCTCTCGATGAAACCGACTTCACACAGAGACATGGTTTCATCGTCATAATCTTTCAATTACAACGAGGTATGTTTCTGAGCTCGTCTCATGCGTTAAAATCGAAGCTGAGTGGTAACGAAATGATCTGTCGGCTATGGAATGTAGTAATTGTGTCTAGGGTTCTAAGAGAAATCTTCTGGGTTCTAAATTATTTTTTTTTCTGCAGAGAAAATCGATCAAGGAGAAGAACGAAGGTCTGAGGAATTTAAAATCTATTATGTCATCGACGAACACTGAATCTGCTTCTTCTTCTCTTCCTACTCAAAGGTACAAGCTATTACTCTCTGATTCGTTTCTTTATTCTTCGATCAAACTCCTTTCGCTTGCTTTTACTCTCTCGATCTTTCGTTTACTCTCTTTTTCTTCTTTTCTTTTTCTTCTTGGGTCATTGTAGGATCAAAGTTTCATTTTATTGTTATGGCTGGCGATAGATTTGAGTTCATGTTATTTGGTCCTGTTCGATTATGATGGTTTATTAGTAACATGTATCTCTTCTGTCAAACCTTGAAAATGTTTATGATCTGATCTCAATTTACGGGCTCTATGATGAATCGATGATCTCTCATCTCAATCACTTGCAGGGAAAATCGTCCCGATAAGATGGTCTGTTTGAGATGCTCTGGTGACTTTGTCCTTAAAATTGATGAAGCAACCGCAAGCCAATCGCTGACCCTAGCGAACTTTCTTCAAGGCGATGATTATGTCGGCGGCAACACTGGAGGATAATTTGAGGTTAAAGGCTTCGCTCTCGGGACTCTAGAGATAGTGTTCGAGTACTGCAAGAAGCACGTGGATGATGCTTCTTCCTCCGATGAGGAGCTTAGGAGGTGGGATGCCCAATTCATGGAATCTAACTGCTTAGACCTCGACAGGGTCATTTTGGCTGCAGATTACCTAGGCATCAAAAGCCTGGTTGGTCTATGCTGTCAAAGAATCGCTGACTTAATCACAGCCTGCAAAACTCCAAGTGAGATTCGCTACAAATTCAACATCATCAGCGATTTTACACCCAAGGAACAAGAAGATGTTTGCAGGGAGAATCAGTGGGCCTTTGAAGCCAAGGATGTTCCATTTTCTCTCAACAATGGGTATCCACTTAATATTCTGTGTCTGCGTGGGATTTTGAGATGTGGACAAGACCCAAGATCCATCCATGATGATTTAATTGTGGATATATTCACAAGAATGCCTGCCAAATCTTTAGCTAGATGCCTCTGTGTGTCAAGAGCCTGGGCATCAATAATTAGACGGCCATCTTTCTCAGCCTTGTTCTCGAGCCGAAGAAAGCCTCAGCTATTGTTCGCTTGCCGTGAACAAGAAACCAACGACTGCAAAGACGACGGGAAATTGTTCTTTCTGTCTTCACCTTTGCCTCAGGCTCTCGAAGACTTCTCTTCTGATCTAGAAGTCAATCATCAGACGGAATTATCTCTTCTAAGGGGTGAAGTGGAAACTGATATCTCTGTAAATGGTTTGGTCTTCGGTATACAAGAGCAACCCGTGCACCGTAAAATCCGAGGACCGGGAAAGTGTTTGTGTGTGATACACAACCCGGGCACTGGGAAATCTATTGCCTTTCCCGAATTGTGTCCTGTAGTGAGGTGCACACTTGAGCATACGCCTGGGGTGCTGGGAACACAGACCTATTTTGGTTATGATCCTATCGACAAGGTCTACAAGGCCTTGTCAATGACAACGACAACCAATGGCATTGTTAGAGACCACCACTGTCTGACGGTAAGGGGTGGAAAATATGTACTGTGGAGAAGTATCAAATGTTGCATAGAGCATTTCCTCCATATAGATCGTAACCAGGTATGCATCAATGGTCATATCTTTTATCCAGCTGCCGACAGGCTCAAGGGAAAGATTTCCATGGTAATTGATTTTGATGTCAATTCTGAGAAGTTCACATCTATCAAGTATTTTGACACTCAACTTCATAGAACACTGTTCGACTTCAATGGTAAGCTGGGTTCTTATGTGCCTGTGGACCATATGAAGAGTTTTGAGCTGTGGGTTTTAGATGACGCCGTAAATCAAAGTTGGTCGAAGCAGTTTCACGTGCTTCCAAATTTGGGTGCGGATTGTAATTCCTTGTTTATGCGTTTTGCTGGAGTGACTCACAGAAATGAAACCGTGTGGTTGCCGCTTATTCATGATACCGGGCCTCTCTTTGTGTGGTTTTACAATACGCATACAAAGACCGTGAAGAAAATATGTTTAAAATCTTCGTCTGTATTTGAGGGTAAGAAGTTTCGCACCTTTGTAAACCACATAGAGTGCCTGAAAACTCCATGGGAGGAATTTAAAGGAGTTGCAGTTTTGGAGAGCAGTGAAGGTGTTAATGGGACCATTGTCTTCACCCAGGAAGGAGAAGAAGGTACTTCTTTTTAGAGCGTTTAAGATTTTGAAGCCATAGTTTTTTTTTGTTTTTTTTTGTTATTTTCCCTTTCTTCTCAAATGATTAAATTTTCTTGTATTGGTTTTTGCAGGTGTAACCACGATGACTGTAACAGTTTCTGGCCTTAACCCTGGTCCCCACCGTATCAGTATCCATAATGTCGATATGAAAGAGTTCCATGTTGGAAATGACGGTATTCTTCACATACATTAGCTGATACTTCTCTCTCAAAAGTGTTTTCTTTTTTTTTTTTTTTTGTCTTTAGCTTTGTAGTTTGCAGTACATTATTCATCTTTGACCAGTTTTAATGCTTTTCTCAGGAACTGCCACTTTCACAACTGGTGATGATGATTACCAGGTTCATAGCTGTTTACCTGTTTTATGTCTTTTTTGTTTTTTCACCTATTCAGTAACTGTGATAGTGAACAGTCTCTCATTTTGTATTCGTTGCACAGATTTCTCTTACTGAACCAAACAGTATTTCTGGAAGGTCTGTTATCCTCAGAGCAGATGGACGTGTTGTTGCTCAGGGTAATAAAACGAACCACCTATTATATGAATTTTGTCTGTAAATTTATCAAACATTATGGGAAGTGACTAAGAGTACATAGAACCGCATCTTCTGTTACTATGTTTCAATGCTAATGACTTCTCAATAGACTCGCAAAAGATCAACAACAGGTTTTTGGTTTACTATTTTGCAGGTGACATTGGTCTTCAGGACTAAGCTGTTACATATCTGAAGAAGAGATTTCTGTAATAAGGAGATCCTACCTATAGATCTTAGTAGTTTGTGTGCATTCGCTGAATCGTTTTGGTTTTGATTGTTGGTTCAGTTTGTTTCGTTCTAATTCGGTCTCGATTTGAGTATCCTTATGATAACTTGTCCATGATACAGCTTCGAGAGTTGAGTTGAAGTTTTGGATTTTGATTGGTTTCAGTTTGGAGATAGGTTATCAATAACTATAACCACAAGTATCATGATTGTGCATGTTACAAAACTGGTTTTTGTTAATTCAGTACAAAGGATACCTGAGACATGTGTTGGTTTCTTATGCTTTTTGGTAAAGATAGTGTAATTACAATATGCTAAGTAGATCACTCGCTATCAAGTCTTAACCGTACTAGTTGAAAACATTGTCGTGTGTTGCCTCGAGAACTCTCCAAACCATGTTTGGTTGTGTTCTCGGTATCACACGACCCCAAACTTATCAGTGTTGTTTTGAATCAAGACAATAATTTATGCTTCCTTATCATGAGTGAGTTAACTCAAAGTTTTTATTCAAAGCATGTCATTCGTAGTTTTTCCTCCTCAATTGGTAAATACATATGCAATCCATACTCTAACACATAATCAAACCATATCCAAAAGCATTACACATCTTACATTAGTTATTGAGTACATTGCAATCCTTAGTTATACATTATTTTCTATATTTCGGCATGCATTCTTGGACAATATATAGTAGACCATCATTGGACCATATATTCAAATTCAACAGCCGAATTCATGCCAAAAATTGGCCAATGGGCTTCTAGAAGTTTAAAGGCATGATGGACTCGATAGAAGTGAAAATGTTGCTTGACTATGCTCTAGAGATATATGTAAAAGTTTTTGAAGCGTTTAGGTTAAGGATATTTATTTATCCATGAACTATCTGGAGACATCCGATGTTGGTACAGAAGTGTCATGAGTTTCCCTTCTAGTGTAGAGTTTACGTAATTTGGAGGACTTTCAAACGTCATTTGTTATATATTCGCCAAGCAGATGAATATGTTGATGAGATTGCAAGGATTAATTATGAGATTTGAGCTCCAAAATGTACATATCGATCACACAAGATGTCACAGTTTCATCAGCAACTTTGTGCTTTCCAAGATTGATTCAAATCCCTTTAATGAATCTAAAAGACTTAAGAGCAAGAGTAGTCTCCATGATGATATTTAAATCATAACTGTCTCCTTACAATTCATTTTCTAAGTCAAACAAAAGTTAGGCATACAAGAAAGTTCAACCAAAGAGTCTTTAACATATGAACTTACAAAAAAAACAGAGTGTTCTACAAACAACGTTAAATCTCTTACAAAGTTTTAATCTTTTACATAATTATACATCAATAGAACTCAAACGATCTTGGTAATATCTCTAATGAAAGCATCAATGTTAGCATCAGAAGAACCGCTTTCCGCAACCGCTCCTCGACATATCTGACTGAGATCACAAATCCTTCTTCTCATCTCTTTCCCATCTTCACTCTCTCCATCCATAAACCTTTTTACCAATTCCTTGATCTCGTCACACGTTATCAACAACTCCGTCTTCTTCTTGCTCTCGATCCTCATTCCGACCCTCCACTCCTCAACAATCATCTTCGCATTCAGAAACTGATCCCAAAAAACCGGAAATGTAAGCATCGGTACTCCCGAATATATCCCTTCCAATGTCGAGTTAAACCCGCAATGTGTCCAAAACCCGCCTACAGCATTGTGACACAGAACTCGCAGCTGATCACACCAGCTCACCACAACACCCGAGCAACCTTTAAGAGCCTCCTTAAGCTTCAACTCTCCCCCACGAGCCACCCAAAGAAACCGGACTCCACTCTCTCTTACTCCTACCACTATTTCATCCATCTGAGCTTCCGAGACCGAAAGAAAACTCCCCTGAGATATGTAAAGCACAGAGCTTTCTTCTTGCTCGTCAAGCCACCGAATGTATTCTGGTTCGCTGCCCTCATTTCGGACAGAGAGTTCTTCAAAGGGTATTAACGGACCGGTGGCGTAAACTGGGAAATCAAACTTGGAAGTGAAAAAGTCGATGGCTTTTGGTTCAAGCTCATAAGCAGAAGGGAAGAGAAGGTACTTAGCTTTGGAGAGCTCATCGAAAGACTTTTTGAATATATTGAAGACTTGATGACTAAAGCCGTGAAAGATCTCCGGTAAGTCACGGAGTCTTGTCGGAGATAAACCGGGGATGTAATCAACGATTTCGTCTAGTTTTGATTCTAGAAACAACCGCAGATTCAAGAATCACGAATTATCGATAAAAAAGGATTGAACTTTACGATTTTGAACTTTGCTATCTGAAATTGAGTACCTGATGGTTCAGCCGGGAAATGCCCGTGACTTGCGAGAAGATCGGAGTGAATGAAGAGGGAGAGAATCGTGGCCGACGTAGTCCACAAAGAAGCCACCGGAATATTCCTTTTTGTTCCAACACGCGCTGCCCAAATGATGTAAGTATCGGCGATTATTGCGGTGGGAGAAGGAGACTTAAGACGGTCAAGTAGCTGTTCGAAAGGCTGCTCCAATCTAGTGAGGACGGCGTTGGCGAAACCAATGTAGTCGTTGGCCCGGACGAGCTCGGAAGGGATGAGATTGGGGAGAGTGGCGAAGTGGATCCGGTCCGGTTTCGGGTCGGCTCCGATGAAGCCGAGCCATTCTTCAGTGACGACGATGGTTACGATGAGGTTTGGGTCTCGCCGGACGATGCGATTGCAGAGGTTTAACATTGGGTTGATGTGGCCTCTTCCCGGCCAAGGCATGGCTACCACGTGGCGGATTTCGACTGGATGAGATTTAATTTGATCCATTGGATGATTGGGAAATGATGTGATTTTGTTCACTCTTTGAGAAGCTGCAGAGAATAAGTTTGGTTCGACACTACCTTTTTATAAGAAACGTGGTCAATATGCCAAAACAAGAAAGAAAGTTTCAGACATAAATTTATATAATAATTGCAACAAAAATAATTATTTTGCTTCTAATCTGTCAGAGAGAGAAGAGATTAAAATAATCTCTACAACCCCTCTCTCCTAATTTTTACACTGTTTGATTACTTTTTAATTTTTTATTAGTCACAACCCTTCAAAGATTGTGCCATTGCGTTTGGTCTCATCACCTTTGTTGTTTTGAAATCTTTTCTGATTAATATATATATTCAATGGCAAATGATATTATATACGACTATCTAGAATAAATCACAAGAAAGATATTTTATCAATTACAATCCTAGTAAAAGAGAAAGATTACCTTATGAACAAGATGCACTAGGTGTCCCTCAAGCTAGGAGAATGGTTAAAAATTATGGATGTACTCATCATGAAGTGTATCATGTACTTCATGCTTATCATGTACATACCATCCTACACGCCTAGAGCCATCAATTGGTTCACATGTAATGGAGAAAAGGAGAATGTGTTTCTGAATTTCGTTGCTAATGAATTGTAAACAACTTCAATGTACATCTTTCAATCATTAAAACCCGGATTCTCGGCAAGGTGCATTTGCAAGCACAATGCAAACACATACACTAGCCAATGCAATTGCAATTAGGGTCCCAATCCGAACTTGTTCTTTACTTTATATATGAGAAGCTTATTGTGGATGATCGATATGCTTGTGAAATGGAGTCTGATCTGAACTTCGTCAAGTCAATTCTCGATCAAGAACTTAGAGCATTGAGTTTTTTTGCCAGTAAAATAATAAATTTATTGGTGATATATTATTCTCTAATAGTATACGGATATTAGTCACTAGCTAATTATCAACTATCAAGACCCTCTTAAATTAACTTTTGCACCTATTTTAAATACACATTAATCACAAGTGGTATTATGTCTTACTGCAATGTAGTTATATATATCTCTTTTATTTTGTGTTGATTATAGTTTGGATACTGATATTTACTCGTTGTACTTATTATTTTAGTTGCATGATGGTAATGGTGTTGTTCATCATGGTTAGCTTCACATACTAACCTTTAAGATATTGTTCAAAATGGAGAAGATCTCATATATCATTCTAATCAAGAAAGTGGCTCTTAGGTATGTATCATAGCATAATCTTTTATGTTAATATAACCTTTTATGTGAATCCATGAAGCTCAAATCAACTTTTTAATGTTTCAGATTAACTACGGTTATGTTGCCGACAATTGAATTCTTTTGTGGCGTCATCAATTAGAAGGTAAATATTACATTTGCTTTTTAAACCTCTATTGAGATAGAGTACTTCTTTTTGGTTTATCTTGGTCTGGTTGGTATCATTCTAGAAAAAGGTCAATGTCTTTGTAGTAAGGGCTTCAATTAGTTTCAATTTGCCATATGGACGTTTGTAATGGAAAATTAGAACATTACGAGCCATCTCTTAACATATATTGCACACATACCTAAATGCCCGTAGTCATGCATTCATACATTGCACAAAAACATACATATATCTATGCTTATGTAACATATATATACTTGCTTATATGTATTTATAATTATTTCTTTGATTCGTTGTTTACTTGATTCTTTGATTCTTTGTTATTTTGCCCTTTTTTATGTCATTCTTTGTTTACTTAATTGGTTGCTCAAAATTTTTGCCTTCATTCCTTCTTTTTTTTTTTTGCTTCATTGCTTAGTTACCAGCTTCCTTGATTCCTTGCTCTGTTTACTTGATGTAAGGTATAACTCTGTTAACTTGTCACTTGTCAGACCATATAAACTAAGCTAGAGAAATTTTATTTGGTTGTACATTCTTTCTTATCATTTATTTTCTATAACCCATAAGTAGTGCCATTAGTTATGTAACATTCTTTTTCAAGAACTTTGTTTTTGTTTTTTTGTGTCAAGATTTATTGCTAAAACTGTAACAACAATGTGCCGAACAACAAAAGCTCATTGAGCCTTAATTTGTATTGGTAATATCCCTTACAAAAGAGTCGATGTTAGCAACCGACGACCCGCTCTCCGCAACAGCTCCTCGACTAATCTCACTAAGGTCACACGCCCTTCTTCTCATCTCTTTCCCTTCTTCACTCTCTCTATCCATAAACCTCTTCACTACTTCCTTAATCTCGTCTTTCCTAATCAACAAGTCCATCTTTCTCGTCGTCTCGATCCTCATTCCGACCCTCCAGTCCTCAACAATCATCTTACCATTCAAAATCTGATCCCAAAACAATGGAAACGCCAGCATCGGTACCCCCGAATATATCCCTTCCAATGTCGAGTTAAACCCGCAATGAGTCCAAAACCCGCCTACCGCTGCGTGACATAGAACACGCAGCTGATCGCACCAGCTCACCACTAAACCAGAGCTACCTTCAAGAGCCAACTTCAGCTTCGACTCGCCCCCACGAGCCACCCAAAGGAACCGGACTCCACTCCCTCTCACTCCTGCAACTATTTCATCCATCTGAGCTTCCGGGACCGAAAGAAAACTCCCCTGAGATATGTAAAGTACAGAGCTTTCTTGTTGCTCGTCAAGCCACCGAATGTAATCTGGTTTGCTGCCCTCATTTCCAACGGAAAGTTCTTCGAAGGGTATTAACGGACCTGTGGCGTAAACCGGGAAATCAAACTTGGAAGCGAAAAAGTCGATGGCTTTTGGTTCAAGCTCATAGGCGGTGGTGAAGAGAAGACACTTAGCTCTCGGGAGCTCATCAAAACACAACTTAGCTTTCTTGAAGCATCGGTGGTGGTGACCGTCGAATATCGGTGGCAAATCCCGGAGTTTCGTCGGAGGTAAACCGGGGACGTAATCAACAATCTCATCTTCTTTAGATTCTAGAACAAACCAAGATTCAACAAGAATCAATCACAGTAAATATCAGTTTTAAAAAAGGGAACTTTTTGTGCTATTTCAGTGGTGATTTGACCTGATGGTGCGATCAGAGCATGGCCATGACTTATGAGTAGATCAGTGTGAAGGAAGAAAGAGAGAATCGTGGCTGACATGGTCCAGAGAGAAACCACCGGAATATTCCTCTTTGTACCAACACGAACTGCCCAAATGACGTATGTGTCGGCGATGATTGCATTCGGAGGTGGTGAATTGAGACTATCAAGAAGCTTCTCGAAAGGGTCTTCCAATTTGGTGTAGACTGCATCAACGAAGCCTATGAAGTCTTTGGCTCGAACGAGCTCGGAAGGGATGAGATTAGGGAGAGTGGCGAAATGGATCCGGTCGGGTTTCGGGTCGGATCCAATGAACCCGAGCCATTCTTCTGTGACGACGAATGTGATGTGGAGGTGTTGGTATCGGCCGACGAGGCGTTTGCAGAGGTTCATCATTGGGTTGATGTGGCCTCTTCCTGGATAAGGCATGGCGACCACGTGGCGGAGTTTGAGTGGTGGAGATTGAGTTGGATCCATAGGGTGCGAGGTGTATGTATGATTCTGGTTCGTGTGACTGAGGAAGTGAAGAGAGTACAGTATATAATAAGAAAAGGTAGTCAAATGTTTGGTCATTGGGCGTGCCGTGTGCGGCGTGTGACTGTAAAAGACTAAAAGTCAAAAGTGATTACAAAATTCGATTTTTCTTCTTTCAATAAGGCAGACAATTTTTTATGCTTTCCATTTTTGTTGTAGTTATTTATTATTTCTCTGACTAAAATATTTTTCAGGGCCGAATACTAGAGTAATGGGCCGAATACAGATATCTTCGTCCGATCGATGGGTTTGCTGCAATTATCTTTTTTTTTTTTTTATTACTAATTTGGAAAATGAACCATAGGTCCATAGTGGACTTTCAGATCGTGTTTGTGATCTCCTCCTTCAGTACATGTCCCGGCCCTTTTTATATTTTGCATTCGTGTTCAGTTGAGAAGAGGAAATAGTTATAATTTAGTATTTACGATGGACTTTACAGTTTATTGTTTGAAATGACTTGGTCAGACATAATTATGGTTGACAATTGTTTTCCAAAGTTATTATACCATATTTTGATTTGGGAATTTGAAATTTTAAGTTATTATATGGTCTTAATTAGGTGTTTTGCCATAAGCGGTTTTATGGTGCGGTATAGACGTATAATTACCATTCAAAACTATAGTTACAAACTTACGCTATTTACTAATTTACATAAACATCTTTCTGCAATTTAAGATTGCTTATATGAAAATATAATTTTGTTTCTTTTCTTATAACTACACATGCAGCTTGAATTTGTTAGCCCACCAACGGGAAAGTTCGTTGAAGTGTGCATAAATTAATTAAGCAGCAACAATTTGGATTTATTAGTAAATCTCAATTTCTGCCATTGTAATCATGTTTTTTTTTCTAATGAATCTTTCTTCCTGTTAAAATTAACGTTGGTTTGGCAAATAAGAAAAATCAGTTCACACATGGCCAAAAAATAAATTTGCGCACGTGCATGGAGCACATGCACATCTACGTGTAATTAACTAGATGTATACATGCGTCTAACTTTGCTAATTTATATACTACAAAAATTATAGAGAGCATTTTCAACAAAAAAGTTTTAAGAGTTCTTATTCCTAACTAAAAAGTTGTTACGCGTAAAGTTAAAGATAGAGTATTATCCCAATAATTATATTATATAAATATGACAGTTATAACTTCTCTGGCTTGGTACGATCGTCAAAAACAAGTTAAGGGTACTTGAAAAAATTAAATAATGAAATTTGAAAGAACATGATCGATTATTTTTAGTCATTAGATTCTTCCCATGTCGACAGGCAATTCTTTTGAATTTTTTCCGTCTACTGATCACATGAACACTAGCAATAGATAACATAATAAAATTCAACTCCACCACGTCCTCTTTTCTAATTTAATTTGATGAATTAAAATTTATATGCTTTTTTAAAATTGATTAGTACAAAAGCAACAGTAGAGGCGACTTTATGTTCTAACGTGTAGCTTATGATTAATCAAATCAGGTCGGTTGAATAAATCTATAGTAGTCAAATTGTAAAGGTTGAATCATGTAGATTTTTTTTTTTTCATAAAATTTAGATTGCAACTTGAGTTTTCTTCTTCGATTTCAACTTCAGTTTATCGCTAGTAGAAACAAAATCTACATGTTTAGTATATTCTAAACTAGTTGATTCCAGAATAAGTAAAGTCGATTTTGCATGTTTTCTAAGACTAATTAAATAACTGAGATTTTGAGTCTTTTCTTTAAATTAATCCATGAAACCATGTAAATTTGAACGCGACAAAGTTTGGAGTCGGTTTGTTTGAGGAAAAAAGTGTAGTGGGTAGAGCAGTTTCTTGGAGACTTAAAATTAAATTAAATTGGGATTGGAATTAGATCTAATTTTCACTGTTCAAACGATGGAAAAAAGAAAAATGGAAGTGAGAAACCAAACTAAGAGAAAAGAAAAGGAAAAAAAAAAAACAGATCTCTAATTCTAAAGCTTCTAACTACACCTCATCACCATCACATGCATGCATTTAAGCTTTTGACTTATACTACTTTCATTACACGAAACCTGTTCCCATAATATTCTCTTTTTCAACATATCTTGCCAAGTAACAAACTTGTCGAAAACTTCACCGATCGAGTTTATTAACCAACGAAGATTAAAATTAATTTCTTAACAAACGGCTTAAGTCAAGTCCAGAGAGATTCTTGCTTAAGAGGATCTTGCATTTGCATTTGCATCTGCATTTGCATTATACTACTTGGAGATGCAAAGTTAGAGTTGAACTGCCCAGAAGACATGGCATAACCCAAGTTGTTATTGTTGTTGTTGTTGTTGTTGCTGCAGTTATTGATATTGTTGTTGTTGTTATTGTTGTGTAGCAAGAGAGCCTTGTGGTCTTGGTCTAGTTCAAGTACTTGATGATGAGACTGTAAGGTTGGCTCATTTTGCATCTGAATGCAGAGAATCTCGGCTTGAGCCACTGCTAGTTGCATCTGAAGCTGCGAGACTTGGTTTTGTAAGTAGGAGATTGCTCCTACGCATCCGTATACCGGATCTCTAACTCGTGCGTTTGCTTCAAAAACCAGACTATTCACCGCGTCAGCTCTTTGATGAACCGGTAGCTCCTGTGACAATTTACACGAACCATGTAACCATTTTTTTAATATAAATATTTGGGAGCAAAAGAAAGTAATTATTAATTCATTAAAGCATAATTAATCAGCCAATTCAGACTAATATCAAAAGTAAATCATGGTTGTTAGACTAATATAACATATGTTTATTTTGTATGTTAAAGTTATAAAAGTGTCTAATCTACATCTATATTTGTGATATTGGATGCACATGTTTAATTAAAGAAGTTTGATTTTTTGACTAAAAACACACACTGAATATTTTGGAAGAGAGATCAATAAAAATTAAATAAGCATATTACAAGGAATGTTGAGAGCTTTCAACGGAAATATAATGGAAGAAATTAAAACCAAACTATAGAATATATTTATGGGGAAATGAGAAGGAGATGGAACCTGCAACATTTTGCTGACGTTACTTGCGCCGAAGACCTTATGAACAATGGCGAATTTGTGAGGATCGTCAGGAGGGAAATAAGGTGCAAAAATACAATCTTTTGCACACCGTCGTCGAAGAAGCTTACACGAAGCACATGGTGATGATCCCGGACCGCCCATCTCTACTATGATCACGATGTAACCAGTCTTAATTATCAAAGTATTTAATTAGGATCCTTACAGCTGAAGGATATATAGAGTTTGAGACTATAGAAGGAAGAAAGAAAAGCTTAGAGTTAAGGGAGAGAGTTTGAGAGGTGTGTATTTATAATAGGTTTTTGAAGGCTTTAGAGAGAGCGAGGTTGGTGTTCACATGTGTTCATTTAATTCTAACTTTTAATGTTTTTCTTATAAATTCCTAACTTCAGATGTAATAGTATTATTCAACTTAAATAGGAAAACACCTATTCTTAGTTTTCTTGTTCTTCTCACGACACAGTTATACTGTATTTCATATCTAACCATAAATTCTCTAATATGTTGTATATTGTCTTAAATTAATACTTTTTCTCGTTACAATTACATTAACTTGTTATTTTAATCTGAAACATTCTGAGTTTTTTTAAGTATGTACATAATCCTTAATTCATCTAATTCTGTAATACTTTTTTTTTTATTATCTTACCCAATTTGGTGTCTAACTAAAGACTCAAACGTCGGTAATTAATCACTTATGAGAGAAAAATCATTTGAGAGACCAAAGAAATTAGAAAATACTATATTAATTTCTCTTGAAACTCTAATTTGTAACTTTGAAGAAATAAATGCATATTATGAAAGAGGGCTGCTTGACAAAAAAAAGATAGATCAGTGCTTCGGTTACTCGTAACAAATTGTTCTTCTGAAGGAGAAAATTAATTTTATCCATGAACCATAGTTGATCTTTAAAGAGTTTGAATATCCTCTGTATCTTTCCTTATTGTTGATATTATCTAAATGAACCATCGAGAAAATTACACTGCGTCATAACAGTGTATCGATATCCTTAATTTGGACTTTAAAGAGATAGAATATGTACACATTAACGGTTCAAAAACGACGTTGGCAATGACGTTTGTGACCCTGAGAATGGGAGGGGAAAATGGTAAATTAGGAGAAAAAGAAGATGTAGAAGTGAGCACCGCAAAGGCGCGTGATAGGTTGGCGTCCGATGCATAATGAGAAGTTTCCCCACGTTGTCCTTTGACTCTTCTCTTCTTTCTTTAACACACGACAGTCGTACCATTACTAACCTCTTTTATCTTTCTTTATTATTTATAATTCTAGTCTCTCGATGTCTTAATCTTCTCTCTTTTTTAAATTACAAAAGTCGAGGAGAGTGAGATGGGTGGGTTACAAGGAGATATTTATTAGGGTTGTAATTAGAAACTTTTGAACTACAAGAAGAAAAGAAACACCTGATTTTTACAGTTCACTTTGATCTTGTATGTTTAGAGGTTACACAAGAACTCACTTGCACACTTGATGATCTCACAATTTCGAGAATCACTTAATGAAATGAGAAAACATAGTTACACAATTGGTTCCAGCTTTCTAACAACTTGGTTCAAGCTAAACTGTAATTAGCAACCTCCAAGTCAGCTACTTATAAAACTTGATTCTCATTGACTAAGATCACCGTACCAGTGAACCAGCTCATGCATGAGTTTAAATAAACCAGCTGCTTAACCAGATCCAATTGAAATGATCAACCAACACAGCAAAACAATTTTCGTAGTTTTGGAGTTATCCTGATCATATTTTCTATTCTCAAGTATGTCGATTTTGGGATTAATAAAAGAGTCTTAGGGCTTCTAAGTTATTATTCACCAAATTAATAAAAAAATCCTAGAGGCTTAAAGATATTCGCCTCAAAAAAATTTTAATTTCTTTTCTTTTTGATAATTTTTTTTTTTCTGTTTACGCTTTGAGAATTCATCCAAAGTTTCATCCGAATCTACAACACTAACAACACAGCATAAACAGAAAATTGCTAATACCATACATGAGGTTGTATATTACAACTAAACTATGCTGACTTATTAGGATTTTTACGCCAAAAGAGAGAAGAATACAACATATATAGATATATAAAGACATGCGTTAATTTACTAATTGTCTGTTAATTTTAAATTAAAAATTCATGACATCATATGAGAATCATAGCCCAAACAGATATAACTGATCTAAAACGAAAGTGGCATTAGACGACGGAGAAACCGAAAAGTTATTATTTTCAAACTAGTGTTAGAAATCTCAAATTAAAAGTGCAAAAATACCTACACTATATAAGATTATAAATTATATGAATCTAATCCTAACATAAATGTTCTAATATATAGATGCTTAATATATATATAGGAGTATTTATATATAATTTTTAAACCCTATATTTTTGTAATATAAAAAATTGTCACCTACTCTAAACCCAAAACAATTAAAAATGTATTATCCATATATTAGCAACATTACATATTTACATGGTTTGAAAAAAACATATGGCGGCCCATATTTGACTTTTTCCTAACACAAAAGGGAAAACGAAAGAAAAAAGTTTGTTAGGCCATTATTAAAAAATATTGAAAAGAAAAGGAAAAAAATTAAGAGAGAGGGAGAGAGAGTGGGTAATGTTAGGATATTACACTATGTAAGTGAGAATGACGTGAAACCCTAATTAGGACCGAGACTCCTTTAGAAATGGCCTCCAACGTGAATGTTTGTTGCCTTGAAAGACATTCACATCAAAACTTCAACCAATCTCTCCTTCACACACACTTTCTCTTTATACTATTAATTAATGCATACTCAACTCACGTTATTTTAAATTTTCTAAAGTGATTATGAGAATAATAATCTTGGGGAGGCCCGATTTTTTATGTGAAGACACTGAGTAAACAAGGGACTGAATAAATAACTTGGGATAATTATCATTATTTTCTCCCCAATTTAAAGAAAATATAAAAAGTCGGGACAGAATCTCTGCGAAGCATCTTAGGTCAGCGACTTCGATGCGTAAAAAGCAACATTTGTTTTTATCGGATTACGGAGAGCCAAATTTAAAATTTCATAAACTCCATCTTTGGTGATAAACTTTGTCTTATTTAACTAAAACCAAAGTAAGACAAAAACCATGGTAAACGCCTCCATTGTTTATTTAAAGATATCAGACTAATTGTTTTTTCTTGGCACCACAAAATGAAACTAATTAATGTTTATTTAGCATTAACGAATGAGTGTGGTTTCACACATTTCTAGTAAAACATAGGTTTTGTTGCACGATAGCAGTCAAAAAGTGGTCTTGCTTTTACAATTGGCTTGAAAACAAGATTAATGTCTCCACATAAATATACTGAATTAAGTCCTTATAGCTAAGATTGATGTACTTGTAGAAAATAAGAATTTTACTTTTTTTTGGGGAAAGAAAATAAGAATTTTACAAAACATAAATACATCAATGTTCAGAATATAAAAGTGACTGATCATAAATATATGTTGTAGAAAAGTATGAGTGAACTACAAATCTAAAGTTCAATAAAAATACAAAAGACTTAAATGACATTGTTAATAATATGGATGTGAAGTTTAGAGGTGTGATAAATATTATGGGAGATGATGGACTAATATTTAATCCATAAAAATTCCACAACAAGACAGACGTTGAACATCGTTTTGAACAACCTAATAACCTAATTAACGTCCAAAAGTTGTAGATGTAGTTTCTTTACACAGTATTCAAAGACCTAACCTTTTTGAATCCAAGAAGAACAAGTATTTGTGCACTTTTTTTCTTCGATTTTCTAGCCAAGCCCCATCTGACGCCTGTCTACGTACCAAAAACATCAAGATCTTTGTCAAATGTCAAGAGAAATAAGAATTGGGACTGTATTGATCAATATATTAAATTTTATTCTTTTGTTAAATGCTCTTTAAGATCATTTTGAATATATATCGGTTCACTTATCTTAGTATTATCTGAAAAATGATACATGAAATTAAACTATAACTATTTTCTCATTAAAAAAAAACAACATATTCTAAATATAGTCGATTTTTTTTTTAACATATTATGTTATAAGAATTCTTTCTATATTAATTATTAGAATTGATTTATTTATTTCTAAGAAGAAGAATTTATTTAAATAATTTGTTATGTTTTATATTAAATAGCATTACTCACATATCTTATACTACAATAAATGTGTAACCAAAGAACATATTGATCATAGAGAATTGGATTTCTTGTCACGTAACACATCTACAATAACCAGTGCGAACATGTAGTAAATGAGATTTGATATGCGGCTCTAAGCAACTTGACGAGTTTTCAACCACTAAACTATCGTAGTTCACACTTTAACCAAAAAAACTATCGTACGTATAAAGTTCACATATCTCGTGGAGAAGTTCCCAAATATATATACATGTACTACTATAATTCTTTAGTTATACGTATATGGAGTATAACAAAATGGACGAGTATAAATCATCAAACTCATACTTAATGAGGAGATCAAAGATACATGCATCACTTTCGAACTATTGATCTTGAGATGAATTAATTAAGAATCCACTGTGTAAATATAATTAAAATAACAACATAAATCCAGAGGAAATTAATGCAAGACCCACAAAACGAGATCCGACACAAAGCTAATTAGAGGTTTTTTTTTAAGAAAACCCTAATTAATGTCTGAAGAGATTCTTAAAATAAATGGTGTTTTGAAAGGCCTCAAGCGGAGGTTCAACCATCACATTAAATGAATTCCACATGAGTCCAAGCTTTCTAATCCACTCTTTCCCAAGTGAAACTCTCTTTTGCTCTCATAGCTTTCCTTGACTCCTCCTTCTCGATCATTTAATTTCACTACTAGTATAACTAATTTATCTCACTAAGTAATTGACAACCTCTTTATCGTTTTCATTAAAAGAAATAAGATCAGTCCATATCATAATTCTAAATATTGCAGTTGTCGCAATATAAATTCCGCAATGGCTAAAATATAAACTCCAACAAAATTGATATCCTTGACCTGAATTGACCACTATCTTAGTTCAAAATTTAAAACTTTTATTTCAGTTAAGAATATAAAAGTATCATCTACCAAGAAAAACATACTCCATAACCCTAGAAACTATAGTGTTAGAAAGTGGTTATGATTCTTAATAATATATCAAATTCATGTGATGCGTCTAAGGAATGTTTTTTAACCCCAAAATAGCGGGGACATGCATCAAAAACCATTTGACTAGTTTGTGACCATCGCCCACAATAATCTCAACAAAATCATTCGTTTGATAGCATGAGTTTTCATATATTTTATGTATATGTTAATTAATGAGTAGTTTTTATTCACAAAAATCTATCAACTTGGATGTGCTAGGCACCCACAATTAATGTATATGCTTCAGATTTATCTAGAATTATCTTTTTGCCCCTCCAGATTGACATCAACTTCTATTAAAAATTAGGATGCATTATGAATATAAAGATTTACTAACATATCTTATTAATTTAGAAGTGGCTTCAAACCAATTGACCAAATCACAATCAACCCCTAACTAAGGCTACAATAACTCAGTCTTTTTTTACAACACTTGTCGATCAACAGATCGTTTGTAATGAATTTTTGTTGACTTAATATAACACAATTTCGAGCTGATTGCCAACATTGTCAATGAATGATATTTTTTTTGTTCCTGAATTTTCTTTTCTTTTTTTTGAGAATTTGTTTTCCCTGAATTTTCAGTTTTTGATATTTCGATTTTAGTCTTTGTTTTTACAATATATCTGACGTGTCAAAACCATATAATACAGCTTTTAAGCTTCTACCAAAACTAAAGTCTACAAAATTAAGTGGGTTAGTAAGTTTTTTTTGTACTGTCAACAGCAAAATATCCACAAAAACTGAACTATTCATATCTCGAATGGAATATATTTTAAATTTACGAAACATAAGATCCTTAAGTAAGTGCAAGAAATTTTCTTGCATATCGCATACTGGAAAAAAAATTAATATATAAGTTGTGATTGGTAATTTTTTTACTTTTGCCGTATATGGTGTATATCACTTTTGTTGTAACTAATCATAAAAATAACGTCAAAAACAATATAAAAGAATTATTTAAAATTTTTATACCGATTCTTTAATCTACTATTTGTACAGCTTTTAACTATTTATGCACCACTAACTATTTTTATCTTTTAAAAATTCTATACTGCTTTATATTATCAATCAAATGAATAAAAGGATTCGATTAATAGGACCAGTCTAGAGGAGGAATAAATAGTTTAGGTCCTAATGAACGGATATATTATAGAATTAGAACTGTCACATTGGGAAGTGGTTCTTGCTAATGTATTTTAGATTCATTCATAAGAAAGAACTTAATAATTCTCTACTTAATTAAATTTAAAATGAAAGAAAAAAAAAAAGAGAGAGAGAACAGACATCTTTGGGCACCTCGGAGAAAAATAAGCATGTGAGACTCGATGCACATCATTAAATGCTTTGAGATGACATGGAAGATTCGGTTCTCGGTATTTGCTCTTTTTTTATTTTCTTACCAAAACAAAAACTAAAAATCTTTGGAAACGGTGGGGAGACAAGAAGCAATGTTTGACGAGTTCAGTAAAATTTATTGTAGTCTCTTCTGTGTTGAAGAGGTAGGGGCTAAAAAAAATTTAAAAAGACCTGAGGGTTTTTGTTTTGCTTAAACGTTAGTTGAATGAGTGAAATGAGTTTCTGTTTATGTCGGAATTTAATAAGGCTGTAAGCCTGTAACTATAAGATTCTGTAAGAAACAAAAAGAAGCATTCTGAAATATCAGAGCTTCGTGCTAATCCGTAGACTTGGACTCTAGCACTTGCCGCCTCATCTTCTTATTTTTAGCTTTCAATATCAAATATGTTAATTTTTTGTTACTGCAAGCTTTTTCTTTTGTCATTTTGCCAGTAACAGTTATATCATTGAAAAATCTACTAACAGAATAACTATTTTACTACTTGTTATCAGGGCTTTAAGCCTTTAATCGAATATATATTTACAGCTTCAGTTTTTACTTTTTTCATTTTGTAGCTATATCAAACTATAATTGAGCTAAGTAATATGCATAAATTTGTATTAAATTCGTGAATCATTATCATTTTGTTCTGGTATTTTACTATGATGTGTATAAATACTGCTTTAATTAAAACAATTAACTACAACATCCAAAAATATTCAATCCATCATCTAACCATTAACATAAGACATAATGGTGGCGGTGGATAAATGTATCTAAGAAGAGCCACTTATTACATATAAATAAATCTATTTATATCAGAAAATATGCATATATATATATATATATATAAAATTTATATATAAAAATTTCGCCAAATTACCTAATATTTCGTGAATAATGCATATATATAGTTATCTACTACCAATATATGTCAAATAACCATGTTCTTAACCGACCATAGAAAAGTGCAATACCACACAACACTTTAATTTATTCCAAGCTTTCTAGTTCCATTTGCATACTATCTTGGATACCCTGATAGATTCTATATTCTAGGCATTTGATCATATGAAAGGAACACAGGGGGAAAACTAACATGTATGGATGTTGGAGGTAGCTAAAACTAACCTGTATCATAACTTTTGATTGTATGATGAAAGAAAAACATCACATATTTTTCAACAAAAGAGGAGTCAGATGTTAGCCTCATTGAACCGAATATGGATGTTGTAGAGATCATGGAATATTCTTGTATGATTCCTTCTCATAACTTAGTATGTGATGCATCATGCATGTCATTTTGATGGCTAAAAGGTCTTTTTGTTATACTTCTTTTCTAGTTCCTTGTTTCTCAAATCCACAAAATGTAAGAATGGTGACACATTATTGACACTACTAAAACCAAGATAGTGATATATCGATGATACCAACATAAAATGTTAACCTACATTTTTATAGGTTACATGCAGTGGCGGATCCAGCAAAAGTTTTGGTATAGGGCACAAATCATTAGCAACATAATAAAAAATAGTAAATAAATATAACTTTGCATATTTAGTATATTTAAATTCTATTTTTATTTGGTTTTGAAATATATTTAATTACATATTATATATATTTAAAATGAATATCATATCTAGACATAAATTATTTATACAAATTTAAATTTTATATAAATTAGATTAACTAGTTTTGTAATATTTTAAAATTTTTAATGTAAGTATGCTTTACAATTTAAAAAGAATGTGGGCTGTGATAAAAAAAATAGACAAAAAATTCAAAGAAAAATATCAAACTCCTCGCTCAAAAATGATGCATGGGGCACTCATCTACTAAATAAGGTAAGAAAAATTGTTTAAACAATAATGAATTAAATAAATTTTACCAATGAGTGTGGGGCACGTGCCTTACCTCACCACTATGTAGATCCGCCACTGGTTACATGTGTTTGATTTAATGAACAAATTTCTCTGGGAACAAAGTAAATCGAAACAAAAATTTGTTCCAAATTCCAAGCAATGAACTTAAATAAACTAAAGTTAACTACTTGATTTAATGTGAATATTTTAAATAAGCAGATTAATCTACATAATCCTTATACGTTGTCAGCTCTAAGTACCAAGGCTTCCTTCATTCTCAAGCTATCCATGCACTGATTTGGTCTTAGTATGGGCCAAGTGGGCTTTTAACCATACGGCTTATTTTAACAACGAACTCATAATAAAAAACTTGACAAAGAACGATTATTCAATTAGGGAAGCACTTTTCGCGAACCGGAGAAGATAATCGGAGATCGAAGACTATGGCCGGACGAGACCGTTATCTCCCGTCGACGGCAGTTTCAACTTCATCATCTTCAAGACTAGTAGAATCTCAATTGATCGAATCCGATCGTAATCGAGCTCGATCTGTAATCCTCGAGGATCGAATCGCAATCCAACAACGTGAAATCCAATCTCTTCTGAACGATAACCAGCGATTAGCTGTGGCACACATTGGACTCAAAGACCAGCTCAATTTAGCCAAGCGTGAGCTCCAACGGCTACTTGAAACCGCTGCTAAAGTTAAAGCGGAAGGAGAAGCTAAGGTGCGAGAGGTTTATCAGAATGCGTTGAGGATGGAAGCGGAGGCTCGTGTGATCGATGGACTCGGTGCTGAGCTTAATCAGGTTAGATCGGATGTACAGAGGTTAGCTACTGATAGGCAGGAGTTAACTACGGAGCTTGCTATGCTTGATGGTGAGATGGTTAAGGCGAAACCGAATTCGGATCGAGCTATTGAGGTTAAAGCGGAGATTGAGATTCTACGAGGAGAAGTTCGTAAAGGAAGGTGAGAATTTGAATTCACTTTGTTGTTGTTGTTGATAATTTATTGAGATTATGAGAACTTTGGATTCGTTTATGCAAGCATTATCTCATATGGTGGTGATCTTTTGGATGCTTATGGAGTGTAGAGTGAAATGTTTTGGGGTTTGGAATTGAAACAGGGCTGCTCTTGAGCTTGAGAAGAAGACACGAGCAAGTAACCTTCACCATGAGCGCGGTATGGAAAAGACTATCGATCACTTAAATCGTGAGATTGTGAAACTTCAAGAAGAATTGGTTAATTTGGAGACCAAAGCTAGAGCAGCAAATGCAGCTGCTGAGGCAGCTCCAAACCCAAGTAATTTTCTTTGTATTTTTAGCTTTTTCCATCATCTTGAAAGTAGAGCACATGGTATTTAGTGAATACTGATCAAGCAACGAATTTGAAGCTTTTGGTTTATATGTTTTTACCTGCAAAACCACCTTATAGCTTTGAGGATTTGTTGATGTTAGGCACTGAATTGGCGGCAAGTTATGGAAACACGGATGAGATTTATAGAGGTCAAGGCCAGCAATACCCTGAAGCGAACGGTTCTCACGAGGTATACATGAGATATTGCTAGATGAGTAGTCGCTTTACGTTATTATCTGTTAAGATTCCTCATAGTTTTACCATTATTATGGAGAAGGAGAAGATTGGTCTACTGTTTGTAATGATTGAGATTTCCAAGTTCTGATTGTCCCACATGTGACATATGGATGAACTGATGTCTTAGAGATATGTCGGCTCGCTCACACCCGAGAAGCTAGTTCTTAGGGTAAAGTTATGCCCATAGTTGTAGTAAGTGTAGAACCTGATGTCTAGATTGTCGAAGGGGTATCGGGAGGCACAATATGGCATCTCTTATCCTGTTAAGATTATAGGGAAAAGTTTATATCCGTTGGTTAGTGAGAATTGTTGTAAACTCAAAATGGACTGAAATTAATGCTTATAATTTTACTTTTTCTGTAACATTCTTGTGTTCTGCTAGTGGTTTGATATCAAACTATACACTTCAGGTATATGGAGCATTGGACTGTCTCCCTCAACACCTGCCAACTACTCCATTGCAGCATCCTCCGAATAATACTCAACATTCTAGTGTACCGTGATAGAGCTAAGCTGGGGGGTCAGAAATTTTGAATTGTACAATGAGAAACCATATCTTAGGTTTTTCTTTCTATATTTAAATCTGGTGTGTCTTTATCTACTACACAATTATGTAGGATTTTAATATAACATAACTTTGCAAAAAGCCAAAAACTAAATAAATTATGAGATCTCCATCTACGAACCAATTGTTAAACCAAACCGCTGTGTTATATCTGCAGTATCCAGTGCTCTCATAAATGTTGGGATATTTAACGTTTTTAAACGAGTTTACTTTATTGTCAGATTGTGTGTGAGTATGAGATTGCATGTGAATGCATGAGGAGGGGGCTAGAGAGCCGAGGGGTCGACGGGCCACCAAAACTAGCGGCAAGTTGACCGACGGGTGGCTTGGCCATAGATGATAAGAGGGTGTCTGATTCACAGCATATCATGGTTAAATGTGAATGAGGCATGATTAGTTGACATTGATCGTTGGAGACGTTGTATATATGTTAGATTTTGTGACTCAATAAGTTGATATATTCTATGTGGCATGTAGCTTAATTTGGGCTGGTGTTACAGTTCATTAAGGTTAGATAGTATAAATTTTTAGGATTATGTGGGGAACTGGGGATCATCTTTATTCACATCCCAAAATTAAATGTAGGTTCGTTTTCCTAAGAAGTGATGGTATAATGAGCCTGGTTAAGTGAGCATTTAATAGGAGGGGACACGTAACACATCCATTTGCTGGTTAGCCGGGGTTGGGTGTTACACTTTATCTCTTGCGTCTCCTGTTACTATATATGGGTTGTTGGGTTTTCTTTTGCAGTGTCATTGTCGAGGATGAAGAAGACTTCTAAGATGGACCCGATGATTCAAACGATACACTTTTATCATCCATGTGCTTATTGCCACTCTTATTCAACTTCTTAGACCCTTGAAGTTAAAAAAGAAAAAAAAGACCCTTGAAGTTATTGGTTTTGTATGGCGTTTGCTTTTCAACACTCGTCGTTTCCTGTTCTCCTAGTATACATACAATCTCTTTCATTTGATATGCAATCTCTTTTCTACCGTTATCTTTTTATTGAGTCAACATTGAAAAGAAGCTCTTTTCTCATTAGCTTTGTTGATCTATGGTTTTACTCTGTGTAGTAGAAACAGAAAGTCAAGAAAGATGTAGTAATACTTTACTATCTATTTATACATTGTTGTGACTCAGCTGAAGATCAACAATGGTTCTAACATGAAATATGTAGATGCTAACAACAAACATAGGAAATATGTCGAAGTTGCTGCTAATGCAACAAATCTACTTCATTTCCTGATATTTCCTATTTAGAGCCTGGCAGCAAATAATTTTTTTTGTTCGAAATAAGTTTTTCCTGAATTTTTAAATAAATTGATATGTTAATCTTTTTCTTTCTTCAACTGTTCAACTTTACTTATACCAAAGACATCACTCATCAGCTTCATGATCAGACTTCTCATGATTTAATGTAGGCAAGTATAATGTAAAAAATTATCAGTTCCTTGTAATCTTTTATTCAAATGCAATTAATGGAACACTGTTTAACAAAAGAAAAAAACGAAAAAAAAAAAAAAAATTAATTTTCGTTGTTGAATCCAACGACGGACGTTTCATAGCCTAATTTCAAAAATAAATAAACGGTCGAGATTGGTTCCACAAACCAAAGAAAGAGAATGATAGTAGTCTAATAACCGCCTAAAAAAGACACACAATTTTGCAGAATCAAGAAAGGAGTTTTCCAAAATCAATTCTTTCCATTCTTCGTACGACCATGAATCTCCCGATTAAGAAACGCCGTATCGGTATTACTGATTCTACGTCCGCGTCTACTTCTGGTAGCAGTAGCGGATTTCACGGCGATAGTGTCGTTCAGCAAATCGACATGGCTTTTGGTAATTCGAACCGTCAGGAGATCGATGAAGATCTGCACAGTCGGCAGCTCGCCGTCTATGGTCGTGAGACCATGAGGCGTCTCTTTGCTTCCAACGTTCTCATCTCTGGGATGCACGGCCTTGGCGCCGAGATTGGTATGTGTTTCTTTGATTCTGGTCTTCTTTGCTTTTGAAACTTGTAGAAATATTGTTTTCTTATGCGTCCTAATTAGAAGCTGTGAAGAACTGTGTCATCGTCAAAAGAGTTTACTCTCTAGTTGTTAAGTTTTTGTTCCCTTGTTGGTATTCTTCAACATCCAAATCGTAGTAGCTTCCTGATGTTCCTTAATTTGTTCGATATCTTCCTTTTTAGTTTTTGTTTCTAATTCAGTTTTTGTTTCATTTTTTTTGTTATTTTCAGCCAAGAATCTTATTCTTGCTGGTGTGAAGTCTGTGACCTTGCATGATGAAAGAGCTGTAGAGCTATGGGACTTATCAAGCAACTTTGTTTTCTCGGAGGATGATGTTGGAAAGAATAGAGCAGATGCTTCTGTTCAGAAGTTGCAGGATCTTAACAATGCTGTGGTTGTCGCTAGCTTGACCAAAAGCTTATCCAAAGAGGATCTTTCTGGTTTCCAGGTTGGTAGACAATTCATTTAGCTTGTCATTGGTTCTATCTGGTCTGAGTATTTTGTATACTATATTGGTATATAGATAGCTTTTGAGTTAATGATAACTCTGCGACTGAATGGATCCTATTGTAGTTGGAAGTTGTTGCTTATAAGAAATTGTTGCTCTCTCCTTAGGTGTTAGGCTGTTCCTATTGTTTAGTAGTATTTATATTGAAGATTGGTGTACACCTTTTTCGTAGGTGTTTCTTGTTGGCTGGTTTAACGCTGATACATCTACTTTCTTGCGAAACAGGTTGTTGTTTTCTCTGACATGAGCATGGAAAGAGCAATCGAATTTAATGACTATTGTCACAGCCATCAGCCTCCTATCGCTTTTGTCAAGGCTGATGTCATGGGTCTTTTTTGGCTCTGTCTTTTGTGATTTTGGGCCTGAATTTGCGGTTCTCGATGTTGATGGAGAGGAACCCCATACAGGCATCATTGCGTCCATCTCTAATGAGAACCAGGCGTTTATTTCCTGTGTCGACGATGAGAGACTTGAATTTCAAGATGGTGACCTAGTGGTTTTCTCAGAAGTTGAGGGTATGACGGAATTGAATGATGGGAAACCAAGGAAGATAAAAAGTGCCCAACCGTATTCATTCACCCTTGAAGAGGACACTTCAAACTATGGAACATATGTGAAGGGTGGTATTGTCACTCAGGTGAAACGGCCAGAGTTGCTGAATTTCAAGCCGTTGAGGGAAGCGCTTAAAGATCCAGGGGATTTTCTATTTAGTGATTTCTCTAAGTTTGATCGGCCTCCACTCCTTCACTTAGCATTCCAGGCACTTGATCGGTTTATATCTGCAGCTGGCAGATTTCCTATTGCTGGCTCAGAAGAGGACGCTCAGAAGCTTATAAAGATTGCCACAGCCATCAATACCGGACAGGGTGATTTAGAGGTGGAGAATGTCGACCAGAAGCTTCTACGACACTTTTCCTTTGGAGCCAAGGCTGTCCTTAATCCCATGGCTGCAATGTTTGGCGGTATTGTTGGACAGGAGGTTGTTAAAGCTTGCTCTGGAAAATTTCATCCCCTCTTTCAGGTAATATTTATTTACTCTTTGCATGCCAAGTACCCTGTTCGAGTTAAGAATATTAACACACGCAAAAAAAAAGTTTGATGCTCTCTTTATTGGAACCTAGTCAAAGTAACAAGTATAGAAGTTGAGAAATTCCCAAGAGTAATAAAAACCTAGAGCTTTCATCATCCCTATAATATATATTACCCCTTTTTCTAATGTTTATTTTGTGAGAAGATACAGTTGCTTACTCTTTTTCGACATGCATATTTTTTAAAGTTTCGTATTAGGATCTAATGTTAACTTCTCAATTTTTCTTTCAGTTTTTCTACTTTGATTCAGTGGAGTCCCTCCCCTCTGAACCTCTGGATTCAAGTGACTTTGCACCAAGGAACAGCCGGTATGATGCCCAAATATCTGTATTTGGGGCCAAGTTCCAGAAGAAACTCGAAGATGCTAAAGTTTTCACTGTAGGGTCTGGTGCACTTGGCTGTGAGTTCTTGAAAAATATGGCTCTGATGGGGGTTTCTTGTGGAAGTCAAGGGAAGCTGACAGTGACGGATGATGATATAATCGAGAAGAGTAACCTCAGTTGTCAATTTCTATTCCGTGACTGGAACATTGGACAGGCCAAATCAACAGTTGCTGCTTCTGCTGCTGCAGCTATAAATCCCCGCTTCAACATTGAGGCCCTGCAAAACCGTGTTGGTGCTGAGACTGAGAATGTCTTTGATGATGCATTCTGGGAGAACTTAACTGTTGTCGTCAATGCACTGGATAACGTCAATGCTAAACTCTATGTTGATTCCAGGTGCTTGTATTTCATGAAGCCTCTCCTTGAGTCTGGAACTCTTGGTGCAAAGTGCAACACACAGATGGTTATTCCTCACCTAACTGAAAATTACGGTGCCTCAAGGGACCCCCCAGAGAAACAGGCTCCCATGTGTACAGTGCATTCATTTCCACATAACATTGATCACTGTTTAACTTGGGCTCGCTCTGAGTTTGAGGGTCTGCTTGAGAAGACTCCTGCTGAAGTGAATGCATATCTCTCTAGCCCGGTGGAGTACTCCAACTCAATGATGAGTGCTGGTGATGCTCAGGCGAGGGACACATTGGAGAGGATTGTTGAGTGCCTTGACAAGGAGAAGTGCGAGACTTTCCAGGACTGCTTAACCTGGGCTCGACTGAGGTACTGTCACTCTCTTAATAGTTCGGTTTATGGTAGTCTAGTCGTAATGCTGGAACGAAAGAGAGTATGGTATCTTACCCATGTGCTGCTGCAGTTTCTTGTTTATTTTTTTGACAAGTGCATCATCCGAGGATTCATAGTTATTTTATTAAAATAATCAGTAAGAAATTAAAAATCAATTGTTAAGAACACTGGTAGAAGGTAGCTTCATTTCGAAACAGGCAGCTTCTTCTGAGCAAATATGTAAAAGTGGGAATCAGTTGTTTCCACGAGCGAATATGTAGAAGTGGGAATCAGTCGTTTCCTTTTTAAGTCCTTTGTGGAGTCTTTGACGCAATCATTTATGTGTTTCTTATCTTTTGTGACCAGGTTTGAGGATTACTTTGTTAATCGTGTCAAGCAATTGATATACACATTCCCTGAAGATGCTGCGACTAGTACAGGAGCTCCATTCTGGTCTGCTCCGAAAAGATTCCCTCGTCCGCTCGAGTACTCCTCTTCCGACCCAAGCCTCCTAAACTTTATCACGGCGACAGCTATTTTACGAGCAGAGACGTTTGGGATCCCGGTGCCTGAGTGGACCAAGAACCCGAAGGAAGCAGCTGAAGCTGTTGACAGAGTGATAGTCCCAGACTTCGAGCCAAGGAAAGATGCAAGGATTGTGACTGATGAGAAAGCCACCACTTTAACCACTGCTTCTGTGGATGACGCTGCAGTCATCAACGACCTCATTGCTAAGATCGAGCAGTGTAGGCATAACTTGCCTCCAGACTTCAGGATGAAACCAATCCAGTTCAAAAAGGTAAAATATCCTACTATACTATTATTATATCTCTGCTGTGGACTTGTCTTGTTTAAAAATGTTAACCGAGTGTTGTCATTTTGAATTGTAATGTGTTTGTAGGATGATGATACAAACTACCACATGGATGTGATTGCGGGACTAGCCAACATGAGGGCAAGAAACTACAGCATACCTGAAGTCGACAAGCTGAAAGCAAAGTTCATTGCAGGGAGAATCATCCCAGCCATTGCGACTTCAACAGCCATGGCTACTGGGCTGGTCTGCCTCGAGCTGTACAAGGTCCTTGATGGCGGACACAATGTGAAAGACTACAGAAACACATTTGCCAACCTTGCGCTTCCCATCTTCTCCATGGCTGAACCAGTTCCACCAAAGCGTATACGTTATGCGTCCTACGCATCCAGGATCAGAGAGAGCTGTTCTCTCTACGGATGCAGCTCTCTCGTCTCCGAGGTAGGCCGAACCTGGTACTGTTCTGTAGCGCATGAGAGATTAGCGCGCCATCTTCCATCTTTGAAGATGGCCTTTGTCGTAGTTGATGGCTACAAGGGTCAGGAGAAACATTTGAGGAATGCTCTGGCCCTGCTCAAGAAAGCTAATCATGGAATTAACCTTGGGATTCCTGAGATTGAAGATACAGGTATATTTGAAGTTGGGCCCTGGGAATGGAAGTTCATAAATTTTGATTTTTTAGAGGAAGAAACGGACAGATCTTGGCTGTTCTTTTACCCGAAAAGCAACCCTAAGCGTAAGTACTTTGACTTTTCCGGGCCTTCCATTAGATGGGGAAGCTCCAGGAATCAAATTCACGAATATGTCACGGATGAAGGAGCTTTCACTGTCTCTTCCAAAGTGTCCTACTTGCAAAATGACAAAAAGAAGGAGGAGAAGATGGAGGGGGTAGATTACTGGCTGAAAAGGTGGAGTTTGACTGAGTATCAGTATCAGAAGAAATCTTTGTTCTGTCTTAATTCATCATCTGATCCAAAACAAGAAGAAGAAAGAGGACTGAAGAGAAAGAGATCAGATGATGCTCCCAACAAGAAGAAGGAAGATGGTAAAGGGAAAGAGGTTAAAGGGAAACAGTCAAAGGGTAACAAGAAGAAGGAAGATGGTAAAGGGAAAGAGGTTAAAGGGAAACAGTCAAAGGGTAAATGTGGAACGTGCTGAGAAGGCGAAGAGCCTTGTTACCGGAATTCCTGGTGAGTTCTATAGTCTTTAAGATGAACTCATGAAAGTAACCCGACCTTCTTTTAGTTGATATTCTTGTGTTGTTTTTCTAGGGATAATTGATGATCCGGTCACCAAAGTTAAGGCTTGGGAGACCCTAAAAGGGTATAGCTTTAGATATGATAAGGTAGCCACCTAACCCTAACCATGCATTTTACTTCATTCGTGTATTGATTAAGCTTAATGTCTCTTCTCTGTTTTCTTTTTTCATGTCAGTACCTATTGTTGGAGCTGTTGGATCTGGAAAAGAAAGGATTGTGAAGTAGTTGGTACAGTTGAAAGGATTGTGAAGTAGTTGGTACAGTTGATGACTATTAGGCATAGTAGCCATGTGTTGACGTTTGTGTGTAGGTGTCGATTAAAAAGTAGCACTAGCATGAAAACTTAACATCTCTCTCTAAGCATTTTACAGTTTTGCTTTTCTTGTAAATACTACATAAAGTAGTTGGGTGTGTTTGTGACTTTGATCTAGGGAAAACGGCCAATTCGTGCCTCAACGATTCACAAAGGTGCTAATACGTGCCTGCACTTTTTTGGTGTGCTAAAACATTCCCCAACTAATAGATATCCTTTTTTTCATACACAAACTCTTTTCCATTTGTCCATAATTGTGGCCACTCAGTGGGGTCCGCAGCTCCTAAAATTTCTGTCTTTATTGTTTTTTTTTTTTGTTTTTTTTTTTTATTGATTTTCTGTCTTTATTGTTTTGTCTACTCTTTTAAATACAAAAACTTATCTAATATTTCAACCATGAAAAAACAATTAACAGTCTATCTATGATGTTACCTCTATATATTTTTTTTTTTTCATGGAATTATTCTTTATCATTGATCATATAGTTGTATCCACATGTAAACCATATGAAAGTACAACTATTGAGAATTTTACAGAGTTGCTTAGTATATTACAATCTAGAAACACAACTTAAGTTTAAACTAACCAAACATATACAACAAAGCCAAATACATATCATAAAAAGACAGCCCATTTGACTTTCAACAGAGCCCAAATTAAAAGCCTAAAAAGAGGATAAACTCAAGAACGTGCCAAATCGATAGAGATAAGCTGAGGACACGTGTTGCTTCCACAACCTTCACCGCATGCAAGAGATTCCAAATCCGGTGTATCGGAAAACGTCGCCGGAACAAAACCTATAACGAAGTCTTCTTTTTTTTTTCCACCAATGATGACAATAACAGGTTACAAGATTAACCAATCTACAAATCTCATCATATTGATAGATTCATATAGAACCCATAATGATAAAATTTTAAATAGATTGAAGTAATCCACCTTTGATGAGCCAAGTGAATCTCTGAATCTAGAAGCAGCAAAAGGCAATCGAATTTTGCCAAGGAAACGAGCATGTAGTCAATCCTTAAGACTCAATTAAACCGAAGCTGTCTTAAATCGGGCGGATCCAACGTTTTTATTTTTGAAGAGAAAACCACACATCGCCGGAAAACCACCAGATCCGAAAGCAAAATCTCAACGACGAAGCAGATCATGGCAAAGAAAATTAGATAAAGAGAAGAGAAACTATCTCAATCTAACAATCACTTAAGCCAGAAGTGTTCATCATCGAGCTATAAAACATTGACGGCAAACGGAAAGCCATGTTGACGGCAAGAACACGGCAAGGGTAGAACGGCAAGATGAGATCCAAAACCGACCAACGCCGCTATATAAGCCGGTCGATGTCGGTCATAAAGCCAGCCACCACTGTTAGAGAAACCAGATGATGCAGGCGGTGGGGAATTTCATCAAAGAACCGGCAACGACGCTAGAGAAGCCATCGGACACCGGTCACGGCGGGGAATTTCATCAGAGAACCGGCAACGACGCTAGAAAAGCCATCGGACACCGGTCACGGCGGGGAATTTCATCAGAGAACCGGCAACGACGCTAGAGAAGCCGTCGGACACCGGTCACGGCCTTAAACTCACTGCAAATAAGGAGAGAAACCCAAAAGAGATAGGTTTCCTTCCTTCAAAGAAATCTCTCTCTCTCAAAGATTGAGAGAGAGAGAGTCACGTACGATGTTACCTCTATTTATAAAAGTACTTTAAGTTTTTCACATAAGTTTTTAAAAATTGTTCTTATGCTTTTTTATTATTTGTATTAGTTTAATAATATTAACTTCACTTTCCTCTACTCTTTATTAGTAATGAAAGTAATAATAATATTCATTTAAACAATAAAGTTAAGCCAATAATAACGAAGTTCAGTTAATAATTAAATGAGAAGTATATAGTCTTCGAATTTATACTTCTCATTACAAAATGAGAAGCATATAGGCTTTACATAATAATTAAACTTCACTTTTCTCCTCATGGTTTAGCTTCTTTGAATTTAACAGATCTCGTTTGTAATAGAGTCTGTGTTTTTTGTTTCCCCTCTGCAGGTTGTGTGTTCTTCCTGTGCCGATGGTATGTTTTTTGGATTATTTTGGACATCTGGGCCTTGTAGGCCGTAATTGGTCTTGTGGAAGCCTTGTAATTTTTGTTTTTTAATGAAATATGGAAGAAAAAAAAAAAAAAAAAGGTATATTAATTAAGGTACAAAACATCAAGACAACAAAAGAAAATTTCAAAGATTCATTTTTTCAGTAACATAGGGTATATTATTTTTAAAAAACGTCCAAAAACAAAGAGAAAGCCAAGAAAATTTGTTCATGGTTACATAATTTCGAATTAAATATGTTCTCAGAGATATATACATAAAATCGTTATTCATTATAATCAAATGTAACTCTAATGTTGGATTCCAATATTTTTAAATAGTGATTAAAATTAGTAACCACATGTCCACACTGTTTGGTGTTTTAGAAACTCCCATATGTTCAACTCTTCTTCCGAATTAATCCAAATTTTAGAAAAAAATTGTTTCAGAATGATAAATTTTTTAAATAGAAATTTTAAATTAAAGTTTTTAATTTATTCAAAGATAAAGAATTGTTATACATAAGGTAAATATTTGAAAATTTGAAATATTAATTTTCATAAGTTTATTTAATACTCTCTCTAAGCATTTTACAGTTTTGCTTTTCTTGTAAATACTACATAAAGTAGTTGGGTGTGTTTGTGACCTTGATCTAGGGAAAACGGCCAATTCGTGCCTCAACGATTCACAAAGGTGCTAATACGTGCCTGCACTTTTTTGGTGTGCTAAAACATTCCCCAACTAATAGATATCCTTTTTTTCATACACAAACTCTTTTCCATTTGTCCGATACATGCATTGACCGTTTTACCGTTAGTCAAACTCATAACACTGTTAAACGGAGCTGACTCATCTGCCACATCAGCTCCCCCGTTGGAACAGTACTCAAAGAGCACCTTTAAAGTGGTTTTTCACTGCCGAACACAAACACTTGTTCTCCAAATCGATTTCTCAAATCTCTCTCTCAATCTCATTTTGCCAAACAATTTTGAGAGAATTTCTCTCAAATCGACAGAGGTAGTGGATGCCCAAGTGAGTAAACGATTCAATTGTGGCCACTCAGTGGGGTCCGCAGCTCCTAAAATTTATGTCTTTATTGTTTTTTTTTTTTATTGATATTCTGTCTTTATTGTTTTGTCTACTCTTTTAAATACAAAAACTTATCTAATATTTCAACGAGTTATTTACAAATAAAGCATTTGTCTACTTTATTTATTTGCTTTTGGGCATTACGTTTAATGCCCTTCGGATTTAGGCACTCCAAGACTGTGTAATCGGAATAAACAAATAGTAGGTCTCTCGGAATCCGTCGCATACGAGAGCTTCCGTTTGTTGTGAGGTTCCATCGGCCGCCGAGAGTCGGTGAGAAATATGAAGTTTTTGAGATATGAGCAGCAAGTGTATATTCCAATTGAAGGTAAATAAGTCAATTTTGTGCTCTCGTTTTTCACTAACCATGGAAATGGAGCAGTAGATTTATGTATTTATCCACTTCTCATTTGCTTGGAATCATTTAACTCCAAGTTCGTAATTAGTTGGTGGTTACTTGTTTTATGCAATTTTGTGAATCTTTGTGTTGTGTTTGACTCTCTTAACTCTTTTTCCCCACTTGTCTCATTTTCAACAATCACTAAGGACTCGAAGATCTTTGTCTCAAAGTAAAGAAATAATATTAGGCAATGTGCATTTTATCACTACAAGTTTAATTGGTTTCCCTTTGGGTATATTCATCTATCTTGTATTTAGAGTATCACTACAAGTTTAATTGGTTTCCCTTGGGTTTAGTCATATGTCTTGGCTTTAGGGTATAGTTTTGAATACCACCATACATCGTTAAATTGGTTTCTCTTGGGTTCATTCAAAAGTCTTGGCTTTAGGGTATCTAGTTTTGAACACCAAAATGTCGCATAGATGAACAAAAAATTGAGATATGTCCAACATTTGGTGCATGTAGTTTACAACTTTATAACAAGCGTTATCAAGATGTCTGGTTTTCAAAGTTTTATACTCATAGTATACTATGTTGATATGAATTTTTGTGGGTGAAACAAATGTTAAACTCTTTTCATCGTCCTTTAAATAGAATGTTTGTTTTCAATTCTTGAACAAAAAGATTTTGTAAAATATTAGAAATAATTAGTTTCATAGTTGGATTTCTTTTGCAGGACTACAATGAAGATGGACAACTCTCGTTTTCGGAGTTCTCTGATCTAATAACGGCTTGCAAAGTTCAGAGTAGCATGTGGTCCAAAATTGGCCGACTCAATGGCTCTTTCATGCATAAAGCTTAAAGGAAACACTAATTTTGGGTCAGGACTACACCAGGGCTCATTTCTTGTATTGCTCCAAGGATAGAACCATTGCAGCGGTAAATCTTGACTGAATGAACAACACACAATCATTGAAGTTATAAATTAAGACTATATAATGTGCATAATATCCACAGGTGAAAAGACTGGCCCATAAAGCAGTGGGAGGTTTGGTTTCACATTGTGGATGGAACTCAATAGTAAATAGTTTATGGTTTGGAGTGCCAATTGTGAGATGGCCAATGTATCCAGAGAAGTGAATGAACTGAAAGCTCCGCCACTGAGTGGAGATAATGAAGCTTTGACTACAGGTTACATAGGGATGAGCTTGTAAGCGTTGTATGCTTTTGTATCACTCTCGCAACAACAAACATTCGAATAAGGGATTAATGGCTTACATTTAATTTCATGTGTATATGCGGCTAACAATGTAGCGGAGATTTCAAAACTTTTATGAAGCTTTAAGCAAAACCATCAATATTTTCTAATTGCTTATATCCTATATTTTTAAATTATATGAATATTTTGATGTTCATCATGGTACATTACTTGTGTGATCTCACAGAAAAGACAGCTATAGTTAATAATTTAGGAGAATACTAATGTTTTGATACTAGTGTTTAGCAACAATTAAATAAAGGAGGAAAAGAGAAATCAGAAGAAATGAATCTGACAGTTTGACGAAACTCTTGGAAGCTTCATAAGAGCATCGGTGATTCTCAGGTACCTATCACTAACATCGTTGTCTTCTTGGCGATTCACTTTAACACCAACCTTGACAGTTTCAAGACATTTCAAATTTGCCAAGAAATGCCTCATCTGTTTCAGCTCTCTACAAGTACCTCGATACCCTGAAATATCTAGCATTTTCACTTGACATGTCGATAAACAGCATACTCCCTCTTCCATCTTCATCTTCTTATTCTTCCTCTTAGGGATGCAAGCGCAGGCGTCCCCGCAGCTATCTGTAACTTGGTGCACAAGACCCTGAAAGCAAAAGGAATATTCATGTACAATATTAAAAGCAAGCACAAGCCAATTCATGTACAATAATCAATCTAGCAAAGAAACAGAATCATCAGTTGTTGATCAAGCGAAATTGATGATATATACCTTGATGACTAAAGTTTCTAGGTTTGGAGAGTTGTTGATGAGAAGTGGCACCACTTGCCAGCCTCTTTCTTTGTCACTCTCAAAAGACAAAGTAAGGAGGTTCTGAAACACCGGCATTGTATCACAGCACAGGTGAAACACCTGGATTAATTGTCACAACCAAAACAAACATATATAAAAAATGAGACTTTGCACTTCAAATTGAAACAGTCAATAGAAGAAAGAAGACATAGCAAAACTGACCTCAAGAGAATCAGAAGATAAGTGAAGTGTTTTAACATTGCTTATCCCTTCAACAAGACCCGTAACATCACCAAAAATATACTCGTCACCATCCTCATCTATAAGTCGCTCCCATGATAGAATGTTGAGCCTAGCTTCTTCAAGGGAACCCAAATCAACCTCATACTTTTCCGCAACGTAGCTAGAATAGTCAAGGTACACAAGGCTGGGTGTGTGTAACCAACAACCATCGTAAGCATGCTCACGCCAACCCGGAAAATTGTGAAAGATGGTCAGCCGTTTGATGGACGGACTCGAGACGACCCCATGCCAACCCGGGGCCTGTCCATCGTCATCATAGTGTAGGAATAATTCTTCAAGCACAGGGCAGCCGGTGATTAAACCATAATAAACATCAGGACATGAAAACGACACTAGAACTAGAGAAAGTGTTTTGAGCTTTGGGAAAAACACGCCTCCGGGAGGAAGACGACCGTCAGGATAAAACCCATCGCAAATTGTGAGCTTAACCAATGTGTCGCTCGTGAAGAACTCAGTGTCTATACACTGCATACTGTCGGTCTCCAAGTAAAGTTCCAACAAGCCGCGATCCAGGACAGTGCGAATCCAACTGTTGACCCGAGAATCGTCATACGGAAATGCACAAGTCAGGGAGAACCTCTTGACGGTGGTAGAATTGCTTAAGAGAGCAAGTGTTGTGTCAACAAAATCACAGAAGTATCGATGATTACCACTTGTGTCATTCAGCTCGAGGTTGTCTACAAGGGCAAGCAGATTCCTCCACCTCTTGGACAGAACTGATGTGCAAGCAGCACGATTTGTCCAAAGCAATGACAGGATTTTGCCAAGAACCTCATCCGGCAGACTGCTAATTAAATGTCTTGAACCCATTATTACATTACGATTCCAACTGAACCTATCCACGAAATCATCGAATTAGGATAATAAATTTGGCCTTAATTAAACAAATAAGATTCCTGTAGATCTAGAACAGGCGAGAGTAATTCATGATGATATATATGTAATAAAATTGAAAGCAAACTTACGAGTTGTAAATAAATTAAAAGAGGATGCCAAAGCACGACCGGTCTTAACAGGAAGATCGAAGAAGAAGAAGAAGAAGCTTGCTTTGGGAATTCGAGAGAGATAAACGAGGACGCCACTTTTTTTATAGACTTTTTGTTTTTTTAATTTTCTCCTTTTCCTTTTCCTATCGGGTTAACCTTTTCCTTTCTAATATGTTTCTGGAAATTTTATTTCCTTTTATTATTTTTCGGCAATTCCCAAACATCATACAAATTTAATACTTAGCACATCTTTATTTTATTTTTTGTATTTATCGGTATTTTATTTTAAAATTTTCCAATTTGTCATATATATTTATTTTTAAAGTTTCTCAAGTTGTTACTAGATATATAGGGTGGATTGGTGAAATAACTAAAAAAAAAAAAAAAAATTGTAGTAAGAAGGTAGAGAGAGATATGAAGGAGAAAAGAAGAGAGAGAAGAGGGTTTGGTTATAAATTTAATTTTGTTTTTTTTTTGTAATTACTTTTGCCAATTTTTCTATAATATTGTGTTTTTTTTTAACAATAATATATATTGCATATGAGCGCATATTAGGGAAATTCTATTTCCACGCAATATTCTTATGTGGATTATATGTTAAGAAATTGGGTTCTATGATCTCTACTGTAGTTAGTATTAAAGTAGTTGAACCTTATTTGAAGAGAGAATCGAAAACTCAGAATAAAAAACCTTAGCTAAGAGATTTTTGCAAAGTACGAGTAGAAATTATCTTATTATTTGCTTGTTACATGTTTATTTTCGTATCATAAGATTTTTTAAACAATACTCTTAACTTTACCCGGATGAAAATATTTTTGGATGCGATCACTTGGTTTTTGACCACGTCTTTATGGACTCTCTGTGCATATATTTTATTGTGGGCAATTGGTTTGTCCACACCAACAAGAGACTAATTAATATATGGTCGCACCCAAAAATGATCATTACCTATTGCCTATTGGACGTCCACAAGCTGTCCACACTAATTTTTTTCTCTTTTTTTTTTGGCAACAAGTATTTGTTCTCTGTCGAATTGGTTCTAACAAAAGTAAGTCTACAAGCAAAATTGTTCAGATTCCAACACGTTCATGGCTTGTGATTCAAAATGGTTCATAGTATAAATACAATCTAATAAATACTACTGAACACATACAATTAATGAAAGACACGAGAAACCATGAAATTGCGGAATTTCGTTTCTTTGTCAAAACTTTAAAATTGCAGAATTGCATTTTGCCCATCAAAACTAGAAAATAAATATTTTGATGAGAAAATTATTGAATAATGTCTTTTCGACAAAACATGTTTTTCTGTCAAAACCGTAAAATTGCAGATTTATATTTTTTCACCAAACCAAAACTGTGAAATCTTGATTTTGGCGAAAAATTGTTAAATACCATTTTTCTGACAAAACCGTGAAATCATGAAATACATATTTCTCCAAATTACTGTTTTTCTCCAAATTGAGAAAACTCTAAAATTTATTATATTTGGATTGTCAATTAACCAATTGATCCAATTGGTTTTTGACCGCGGACTAGTTTGGTCCTAGCTTATATTAACCAATTGAAATTGGACTACCTTTGTGGTCAACCCGAAATAGTATAAACCGGACGAACTCGCAGTAAGCACGTCCAATTGCCAGCTCTAGTATTTTCATCTGAACACTTTTTTAAAAACTACCCACAAAACTACTTTTTTCCTAATTAAAACTTATGACTACAACTAGTATAAAATATATGGTTCTTCTAATTAAAATCATAAAACTATCCATTTTGACAAAGGACCCTCACTTTTTTCCCAACTACAACCAATCAATCTGAAAAGACATTATTCAAAAAATTGAATGACGTGAACAGCAAACCTGGTTCAATTATGTGAAATTGTCCTTGTATTTTTAAGAAACGAAAACACTTATTTCTTGAGACAGACCACTGACGCAAGCAAACACCTGACAGATTAAAACTTATAACGTACATGGTGAATTAGTGGGACCTTTTCCACGTACATAAGATCAGAGGAGGCTATGTCGGTCGGAAATAGTAGTCAACATTTTCATCCTCTCATGTTTTAAAACCTTTCCAAACCTATTTTATGTACACGTGTGTCTGTATGTATTTGCATTCAGATATACGTACCTTCAAGCACTTGTGGAACTTTGGTATATGTTTTTGTATTACCGTGGAATACAATTATACCACATCACAAACATGAACTTTTTATTGTTTGACCCAAAATTATACTCGCTCGTTGATGTTTGTTATTATGTAACTATGTAAGAGTCATGACTGGAATGTGCTAAACTATGTAATGTGCTAAACTATTAAATGTATATGACTGACTTTTTTATATAGAAGAAAAACAAAATGCAAGTTCTTACTTCAGGTCAAAAAGAAAATAATTCATTTTGCACATTGCTATGTTTGGAGATAATTAAATACCTAGTAGACCTAATTTCTGATTAAAAAACGTTAAACAGAAAGTATATATGAAGCATTATTATAAAAAAAATATTAACAAAATTTGAATTGTATTGGGTAAGAAAAAATCAAAACTTAAAGGAAGAAAACAACACACACATGTCATGTAAAACAATAAATGAAAATATAGAGTTAACAAAGTCCATCTATAGAAAAATATAGGTTTGAGCCACACTACAACTTAAACCCATGACCCTCTTAAAGATATGCATAACGAGCCCATCTATAGCGCTAGTGTTTTCCTTGACAAACATGGAAGATATCCTAAAACACGAACTCTTACATACATAACTTTACATGAAAATTCAGAAGTTTTAGTGATTATTTATCGCAATAACAAACAGATAAAGCGAGACAGGACATGAAATTGCAAAATATGCAGACAATTTACCGTTAACTGCGAAAGAAAACAATAAGTAGGCAATGAAAATATACTACATAACCAAATGGAAAAGAATCCATGAAGATGTTCAATAAATTTTTAGTAGATCATATCAAAAGAAATTGGAATATCCACTTTGAAAACAAAGATAACTTATTATGCTGCTCATAACCAATTCCTTAAGTTTTTCAAAAAACATAAAAAGGTTAATGGAAATATAAAGATGACATCTCCCATGTCACAATTTATTTTATTGCTTTGACTAATTGGATGATTTGAACGAAATCGATTTAAGAATATATAATAGGACATATTGGATAGAGACAAAATATGTGAGATGAAAATCAAAATCGCTTTCTATATTTGTCTTTGTCTACTACACAATTATGTAGGATTTTAATATAACATAACTTTGCAAAAAGCCAAAAACTAAATAAATTATGAGATCTCCATCTACGAACCAATTGTTAAACCAAACCGCTTTGTTATATAACTGAAATTACAAACGTGGTTATATGGTATTCTCACATAAATGTTGGGATATTTAACGTTTTTAAACGTGAAAGACTGGGTGATATAATTTGTGTCGGACGGGGTATGGTTGGGTGACTCGATCCGAAATGCACACGTCACTTTTGCCATTACTTTGACTAGACTATATCCATTGTCGACTTTTTCCCGTTTTATTGAGATAAACGTCCCACATCGGAAATATAAGAACTAATGAACTACTATATAAAGGGTTAGGGCCAATCCACTCATTGCCAATTGGTTTTGAGATGGAAGCCCACGATGAGCCCGATTCTAATCCATGATAGATTTGGGCTAATTCTGGGCTTCCAACTCAAAACCAATTGGCAATGAGTGGATTGGCCCTAACCCTTTATATAGTAGTACATTAGTTCTTATATTTCCGATGTAGGACGTTTATCATCAATACCCTCCCTCACGCTCAGACATCTAGGTCTGAAGCGTGTAGTAGTAGTAGTAGGTCAAAGGATCTTATCGCTCTGATACCATGTTAAATTTGGGCTTGTTATGGGCTTCCAACACAAAACCAATTGGCAATGAGTGGATTGGCCCTAACCCTTTATATATTACTAAGTCCCTTCACATCTTTCCAATGTGGGATCTTTCTCCACACGCCCCCTCGAGATAATGGCCCGTCTAGCCATTAATCTCGACAATATCCAATCATAGGATCAATTTCGAGTTAGATCGGCCGCCTAATTTTGGCTGGACCGATTTCAGTTAAGATCGATCGGGTCTCTTTCGATGGACCGGATCGATTTCGGTTCGGGTGGGCAGCGTGTGTTCGGGCTCTGATACCATGTTAGATTTGGGCTAATTCTGGGCTTCCAACTCAAAACCAATTGGCAATGAGTGGATTGGCCCTAACCCTTTATATAGTAGTACATTAGTTCTTATATTTCCGATGTAGGACGTTTATCATCAATACCCTCCCTCACGCTCAGACATCTAGGTCTGAAGCGTGTAGTAGTAGTAGTAGGTCAAAGGATCTTATCGCTCTGATACCATGTTAGAATCGGGTTTATTATGGGCTTCCAACTCAAAACCAATTGGCAATGAGTGGATTGGCCCTAACCCTTTATATAGTAGTTCATTAGTTCTTATATTTCCGATGTGGGACGTTTATCTCAATACGTTTCTCCTATGGACTTCGATTTTTTGGTCCTGAAATTGTTTTCGAAAGTATTAAACTTTAATACTTAATTCTTATTGTTAATTTACGAATTTACTTTATTGTCAGATTGTGTGCGAGTATGAGATTGCATGAGAATGCATGAGAAGGGGGCTAGAGACCCGGGTGGTCTACGGGCCACCAAAACTAGCGGCAAGTTGACCGACGGGTGGCTTGGCCATAGATGAGAAGAGCGTGTGTGATGTACATCATGATTGAATGTGAATAAGAAGGCATGATTAGTTGACATTGATTGTTGGAGACGTTGTTTGTTAGATTTTGTGACTCGATAAGTTGATATATTCTATGTGGCATGTAGCCTTGGAATTCCAGTGATTGAAGACCTAAGTATTTTCGAGGTTGGTCCCTGGGAATGGGATTTCATCAATTTTAATTTCTTGGGGACACATGATTGTTTAAAGGGTAAAGGGAAGGCGTCAGTAGTTAAGAAGGCTAAAGGTCTTGCAGCAAAACTCATGATCCATGAGGTATATTACTATTTGGTTTTCATTCTTTAAGTCTTACTCATTATCGAGCATGTATATATGTATATGTGCTATTAATCTCAATCTTTTGGTTGGTTACATAGGCCCAAACGAAGGATGTGGGAAGTGTTGATGGCCTCAAGAACATGGATGTACACTTAGACGTCAATGTGTATACTTAAAGATAAGCACTTATTGAGCTACTTGATGACTCTGGTATGTGTACTCTTAACTACTGTATTCATATTTTCTAATAGTTAGAAATTTAACTTTTTTTTGTTTTCCATGCCCAGGTCCTGACATGTTATCCTCTCACCCTCTCCAAATCTGGATTTTGAGATGGAACATGCCAAAGAAGAAGCCCTAAGCTGAAAAGAGATAGTGGAAGAAATTGAAGTATGCAAATTAAAGGTAGAACAATTTTGGTGGATCAAAACTTTAAACGTACATGGTGAACTAGTGAGACCTTTTCCATGTATTTAAGATCAGAGGAGGCCTCGGCTTCGAATGGTAACGTGCAGAAAAAGTTCGGTGTAATTTTAATAGTATTCCACAATAATACTATGAACTCAACTATATGTTTTTGTATTACTGTGGAATACAATTATACCACATTACTGTAACAACCCGCCCCGCGGGACCCGCCCCGTGGCAAACTCCGCCACATGGCAACCTTACAGCGCTGCAGCGCATCGACCCTAACCCCTCCCTTGTGGGCCCACACCGGCTACCAAAGCCCTGGCCCGCAGGCCCACCTGCCCACAAGTAGGTTATTGATGCACCTGGCGCTACTCTAACCCAGGTCCCCACCCTTTAACAACCTTCCCACAGGACAAGCTGTTACCAATTGACCGTAACAACCCGCCCCGCGGGACCCGCCCCGTGGCAAACTCAGTCAATTGGTAACGGTGGCATGCGGGTCCCACGGGGCGGGTTGTTACATAAAAGTCGACTTTTACGTAACAACCCGCCCCGCGGGACCCGCCCCGTGGCAAACTCCGCCACATGGCATCCTTACAGCGCTGCAGCGCATCGACCCTAACCCCTCCCTTGTGGCCCACTCCTGGCCCACAGGCCCTCCTGGCCCACAGGCCCTCCAGGCCCACAAGTAGTGCGCCTGGCGTTACTCGAACCCAGGTCCCCACCCTTTAACAACTTTCCCACAGGACAAGCTGTTACCAATTGACCTGCAGATCAAATGGTAACAGCTTGTCCTGTGGGAAGGTTGTTAAAGGGTGGGGACCTGGGTTCGAGTAACGCCAGGCGCACCAATAACCTACTTGTGGGCCTGGAGGGCCTGTGGGCCATAAGGGAGGGGTTAGGGTCGATGCGCTTCAGCGCTGTAAGGATGCCATGTGGCGGACGGTGCCACGGTGGCATGCGGGTCCCACGGGGCGGGTTGTTACAATTACAAACATGAACTTTTTATTGTTTGAAAGTTATATTGTTTTGATCATACATGATGCGACCGACCATTATACTCGCTCGTTGATGTTTGTTATTATGTAACTATGTATAACATGACTATAATGTGCTAAACTATTAAATGTATATGGCTGGCTTTTCTAGTATATTTAGATGAAAAACAAAATGTAGTTTCTTACTTCAGCCAGTCAAAAAGAAAATATTTCATTTTGTACATTGCTATGTTTGGAGATGATTAATACCTAGTAGACCTGTCGCATGCATCATTAAGACCTAATTTCTAATTAAAAGACATGAACAGAAAGTATGAAGCATTAGTATAAAAAAATCATATATATGAAAGGAGAACATAGCGCATGAAGTAATGACACATGTACATACAAAAAATAAAATTCAAAGTAACTGAAGTCTTTAAAACCATGTTGATCAGATAACCAAAGCACAGAGTCATAAGCGAGGAAAATCACAAGTAAAGAAAGCTTTTGGAGTACATACTAAGCAAATAACAAATGAGTTATAAGATTTAATTGTGGAAAAAATTAAAATGATTAGTAATATAAAAATATTTTATGTATTGTTTTCATAATATTAATCATTTTATCTATATAAGTAATCCAGAGGTACTTCTTTGAAAATCAAACAAAAATACCCTTCAATTCATGAAATATAAAAAACGAAATGCTTAGTATTCAAAGGATCTCAATGGGTAATTTCGTCATTGTCAGTATTCAGTCTCTGGATAGACACGCGGACTATCCAGACCCGAGACACCGTGGGTATCGAAATTTTTTTGCTCATTTCGCCATTTCTCAAAAAAAAAAAAAAAAAAAAAATTCTCTCCTCCTTCCTTATTCTTCTTCTCTCTGATACAGCGAACAAATTTTTCTTCATAGCGATTTGTGAAATTTCTTTTCTCCGGTTCAAACTCTCTCCGCCTTCCTTTCCATCGACAAGTACTTCTAATGATTTCTTCTTCATAGCGATTTGGTTAATTTCTTTACTCGGATTCAAACTCTCTCCTCCTTCCTTTCCATCGACAAGTTCTTCTAATGATTTCTGTTTCATAGCGATTTGGTTAATTACAAATTTCTGAAATATGAGAGAAGATCGTCATCGCGATCTATATCCCTTGTGCCTTCGATGGAAAGGTCTCTGTTTTGTTGGTCAGTGTTTGTTATTATGATTTGTTAGTACATCGACAAGTTCGATTTTTATGGTATGTTCTGTTGTCCAGTTTTCGCGATCTATATTCCTTCTGCAATTGTGTTGATATGTCAACTTCTGTTACAGCAGGGCAAAGTTAACTACGGTGGCCGTCGGAGTTTCAAGGTGGCCGTCGAGGTGGCTGTCGCCGTCGGAGTCGTTGCAGAGGGTTTGAAACCCTAATTATTAAATGGGCTGGGCTTCTATCTGTAAGCCTGTAAACATTTGGGTTAAGAATTTTGATATCATGGTTTTTAAAATTTGGGCCTGTAAACCGGAAAAACAAAAAAAAACACGGTTCAATTCGGTATATATTTTAATAACCGATTTATCCGAGATGGCCGTGATTATCATTTCAAAACTTAAGAATTAATGTTTTCAACTAAATCAAAGATTATGTGATAATTACTATCTATATTAGTAATCCAGAATTTATTATTAATAATTATCGAGATAACTATCTTTCCCTCCGATTGGCTTTTTTTATAAGCTAATCATTATAAGTAGTTGACAAAAAAAGAGATAACTATCTTTCCCGATTTTATAGTTACCATATTAACACATCTATTTCTCTATTATCTTTCTTTCCCTATAATTAAATATTAAATAGAACTTATATTTTTATAGAAACATATCAATCGGTTATTATTGTACTTACCTTTCTTTCATTCTTAGATTCAAATTTAGATTTAGATAATGTCAAATCACAAATTATCCTCCGTATAAAAATCAAAGATGATTTTTGCACGGATATTCTCTAAAAACTTGGTTATCAAGTTGGGATCTTACTAACCACCAATATCTCATTCACTATATATATACACACTACGTTTTTCAATGTTTACAATCACTCACCCTTTCATATTCATAAACTCTTCTCCATAATTATAAACAATGGCAGCTAGGCAGTATGTAATCACACCCTTGAAGGACTTGAAACCTTTGAAGAATGCCTGGCGTATTCAAGTAAAAATCCTCCATGCTTACAAACAATCCTCACTTACAAACAAGGGTGGTTACTCGATCGAGCTTATTGTCGTCGATGAATCGGTGAGTCGTGTAATTTATATTCGTTGATTTCTGTATGTTAAACCCTTATTCGTCAATTGTTATGCTCTCTGCAGGGTACAAAAATGTCAGCAAATGTCAAAAAAGAACACGTTAAGAAGTTCGAAGCATATTTGGATGTCGGTTCTTGGAAGATTATCACCACTTTCACCGTTAATGCGGTTACTGGTGTTTACAGAGTGTCAGACCAAAGGTTTAGAATTACTTTCCTATACAACACTGCTGTTGCTCCCTCTGAGGTAGTAAATGATTCAAAGTTCCTCTCTTTCGCCGCGTTTGACGCTATTCTTGCTGGATCTCTCAATATAAATGTTTTAGTTGGTTAGTGTTCTATTTATCTTAAAGCATTCCAGCACATTCTATCAATAATTTTATACAGATTTCTGCTTAGTTTTTAATACCCCAGGGGTAGTTGTCTCGAAGTCATATTATATATTTTTATTCGTTTGTTCTCATCCATCCTCTTATTCTTTGTTCTTCTTTTTGTTTTTTGGTTGAGATTGATGGGTTTAATTAGCTAATCAAATCAAACCGATGTTTCTTGCAGAATGGATGGGGTAATGGATGCTTTGAAGATGGGGATTAAATGTTTCTTTGTTGTGTGGTTAATTTTGGGGATTGTATGGATTTGTGATGGACGCTCATCTCCTTCTGATGCTCCTAAACTCAGGTTCGACTCACAATTATGTGCCAATAGAGAATTAGTTAAACCTTATTTAATCAGTATTCACTTTTGTTTTCTTGATTATCCTTTTGCAGGTTATGTGTAGTCTTCATTACGTGTAGTTGCATTAGATATGCATATGGAGTTCTGTTATGTGCAGGTATTGTTTTTACTCAATTGTCAGGAGAGTTTGGAACATTTTTTCTCATCTATGGTCGATAATTTGAGATAAAATGATGTAGATTCTATAGGGGAAGAAGGTCTAGGAGGTAGATTTGTCACCCAGAGACCGAGGTATGATGTTGCAAGTGTTTATTAGACTTCTTTTTTGGGTTGTATATGTTGCGAGAGTGATTCCTCTGATTCTAGCTTAGTTGTTTTTAAACAGGTAAACAAGGCTTAAGATGATCAGAAGATTTGAATCCTTCTAGGTCAAAAGACGCTAAAGGTAGGCTTAAGATATTGATCTTTTTTTTTTGGGTATTTTAGATTTTGGAAGATGTGAGAGATATGTGATGTACGTATTAGGTTTGATTCCTCCATATGAATTACATACCTCAGAATGTCGATATATTTGTGATGGGAATTGGCAGTGGAGGCACGGTCTCTGGTGTTGGCCAATACCTTAAATCTAAAAACCCCAATGTCAAGGTGATTGATTTAAGTTCTGAAGATATCTTGTGAATATCGAAAAAGAGATTGCTTTTGATCATTAATGTCTTGCTAATGGTAGATATATGGAGTGGAGCCTGCTGAAAGCAACATACTCAACGGTGGCAAACCAGGTGAAAATTTTGAAAATCTTTTACACTTTACTCATTGGTCTAAATCAATAGAGATCTGAGTTTTTGCGGTTGCTGATGTTAAGAGTTTTGAACTTTGAGTTAGGTCCACATGCTATTACTGGTAATGGGGTTGGATTTAAACCAGATATCTTGGATATGGATGTTATGGAGAAAGTTCTTGAGGTAATGTATATAAGGCTAAAGGTTCCATCTTTTTCGTATTCTACCGACTTTTAAACCGTATGTTTTGAGAATACGTGTGCAAATGGAACAGGTTAGTAGTGAGGATTCTATAAAGATGGCTAGAGAATTGGCATTGAAAGAAGGTCTCATGGTGAGTGTTTTGAAGATTTACAGAGATAAGTTGGTTTGTTGGCTTTCTGGTTCTAAGGATGGAAACTAACCTGCAGGTTTGGATATCGTCCGGAGCTAACACCGTGGCAGCAATTAGACTGGCGAAAATGCCAGAGAATAAAGGCAAACTCATTGTGGTAAGAGAGGAAAACTGTTTTTGTATGGGCTTTGTTTTGATCTGTGTTATGATTTGATCGAAAATTGTTGTGTCTTTGTAATAGACGATTCATGCGAGCTTTGGAGAGAGATATTTGTCGTCTGTTCTGTTTGATGAGCTGAGGAAAGAAGCACAAGAGATGAAGCCAGTTTCAGTCTATTGATCAAGAATGGCTTTTCTCTAGAGAATCTCATCTTCGGAGCAAAAGATTGTAAAATAATAATTATGGTCATGTTGGGTACTGGAACTCTGGAAGTACAATTAAATAAAGTTAATTGGTTTCTGGCAAATGAATTTTATTTTGGGTGTTTTTACTGATGTATATTAAACAAAGAAGTTAGGACTTAGAACACAGACTGCGAAATTATTTAGGACTATATAGACTGAGAGACTACTGTGTTACTCTTTTCTTTTTAAAATGAAACTAAACGTTTTATAATTTCACAAGCATTGACTATCAAATAAGCACCTTAAATACTAACAACGAATTTATGAATATTAGAAAATGAAAATTCATAAATCTTAATACGGAAAATATTTAAAATAAATAATCCCAATTTATTTACATGTAAATTGTTTGCTTAAATTATGTAACAAGATTTACTCGGATTTATTTAGATATAATTTGTTTAAGGATATTTATATTTGGGAACTAACAGAAATATATTACAATACAAATATTTAAACCAGAAATTTAGATATGGAAACAAAAAAAAATCATTAAGATATCAAAAATTGCGGGTAAAGTCATATCAGAGCTAAACTTATTGTTAAGAGCTAAATTTAAAGCTCTGATCATTCTTTATTGTTACCAGAAATTTAAACTTTTTTTGAAAAAAAATTGCGGATTCGTAGTTTAAGAGGAAAATTGTTGCATCTTAGTTTTGGCGGAAAATATACGAATTATCGATTTTGTCGAAAAAATTAGTGATTTACCTTTCTGACGGGAAACTTGCGGAAAATTCCACCACATATTTACCAACCGAAATATCAGCCCGTAATGTAGCACTGGTTATATACATATAAATTGTCCAACAAAAAAATGCAACACGCATGTAGCGAGAACCCTTTTAGGAGCACGGGTATATACATGTGCTCCTTCGTGAGAAGCCAAAAAACCAAAACTTATGATACCAAACATTACAACGTATGCAAACATGCATATACACGATACAACAAGATGTTACAAACTTGACGGAACTTGTCATCACATTATTTACCAACCGAAAAATCATCCCGTGCTATAGCACGGGTTATATACTAGTAATAAATGTAAAAGGACACACCAACTTAAGAAAATTAATTTATATTTTTGTTTTCATTTAATCTTTGAATGTTCATTTTATATATATAGCATTATTGTAGTTAACATTCTTAACATAAGTCTTTAGTAATTCGAACAATTAGAAACAAAACATTTTATATACACACATCTTATAAATATATGAAATATCATTAAAAAAAACATGCGGCGTAACGCGAAAATTCACCTAGTATAAACAAAACTTGAATTGTATTGAGTAAGAAAAATCATAACTTAAAAGAAAAAAACACACACACACATTTCATGTAAAACAATAAATGAAAATATAGAATTAACATCGTCCATCTATAGAAAGGTATAGGTTTGAGCCTGACTACGACTTAAACCCATGACCCTCTTAAAGATATGCATAACGAGCCCATCTATAACGCTAGTGTTTTCCTTGACAAACATGGAAGATATCCTAAAACACAAACTCTTACATACATAACTTTACATGAAAATCCAGAAGTTTAGTGATTATTTATCACAATACAAACAGATAAAGCGACAGAAGACATCTTTTTCGAATGCCAAATGAAATTGCAAAATATCCAGACAATTTACCGTTCACTGCGAAAGAAAACAAGTAGGCAATGAAAATATACTACATAACCAAATGGAAAAGAATCCATGAAGATGTTCAATAAATTTTTAGTAGATCATATCAAAAGCAATTGGAATATCCACTTTGTTTACAAAGATAACTTATTAAGTTATTATGCTGCTCAGAACGTATCGAAATGTAGTTTTAAGTTTTAAAAAAAAAAACGCAAAAAGGTTAATGGAAATATAAAGATGACATCTCCCATGTCACAATTTATTGATTTGACTAATTGGATGTGATTTGAACGAAATCGATTTAAGAATATAATATAGGACATATCGGATAGAGACAAAATATGTGAGATGAAAATCAAAACTTGATGTGAAGAATGAAAGCTCCTCTTCAACCAAATAATAATCAAATAGATACAAAATAAACATCAACGTATATATATGGATTTATATACTCACAAAAGCAAAACAAAAAAAACGCATACACGCTAGACAAAAACGTCTCACCTCCTTGGATCATCGTCGATTATCTCTCACCACTTTCACAAGATTTTGAATCTAAAATAATCTTCATTACTTCTCAGAATTATATCATCTTCATATCATAAATTGAATATCTGCGTCAAAAAAATAGTATATAGAATATATATACTATGAACCACTAACTTAAAAAGAAATAACTAGAATGAGTCCATTTACTGAACTAAATAGAAACTCCAGAACAAATGTCTTTTCACGATCAACCAAAAATATATATAAATGAGCCATAGCACTACACTAAAAAAACGTAATTTTAAAGATATAACATATGTATATAGATTAAAGCAAATAGGTATATATAATAATAATTAACCTAGGGGAAGTAAGGCTCCGGAGGTAGCCGGAGAGTCACCGTTACTCCCATCTCCGGCGATACTACTCGTTAAATCGACATCCAATCTAACGGTAGTAACGGTAGGTTGACGTTTTCGTTTCTTTTTCTCATAAGGAATCCCACGAGCCTTAGCTTGACTCTCTTTGACTTCCCTCAAGTAAATCCTAACGGCGCGTGCAGCAAACGGGTTCGAATCAGGCCGTCCACCGTTTTCCTCGTAAGCAGCTCTAAGCCGTCCGATCAAAGCGTCGAGAGATCCCCAAGCTTGCTTGTGAGGACAAGCGCAAGAAGATGGTGGGTCCGGATGACCGAAGAAAGGACATGTAGCCACGTGGACTTTGGTTTTCCCGAATTGGTCTAGGTACTTGAGGAACTCGAGCACGTGTGCGCCGCTGCATCGCGTTAGCGTTAAGGGTGGTTTGTGGTTTCTTAGGTACTGTAGAAACGTGTTCCAGTCGCGGCGTTTTTGTGACTCGTAACGGCTTGGTGGTTGTGCTGAGGTGGATGGGGAAGAGGGAGATGGGTCGGGTTGGGGTGACCCGGAAGCGGCGGGTTCCATGAGAAGATCCGACGATGGAGTTAGTTAGTGAGGGTTTGTGAATGTTTTCTAGAGTTTTGAAAAGAAAGAGAAAGAGAGTGGATTTTTTTTTTTTTTTGTTCTTTTGGTTTTTGGAATTTGGATGGTGTGAAAGAGAATTTTAATGAGGAGATGAGACAAAATAGTAGAAATTTAGAAATGTAGAAATCACGTGGCCAATGTCCCTACCAAAAGTCTACCTGACAAGTTTTGTTGAACGGTAGATTTCTTTATTTTCCAACTAATTAATTATACCGACTGGTTAAAATTCGGTTTACATAACCACATCTGAATTTAAGCTAGTGACAGGGCATCAACGTTGTAGATCTAATTAATTAAACGATGATCAACATCATCTCACTTGAATCAATTTGTTTAAATTTCTATGACAATCATAGTGTTATGTTTTGATTTGTTAGGTTCAAAACGCAGGCGTAGTGAATGACGTGATATATAATTGAAATGACCGGTAATTGGAATCTCACCTAAAGTTGACATTAAAGAATCGATAAGACTCCACCACCTTTATATGGAAAATGAAAGAAACTAGTAAACGTCAAAATTTTTTTTTTTTTTTTTGGTAGCAGAACTTAATGTCTAAATTAATCTCTAGATGTAGTGATTGATTTTCCACAATTAGTCACGAATTTATCTTGAAATTTGAATACATACTATTAACAAGTTGAGGGCACTAGGATACAATTCACGGACGTCATAATATATGTTGTTTATTTACGTATCAAACTGTTAGTTTCGATGAGTATTCAACAATTTTATGATAAAATGTAATAAAAAGTTTTACGATTACATTGCAATTTCAACTATAATTGATGTACCTTGTAATTAAAGTTATACGAGTCATCATGGAGCCTCTATTTCCCACACATCTTCATTCAATCATGCGTATGATATAGTCATGATTCATTAATAAAGCACCGACATGACTAGTCATCATTGATTAGTGATCTATGTAGACTGGTCGATTTGATGAAAGTAAAGCATGAAGCCACCGGTATCGGATCACAATCTTTTTGTTTTCTTCTTTTGTTAAACCGATCACAATATTATACTACGGCACTATCTAACTATCATAATTAAGAGGCAAAGATAAGTCAATATCGTAGCCCCACAATGTTATCAGAAATATAAGAAATTATTAAATTAATTTGAATTATTGGTTTGGAAAACCCTTGACCGCAAAACCAAAATTATTGGTTGGTGCTTCTTTGTTTTTCCTTTTTCCTCCTTTGATAGGTGCTAACATTTATAGACCCACCACATACATATTATTTACAGATAAAAAATGTATAGACTCAAAAATAGGTGCGTTAACATTTATAGATCGGTGCTTAAGCGTTTGAAAACATGACTAGTTTGGTTTTTTTATATAATCTTGTCAGAAATTGGTGTTAAACGTTTTTTGAACGTTCAACTAACACCTAACCGTATTTTAAACACTTTAAAAGTTTAGTTAAATAATTTAGTGACGAAAAACTGTATTCACACGGATCATATATTTGATAAAATAATATAATTTGTTTGTGTTTTATTCATAATAATTTTAAAATAAATGATCAATTGAATGATAAAATCCTGTAATATTATGCAAATGATGCCAATATATTTATGGTGATATGCAATGTTAATCAAACTTTTAAGTTTTTCAACTTTGATATATAAACGAAGTATATGTGTGCCATGTATAAAAACTAAAAAGTGTTTAGAAAAATGTTCACATTACAAATGATGTTAGGGATCTATATATTCAAAATTCACGTTCTGTTTGGCCAAGGTGTCCACGGCAATTCTAGATACTCAACTGGTTTGAGTTTAGGAAATACGGTTTTGAAATCCCATTCAAGGCCTCTAAACACAATTCCTTTTGGGGTTGCCTCGTGGGCACATGACGATTTAGGGCACATCTCGGCGTCCAAATATGTGTTTTGGATCACGAGTGTGGCCGTTCCTAAAACGGACCGGAACTGGCAGATGTGAGTTGCCGGTATTTTGTTTTCGCCTTTTATGAGGAGGATTGGGAATGAAAATTGAACCCCGGGCTTCGGAGATCGATGCCAACCGTAGTTTTTGCGTTTAGATTGGCATCGATAGACGATTTCTGGACGGATTACTCCGGTCATTGCGTTACGGGTTGTTATGTTCATGTTTACGTAGTCAGGTTCCTTGAGAGCCACGGTGTTTGAAGAGATCATGATGGCTTGTAGTAGAAGACACCATCGAGCTAGGATTTTGACGACGTTGTTGTTGCTAAGATCCATCATTTTTGTGTGTTTGTGTTCTCGATCGTTTGTGCTCGTCCTTCTCTCATGTTAAAGTGTCATAGCTTACTTGAAACCGAATCTGTTAATGTTTTCTTTTCTTTTTTTTTCCTCGAAAACAAACTAACTAATGTTTTTTTTTTTTTTTTTTTTTTTTTGCCACAAACAAACAAATGGTTACATATGCTAAAAATAAAGATTTAATTTGCTCAAATTAACAGAAATGCCAATGTTTCAGCTGTCAAATATAGCTTTATTAGTCGGTTCAAAATTTGTTTGTGGGCATGTTTAATTAAGCAGTCTCGGTGTTTGACCACGCGCGCTTTGTTTAATTGGTGTTAAACGTTTTTGAATGTTTAACTAAGACCTAACCATATTTTAAACACTTGAAAAGTTTAGTTAAATAATTTTAGTGTCGAGAAACTGTATTCACACGCATCATATATTTAATAAAATAATATAATATGTTTGTTTTTCAATCTTTACTATCCATTAAATACTAAAAAGTGTTTTATTCCTAATAATTTTAAAGTAAATGATCTATTGAAAGATAAAATCTTTTAATACTATGCAAATGATGCCAATATATGACAAAAATATTTCAAAGAAAAAATTCACATGATTGATCTGTTTATTGAATAATTTTTGACAAATGCAAGCCTAAAAAGCATTCTGAAATATTTGGATATTAGAACGCGAGAAAATATAAGCTCAGAAATGGGCCAGTGCACAGTATACTGATTTGTAGATTAGGCTCATATATTGCCAAGATTATCTTATATAGTTTGGGTTCAATATTTGATTGTTTTCAGACAACGATGATGGTGCTTTTGCCAAGTTTTAAATTGTAGTAGATAGTAAGCAACGTAAATCTTTTTTTTGTTTGTTAAGTTTTAAATTGTAGATAGTAAGCAACGTAAATCTTTTTTTTGTTTGTTTGTCAGAATTAACAGAAATCTATTTTTTTTAAATAACAAAAATCCAACTAACTTTTTGAAAAAAGAACTTTTAACTTCACACACTTATTTATTATTGTTTTCCTATTTATCTTTTCTTGACTATTACATTTCATAAATTTTATGCTAAATTTTGTTTTTCTCAACAAACCTTACATTTAAAGTCTATTTTTTTTTTCTAAAGACAAAAAAAAATTAATTTAAAATCAATCACAAGATTGTTTAGCATTTTCTTCTATATGCTGTTTTTTTGGGGTAATGCCAGATTATTGCATTAACTATACATATTTCATAATTTGTCTTATTTTTGGTTCTTTTCTCTTTTTGGTATTTATTTTGTTTTACACTAACTAGATCTAGTTAATAAACTTAATGAATTCTTCTATTTTTTTCTTCTAAATATGATATTTTTAGAAAACAATGCATAAAACTTAAGGAAATCTTCATCTAATTAAACACTTCTTAAAAAACATTTCAATCATAGCTGGGAAACTTTTCCAATATAGTTTAATTGTAATAAACTAATTGAGGTTTTACTTTTATAAAAAGTAAAATATCTAGCTATATTAAAAATTTATAACATATTATTGGATTCATTTCATAACAAAAAAAAAGGAAGATTCATAAGAATGATCCACTAGAATTGACTAAACCGGATCTGGTCTTGAAATTGTGACGCACGCGTGTCCCCCGGTCAGAGAATTTGCCGTCATAATCACGCGGAGAAGAAGAGCGACAAATCAAAGCTTAACCGTAAAACGACGTCGTTTAGTCATTTTATATTCGCACAACCGAACCCCCCTTTCCTTCGTTTGTCTCTCTAAAATAAATCTTGAGATTTTGCAAATTCGTCATTTCATTTCAATTTCATTTTTCAGATCTCACTTTTTCTCGTTTCGATTCCAATCTTCTCACGTCTGCTTTCCTCAAAGGTACGTTTCATCTTCCTTCTCATAGCTTCCGAAGAATCATTTCCAGATTAGGGTTAGGTATTTCAATTCTGATCGGATTTTTTTTATCTTCGAGTCTCTTCGAAGCTGTTTCAGTGTGTTATCTAGTTTTTGATTTTCCATGGGAATTTCTCATGTTTTCTGCAGGTTTTTTCATCACTTTATGCTTCACAAGCGATCTAGTGAAGCTAAGGAGAACAGCGATAGTAGCATCGTTTCCGATTTAGTCGCATCTTCGCCGATTAAGAAACGCCGTATCGATATTACTGATTCTGCGTCCGCGTCTGATAAGTCTTCGATTGTAGCTCCTGGTAGCAGTAGCGGATTTCACGGCGATAGTGTCGTTCAGCAAATCGACATGGCTTTTGGTAATTCGAACCGTCAGGAGATCGATGAAGATCTGCACAGTCGGCAGCTCGCCGTCTATGGTCGTGAGACGATGAGGCGTCTCTTTGCTTCGAATGTTCTCATCTCTGGGATGCACGGCCTTGGTGCTGAGATTGGTATGTATTTCTTTGATTGTGGTCTTCTTTGCTTTTGAAATTTGTAGAAATATTGTTTTCTTATGCGTCCTAATTAGAAGCTGTGAAGAATTGTGTCATCGTCAAAAGTGTTTCCTCTGTAGTTGTTAAGTTTTTGTTCTCTTATTGGTATTCTTCAACATCCAAATCGTAGTAGCTTCCTGATGTTCCTGTATTTGTTTGATATCTTCCTTTTTAGTTTTTAGTGTTTCATAATATTCCAGTAGTCAAGGATGCATGGTAAATTTGAGTTGTTGCTTATATTTCTGACACTTTGTAATCGATATTTTTCTTTTGTTTCTCATTCATTTCATTTTTTTGTCATTTTCAGCCAAGAATCTTATTCTTGCTGGTGTGAAGTCTGTGACCTTGCATGATGAAAGAGTTGTAGAGCTATGGGACTTATCAAGCAACTTTGTTTTCTCGGAGGATGATGTTGGCAAGAATAGAGCAGATGCTTCTGTTCAGAAGTTACAGGATCTTAACAATGCTGTGGTTGTCTCTAGCTTGACCAAAAGCTTAACCAAAGAGGATCTTTCTGGTTTCCAGGTTGGTAGACAATTCATTTGTCTTGTCATTGGTTCTATTTGGTCTGAGTATTTTGTATACTAGATCTATATATAGATAATTTTTGAGTTTATGATAACTCTGCGACTGAATGATCCTAGAGTAGTTGGAAGTTGTTGCTTATAAGAACTTGTTGCTCTCTCCTTAGGTGTTAGACTGGTCTTATTGTAAAGTAGTATTTCTATTCAAGATTGATGTACACCTTTTTCTTAGGTGTTGTTGGCTGGTTTAACGCTGATACATCTACTTTCTTGCGAAACAGGTTGTTGTTTTCTCTGACATAAGCATGGAAAGAGCAATCGAATTTAATGACTATTGTCACAGCCATCAGCCTCCTATCGCTTTTGTCAAGGCTGATGTCAGGGGTCTTTTTGGCTCTGTCTTTTGTGACTTTGGGCCTGAATTTGCAGTTCTCGATGTTGATGGAGAGGAACCCCATACAGGCATCATTGCGTCCATCTCTAATGAGAATCAGGCATTTATTTCCTGTGTCGACGATGAGAGACTTGAATTTCAAGATGGTGACCTAGTGGTTTTCTCAGAAGTTGAGGGTATGACGGAATTGAATGATGGGAAACCAAGGAAGATAAAAAGTGCCCGACCGTATTCATTCACCCTTGAAGAGGACACTTCAAACTATGGAACATATGTGAAGGGTGGTATTGTCACTCAGGTGAAACAGCCAAAGTTGCTGAATTTCAAGCCGTTGAGGGAAGCGCTTAAAGATCCAGGGGATTTTCTATTTAGTGATTTCTCTAAGTTTGATCGGCCTCCACTCCTTCACTTAGCATTCCAGGCACTTGATCGGTTTACATCTGAAGCTGGAAGATTTCCTGTTGCTGGCTCAGAAGAGGACGCTCAGAAGCTTATATCGATTGCCACAGCCATCAATACCGGACAGGGTGATTTAAAGGTGGAGAATGTCGACCAGAAGCTTCTACGACACTTTTCCTTTGGAGCCAAGGCTGTCCTTAATCCAATGGCTGCAATGTTTGGCGGTATTGTTGGACAGGAGGTTGTTAAAGCTTGCTCTGGAAAATTTCATCCCCTCTTTCAGGTAATATTTCTTTTCCATATACTTGAGGGGACACATATTTAGTCTTTGCATGCCAAGTACCTTGTTCGAGTTAAGAATATTAAACACACACAAAAAAAAAGTTTGATGCTCTCTTTATTGGAACCTAGTCAAAGTAACAAGTATAGAAGTTGAGAAATTCCCAAGAGTAATAAAAACCCAGAGCTTTCATCATCCCTGTAATATATATTAAAAGCTATAAAAAGTAGTTTAGTAAAAGTAAATAAAGAAATAGAAATCCTCAATAGTTTCGTGAAGCAAGAAATAGAAATCCTAATGAAAAAGAAACATTAACTGATACATATTACCCCTTTTTCTAATGTTTATTTTGTGAGAGGATACAGTTGCATATTTTTTAAAGTTTCGTAGTAGGATCTAATGTTGAACTTCTCAATTTTTCTATCAGTTTTTCTACTTTGATTCAGTGGAGTCCCTCCCCACTGAACCTCTGGATTCAAGTGACTTTGCACCAAGGAACAGCCGGTATGATGCCCAAATATCTGTATTTGGGGCCAAGTTCCAGAAGAAACTCGAAGATGCTAAAGTTTTCACAGTAGGGTCTGGTGCACTTGGCTGTGAGTTCTTGAAAAATATGGCTCTGATGGGGGTTTCTTGTGGAAGTCAAGGGAAGCTGACAGTGACGGATGATGATATAATCGAGAAGAGTAACCTCAGTCGTCAATTTCTATTCCGTGACTGGAACATTGGACAGGCTAAATCAACAGTTGCTGCTTCTGCTGCTGCAGCTATAAATCCCCGCTTCAACATTGAGGCCCTGCAAAACCGTGTTGGTGCTGAGACTGAGAATGTGTTTGATGATGCATTCTGGGAGAACTTAACTGTTGTCGTCAATGCACTGGATAACGTCAATGCTAGACTCTATGTTGATTCCAGGTGCTTGTATTTCCAGAAGCCTCTCCTTGAGTCTGGGACTCTTGGTGCAAAGTGCAACACACAGATGGTTATTCCTCACCTAACTGAAAATTACGGTGCCTCAAGGGACCCCCCAGAGAAACAGGCTCCCATGTGTACAGTGCATTCATTTCCACATAACATTGATCACTGTTTAACTTGGGCTCGCTCTGAGTTTGAGGGTCTGCTTGAGAAGACTCCCGCTGAAGTGAATGCATATCTCTCTAGCCCGGTGGAGTACACTAACTCAATGATGAGTGCTGGTGATGCTCAGGCGAGGGACACATTGGAGAGGATTGTTGAGTGCCTTGACAAAGAGAAGTGCGAGACTTTCCAAGACTGCTTAACCTGGGCTCGACTGAGGTACTGTCACTCTCTTAATAGTTTGGTTTATGATAGTCTAGTCGTAATGCTGGAACGAAAGAGTGTATGGTATCTTATCAATGTGCTGCTGTAGTTTCTTGTTTATTATTTTGACAAGTGCATCATCCGAGGATTCATAGTTATTTTATTAAAATAATCAATAAGATATTAATCAATTGTTAGGAACACTGGTAGAAGGTAGCTTCATTTCGAAACAGGCAGCTTCTTCTGAGCAAATATGTAAAAGTGGGGATCAGTTGTTTCCATGAGCCAATATGTAGAAGTGGGAATCAGTTGTTTCCTTATTAAGTCCTTTGTGGAGTCTTTGATGCAATCGTTTATGTGTTTCTTATGTTATGTGACCAGGTTTGAGGATTACTTTGTTAATCGTGTCAAGCAATTGCAATACACATTCCCTGAAGATGCTGCAACTAGTACTGGAGCTCCATTCTGGTCTGCTCCAAAGAGATTCCCTCGTCCGCTCGAGTACTCCTCTTCCGACCCAAGCCTCCTAAACTTTATCACGGCTACAGCTATTTTACGAGCAGAGACGTTTGGGATCCCGGTGCCTGAGTGGACCAAGAACCCGAAGGAAGCAGCTGAAGCTGTTGACAGAGTGATAGTCCCAGACTTTGAGCCAAGGAAAGATGCAAAGATTGTGACTGATGAGAAAGCCACCACTTTAACCACTGCTTCTGTGGATGACGCTGCAGTCATCAACGACCTCATTGCTAAGATCGAGCAGTGTAGGCATAACTTGCCTCCAGACTTCAGGATGAAACCAATCCAGTTCGAAAAGGTAAAATATCCTCCTATACTATTATATCTCTGCTATTGGCTTGTCTTGTTTAAAAATATTAACCGCAATTGTAACGTGTATGTAGGATGATGATACAAACTACCACATGGATGTGATTGCGGGACTAGCCAACATGAGGGCAAGAAACTACAGCATACCTGAAGTCGACAAACTGAAAGCAAAGTTCATTGCAGGGAGGATCATCCCAGCCATTGCGACTTCAACAGCCATGGCTACTGGGCTGGTCTGCCTCGAGCTGTACAAGGTCCTTGATGGAGGACACAAAGTGGAAGACTACAGAAACACATTTGCCAACCTGGCGCTTCCCCTCTTCTCCATGGCTGAACCAGTTCCACCAAAGGTGGTGAAGCACCGCGACATGGCTTGGACCGTTTGGGACAGATGGGTTCTCAAGGGAAACCCGACTCTGCGTGAGGTGTTGCAGTGGCTGGAGGACAAAGGGCTTAGCGCATACAGCATCTCGTGTGGAAGCTGTCTTCTGTTCAACAGCATGTTCCCAAGGCACAAGGAGAGGATGGACAAGAAGGTTGTTGATCTCGCTCGGGATATCGCGAAAGTCGAATTGCCGCCTTATCGCCACCATCTTGATGTAGTGGTGGCTTGTGAGGATGAAGAGGACAATGACGTCGATATTCCTCTCGTCTCTATCTACTTCAGGTGAGAATTCTCAATAAAAGAAAAAAGGAAAAAACCAGACAGAAGAAGATGAAACTCTTAGAGAGCAAATTTGTGTTGTTTTGTTCTCTGCATCTGCCCCTACGTATTTTCTTCGGATGCTTTTGGGTGAGATGACTATTTTTACTTGTGGGGGATAGAGACCCATTTTATCATCTCTCGTTCTATTTCTACTGTTTCTATGTACAATTTCGTGGTGTGGTTTACCCACGCGTCACCAGCTGAACAGGTTTTATCAAGTCCCGAGTTCTCTTTTGTTCCATATCTTCTTACAGGTGGTGGTGTTTCATGATAAGAACCTGAAACCATTCTCCCTTTAATATTGTTTCACTCTCTGAATCAATTACAGTGAACAAATTGAAGCAAAGAACTAAAGAACGGTTTAGATTGGTTTTGGAATAAATATTTTTCCACCATTCGAAATTTAGTTTGATTTGTTATGTTCAACTGTTAACCCAATCACAATCCGCTAACAAACCACCTAAGAGGTAAAAAAAAAATTTTCCCTGAGAGTAGATTCGAGTTGGAAAAAATAAAAATATTCAGGCACTGAGCTTCACTGAAAGTGCCACAAATGTAAGAGTTGTGACAATTCGAGTCTCTTTACTTGACTCGGTCACCAGGATTTATCAGCGCCTTCATCGAATTTGCCAGACCCCACAACCCGAAAATCAAGCTGCTTCTGATGCTTGGTACGTCGTCTTTCATCAAAATCCTCCCATCCCTCGAACTGCCAAATCCCGAATACCCTTGTTTCAGTTCAGAAACCATGATAGAAGCTATAAACTCAAACATGAAGTTGCGAAAAAAAACCTGGCGGAGAAATTCAACAGTTATCTCTGTGTTGTGGAGTCCTAACGTTGAGAGCTGCAAACACATCTTGAATAGAACTGATGGCAGCGTTTTCAATCCCGTGTTGTTCAGCTCCAGCGTCTGAATACCAAAACACCAAGTCTTTGTAAAGCCATGGCCTTGGAACAAGAGTAGTGAAGGTTTAATTGATTTACCTTTAGATTACGCAGTTTGGTGAATGTCTCGGGAAGTTCCGATATGATATTTGCTGAAAGATCAACCTCCATGAGGAAGGAACAGTTTCCGATACTTTCAGGAATGCTAGTTATCCTGCAGAACACAAAAAGAGAAACACAAAATAAAAATTAATCAATGAAATCAAAATGTAAAGACGGTAACTTTTTTTTGTTTGGATCACTTAAAAGATACGCGTAAAGCTTATTTGCCTGTTATTGTTGGCTTTTAAGATCTCGAGCTGCGTAAGAAGGCCTAACTCATTCGGTAGACTTGTCAACTTGTTGTTGGCAACATCAAGCTGTCTAAGAGAGGTCAGCGAACCCACTGCCGATGGCAGAACAGTTAGACTGCAAAACAAAAAACAAGCCCAATCACAAAAATGATTTCCACGATTCGATGTTCACAACTATAAATGTTGTATTCTAGAATCTTAGTGATTACAGTTTCCGCATAACTTCAGCTTTGAAGCAATTTTGAATTTTAGTTTGGCAAGTAGAACAAAAGCACTATTTGCAATAGCTAGCATTGAAGGCGTGTCTAATGGCTACTAAGAATAAAAACTCACTTGTTATGGCTAATGGACAGAAGCAACAGACGCTTCAGAGATGCTATCCCTTCCCATTGAATAAATTCATCAGACAGACCATTTCCTTGAAGGAAGAGTTTCTATAAACACACTTATATTACTATCCTTATAAAGCTTCAATAAACAGAAGGATTCGAATTATACATGAAACTATGCATTTCTCACCTGCATAGAACCAAAGGAGCTGATTTTGGCAGGTACTTCTTTAATGAAATTTTCACTGATGTCAAGTACTCTGACTCCAGATCCACAGTCCCACACTTCCTCGGGTATTTCCTTTTCCGCAACAAAGAAAATCTCAACTTAATATACAATTTAGCTACTAATAAACAAGCAGTAATGAGAAGGTAGTAATGGCTTGTCTTATGTTCAACGCCAAATGACATAATGAACACATAAAGACCTTCTCTATATACCTTCAAATTGGCTTGAGCTAAAGCAATAACTCCTGTGGCTTTCCATCGATCAGTGCGGTTCTTGTCTACAAGGAGACTAGGTTTTGTCTGATCTATTTTATCAGATACAACCGTTCTAGAGATTGGCCTTGTACTAGCTTCCTTAAGTACCGGACCTTCCTGTTCATTTTGAATACAATTACAACACTAAATCACCTTAACAAGTAGATGTTTCCTCAATCAGATTGATCCTAACTAAACAGCAGGAATCCAAATTTTTAAATATCTTTCTCCTGATGATATATACACAACTCTGCAACATACTAAGATATTGAATAAAAGAAGATTTCAAAATCAAAAACACTGACCCCTTGATGTAGACCTTGAGAAGCCATTAACATGATTTTGGCTCCATCTCCCACCTGAGATTGCTTCAAAGACGACGTATCAACCAAAACCTTACCTTCAAGAATCAAAAAAATCAAATTTTGAAAAAGACCCCTTACAAGTAATTAGCTTGATTAGTAAGTAAACTATTCAAATTTTCATTAAAAAAAACCTTTGAAGATGAGCTTCTGGCCACGAGGAAGAACGTTGGTGATTGGTTGTAAAAGAGACTTAAGATCTTTGACTGTACAATCTGGTGATACTGAAAGTGGTATTGATTTGCCACCGAATTTGACTGTAAACTTAATAGTGGATTCTGCCATTGCTGGATCTTCGAGCTCCATTACAATTTTTTACCTCTCCGATTCTTATTTCTTCTTGCTTTGCTTCACCTTCAGATTCACTTGATTTCAGAAACACGAAGAAACAGAGCTTCTCAATGTCATTAGAGTTTTTTTTATGGGCCGACAACACAGGCCCATTGTAAATAATGGGCCGTTGGAACTTCATAACTTGCGAACTTCATAACTGATTTTGCTTAAGTTAACTAATAACGTATTTTTAAAAAGAAGAAAGAATTTCATGATTGCAAAACATAAGACTTTTTTCTTTAAATACAAATGATTCAAATGTAAATTACAAGTGTCTATATTTTTTTCCCTTTTAGAAACAAAAATATATACGTATTATTTATATACCCAAAAATAGAAGATTCACATACCTCCAGCTAAGCTAGAGTCTTTAAACTTATTTCTCTAACTATTTCATTCCCTTTCCTTCACATCATCTTCACTATCCACAACTTATATTTCTCCATGTACATATACACAAGACAAGGTCCTACAAAACCAGCATCAAACAGCCTCTTGCACAGACCCATATATGCTTCAACATCTCTCGGCCGTTGGATCTTCCTTGTCATTCCTTGCATCACAGCCACTCGATCTATATAATCCGGATGCAAACCAGAGTCGATCATCGTTACCAATGTCTCTGCAGCCTCTTCAAAGTGCCCTCCTTTTACATACCCTCTGAGCAACCATGACAGAGTCTTCTTCTTTCTCTTAGATCCCATGAACTCCACCCGTGTCAGAAGCCGTGAAACCGCACTAACTTCTTTCTGTGAAGCGCAGATGGCCATAACGATGTCGTGGAGGTCAGCTTCCGGTTCTTTCCCTGCAAGTTTCATCTTCCAAAGCTGTTTCTCTGCTTCTGGTCCACGTCCCGCACATATGTACATAGCGAGGAGCCTCTCGTGAACCACCCCAATAATCGAATCGTTATCTTGGCCTTCCTCAACCGCCCAAGCGGCTAATTGCAGTCCACGAGATAATGTTTCTGATTGGTACTTCTCGATAAGTACCCTATCGTGACCATCGATCTCAGCAACATAACCAGCTCGTGTAAAGCGTTTTAACTCACGCATGGTTTTCCCAAGACTATTCAGCTCTTTCACAATGGCTGTCATGGCAATTAGATAGCTGTAAGCTTCTGGCTTCAGCCCTGAAACTCTTAACTCAATAACCAAATCAACTGCCTTCTTATAATCCCCATCAACCTGAAAAAAACACATTGCCACATAAGAAATCCAAGACCGAAAAAACCGATAACTACATTCATCTTAACCACATCTATTTGATCTCAAATCTACCAAAGCTCAATTTCGACATTCGATTAATTAACTAAAGATGTAAAAGTTCAAAATCTTACCATCAATTTCCAAGCAAGATACCCAGTTGGTCCACCTTTTCTACCTTCAGAACCACCAACAACACTATAACCAAAACCATCTCTTCTTCTTAAAACCTCCTTGACAAACAAAACAGCGTTTTCCTTCTTCCCCATCTCACAATACAAAGCAATAACTTTGTCCATCATACTAAAACCAGGTTTTAAACCAACACAATCCATCTCAATCAATAAGTCGAACACTTGGTGTGCATCACATTCCTCTTGTATCAATTTCTTAACCCAACCACACATGATCGAAACCATTAACTCCATAATCTCTTCATCAACTCTATTCTCCTTTTTCAACCATTCAAACACTTCTAAAGTACACCATGAATCTCTACCTTCTTGTGCGAAGTAGACAAGCATCAATTGTAATTCTCGTGATGATAATCTATGATTCATCTCTTCGAGAATATCTGATGGTTCTCTTGTCATCCTCTCTAATTCCTCAATCGCTTCGAAAAACCCTTCTCCTATCTCTTCTTCTTCTCCTCCTTCTTCTTCTTCGCTTGTGATGAATTGGTCTAGCTCCACGGAACGTGACAATTTGAGGTCGCGAAATTTACCAGAAGAGTAGTTTAATTTCAGATTGCAGGTGATTCGGGAATCGGATTTGACACCGTGATTTTGATGAAGTCGTCGGAGAGAAATCGGCGGCGAGAAGATTAGGTTTAGTTGAGTCAACGAAGCGAAGCAGCTACGAGCATAAGCCATAACTAATTTCACAAGGAAAAGAAAAAAAAAAAAAAAAAACTCAAATTTTTCTGGAGAAAGCTTTAAATTTAGAAACTTTGAAACTCAAAAGCTTCAAAGATTTTCGTGTGAATGATGATTTCTCGAAAGACACCATGAGAGTAGTATAAACTAGGATAATCCATGGAATTATCAAAAAGACCTTACCAGCAAGGAAGACAATGAAAGGATAACAGAAAAAATATAAATAAAAATTAATTAAATTTCCTTTTTTTATTGGTCGTAGGATTAATTTAATGAAAGGAGGGGTTGAGATTGAGCGGCTTTTTATAATCGAACGGTAGAGAAATGAGTCTGTGGTTTCAATTAGAGGCTACGTGTCATGGCGTCAACTTGTTTCATCGTGCCGCTTCAAAGATTCTCCAGTACCACAATAAAACTGAAATTACATTTATACCCTGGAAACAAGTGGCTTTTTCTTTTTGTTATAAGTTCTTTTTTATTTTGTAAGTTTAATAACTCGTGGCCCGCGCAGTTTTGATTTGATTATTTTAATTTGAATATAAGATTAACTGATTAAGATATTTTGCACAAATAAAAAAACTGATTAAGATATTAAATTAAGGGGCAAAATTGGATTTGACTCCGAGTTGAAGAAGTAGGGGGACCAGGAATTTATTGTTACTGTTGAAAACGTGGTAAATGAGACATATATATTTATGGATTTATATGGGCTGGGCTTTATTAACATCTTTTAAAGCCTTTTAAGGACTTTCACTTGAGTATTCTGACCAACTAGACTACAACAGAATACTTGTTGATGATATATTAATTACAATTTATTAAAAAAACCTGTTAAAAAGCTGCAATCAAATCTTAAATTCTTAATAGGGTCATTACTATTACTCATTTAAAGTATTTATTATGATCTTCTTAAATCTAAAAGCCATTAAGAGTTTAAGACATTCAAAAAATAAGGACTTGATTGTTTGCAGATTTGTTTTTGATTTTGCAAACTAATTTACTACCCAAATTTATGATAAAATTATGTTTTTCATGGTTATTTTTTTGTTTTTGTTTTATTGCTATTTTGTCAATCGATTTCCCAAATGTTTTCATTATAAATCTGAAGGAGTTCTTAATTTCTTATATACTAATAATGATTTCTGAAAGCATTTCCAAATATCACGAAAGCCAAGAAGCTTTCTTGATTTTAAATTCGTAATCACCTTTGTGTGTCTCACATCCGAGGATATTGTTCTCCAATAAACTTGTGCTCCATGTCAAATCTGTTGCGGATCACCACTCCTAACACTCAACACAGTTAAGAAATACATATACATTGCATCGATGAGCATACATAATCAAATCATATCCAAAAACTTTTCAAATGCTCAAATTAAAAAGAAAATTGCTAATTAATCTTTATTGAGTTACGTATTCGTTTTGGATTTGGTTAGTTAAGTTAGTGAAGATATGATTCGTTCTCTACTACTTCTCTCCACTCCCAAAACATCTCCCAATCATATTGTATAATTTTGCTTTTGGTCTGCCAACTTTTATTTTAGTATGGTAACAATAATGGTAAGTTCCTCGTTTCTCTCCTTCCTCTAGTTTTATTTTTTCGGATAAAACTTTATTTCAATCTGTTTAAATCACAGATTAAACTACTCTTTAATAAGCCAGACCTTTTATAATGATCAATAAAAATAAGTTGCGTCGATCGTATTCTTTTTCTTAGGAAAATCACCGTAGGAAAAGCCATTAATGAAAATTGACTCGATGAGGCGTAGAAAGTTTGGGATCATACAAACTAATTAAACTGATAAAGATTTTTTAAATGTAATCATGTGCAAGCTTTATGGATCGATAGCTCCCACGCATATTGCCAAATGTTTTTGGTCAATCCAATTTCAACGTGAAGGTCACATTGAAATCCATGATATCTTTTCTTCCTGCTTGATTTACGTTTTAGTTGATAAACATATAGTCATTTGATTTACATTTTTCTATAATATTTTATGTATGGTTGTAAATTGCGTTTAGTATGAATGAATCTATACTCTACATGTATTGATGATTAAACCATATATCAAGCTAACTTAGAAATACTAATCAATCGATCAACCAAAAGATAATAATGCTTCCACATTTTTCATTTGAGCTCAGCAAACAATGGTGGCTGGACTCGACAAATTTTTTATTTCTTTCATTTGAAGGAAGCATTTTAGATAATCAGTTCCAAACTATCAGAAGGTTAATTTACTACAAACATGATCTCGATTTTTTTTTGTCAACTCGTCCAAAATTTTGGAATTTATTATATTGTTCTTATTGCGGTTGGAATAAAAGATTAATAAATTTCAAGGCATAACTACAGACATAATAATGCATGAAAGGGAAAAAAGAGAATTGTAAAGGGACAAATGAAGAACGAGTGTTCACTTCTTGTGTGGAGAGGTTGAGAGATCACTTCTCTAGTCGTTATTAGATATGGACCAAACATAGTACTCACTTATAGTATATATTTACACTAAATATATATAGCTATATTACGTTCGAAACAGAAAATATAAAACAATAATATTTTTAGATAGTGTATCATACAAAAATTTCAAATCATTTACACATATCCTTTGTTCTAAAATTGGCCATATAGATATTTAGGTGTCCACTTAGATATATGGTTAAAAGTTAAAACTATCAAACATTTTGATTTAAACTAAAAAGGTAAAAAAATAACGGATGAAAAATTCTACATTTTTTTTATTTAGTCGAGAACGCCGACTAATGTTTTGTAGTTATTTTTGTCCTTTATACATAAAATAGCTCAAATAAAAAAAAATTAAGAGTATATTTAACATTTTTACATTAATTAAATATTTAAAATATAATGTCCAATGCGAACACTATATGATTAGCATCTAACAAAAATTCAATTTATTTTCTAAAAATGTGAAATTAATATCAACTCTTGATAGTTCACTAGAGTTCTGTCGAAGAATATGAAAAGTGTCTGATCTATCATATATAGTGAGGAAATCAGTGAGCCGAACAATAGATCCAAATCGAAGTAATCCTTCTTCTGCAAGTCCGATCAGATTAGTCCCGAGTATTACCTGAATAAACTGCGTCCCGTTAGATAACACCACCCTAAAATTATCCTTGCACGGATTTTCTACGCAACGAAACGTCTCAACTGCTTCACTTCAAGCACCAGCATGATCATTTTGTTATGGCTCGTCACGTCTCCACTAATCATCCTTGCGATTGCTCCTGCCGTCAAACAGTCCGACATCGTACAGAAAAAAGAAGGTAATTTGAGGGTTTAGTTTCAAATTTTCCTCGGAAGAAATGTTGTTTGTTCTCATTTTGAGTCCACTAGTTAAGAATTTATGCTCTATTAGTATGTGGGCCTAATAACAAAGCCCGTAATATAATGCTCTAGACAAATCTGGGCCGTTGACGTATATAAATCCAAGATATGCTGTGATCCGTCCGGTCTAGGGCGAAATCCAAACCTTACTATATATGATAGATCAAACACTTTCTATATTCTTCGGCAGAACTCTATTGGTTTGTATTTTTATGAGTTTTTATATGATTTTGATGATTTTATTGGAGTTGATATGATTTATGGTAAAATCCTTTCAATTTGCACCTAAAACCATAAGATTTGGAAATCAATATTTTTAACTAAGAAAATCCTTTTTTTTTTTTTGGGCTGAACTAAGAAAATCCTCTTAAATCCTCCGAAATCCTTCAAAATCATTAAAAACTAAATCTACAAATTAGTTTCAATGACACTGGATTTTTAAGTGGATTTTAAAATCATTTATTCAATAACATTGGATTTCATTAGATGTTTTAAAATTTATGATTGAACTAGTCATTTGTCCGCGCTACGTACGAAAGTTTTATTGTCTATTTAACTTAGTTTTTTTTTTTAGCACAAATTTAGTTTGTTATGTTTTGATTAGTTACATTATCTCTTTACATATTGTCTAATTTATTTATTTTTGTTTATTGGTATAGAAATATTGTTTTATTGTTACTTTTTCATATGTGTTCACTTCTTGTGTGGAGAGGTTGAGAGATCACTTCTCTAGTCGTTATTAGATATGGACTAAACATAGTCACTTATAGTATATATTTACACTAAATATATGTATATATATAGCTATTTCGTTCGAAACAGAAAATATAAAATCAATAATGTTTTTAGATATTGTGTCATACAAAAAATTTGATATCATTTACACATGTCTTTTGTTCTAAAAATTAGTCATATAGACATTTAGGTGTTCACCTAGATGGTTAACAATATCAAACATTTCGATTTAAACTACAAGCGTAAAAAATTAACCGATGAAAAACTCAACGATTTCTAACAAAAATTAAAATTTTATTTTCTCAAAATGTGAAACTAATATATATCAACTGTTGATAGCTCACTTAGTTTCAAAAATTCTTCGCAAGAAAGGTTGAGTATTTGTTCATATTGAGTCCTCCACTTGTTAAGAATGTTTTTTTTTTGGGGTCAACTTGTAAAGAATGGTTTATGCTTTATTAGGATTAACCAAATTAAGACAGATTCCGGATCGAAGAAGTTTATGGGGAAAGGGCCAGAATTTCCTTATTAAAAAATGTTTAATTTAATTACTTAAAAAAATTATACATTAGTCAAAATTTTCAAAAAAAGAAAACGGGAAAGTTTTTGATTTACAATATTTCAAAACACAAAATGCCAATTAAAAAATACAAACGACATTAGTCAAAATTTTAAATACAAAATGCTTTTTGGAAGGTAAATTCATGAACTTGGAACAATTACTATCTTATTAAAGATTAAGTCAAAGTACGGGGCTTAATTACCTAAGTTAGAAGACCTAACCATTTACGGTCCGCATAAGATAGGGTTTGCCTAAACTAATCGTAGTAGGTTTACGGATGGTATACCGTATTTAAGATTACAAAAATGATGGTATTTTAGATAATTGTGCATAAATAAATTGTTTTGAAAATAGTATATTTATATTATATAGAACTAATTTAAAATTTTTTTTTTTTTATAAAGGTAATTTTAAATTTGTTCTGTTGCTAAAATGTCCTTTTTCGTCTACAAATCTGAGCGAGATTGCATATAAATTAATTTCCTGGCCATCGATGAAATAGTCAAGTTTTAGTAAACTTTTCATGACTTAAAAACTAATTTACAAAACAAAACAGTAATGAAATATCTATATTTTGGTCATCCGTACACTTTATTAACTTCCATATTGTGTATCTATATATAAGATTCCACAATATAACATAGGATTGGGTCTTCTCCTTGTATGAACCGTTATCTCTCTTTTCATTTCATTTTCCCTATATATATATATATATATATCGAGAGAGAGAGAGAGAGAGAAAGAAACAGAAAGAGAGAGAATGGTGGGGCAATGGAGGGAAGAAGATGATGAAGAGGTGGTGATCAGATTCTACGATGATCGTAGGGACAGAATTCAAATGGATCGTGTGGAAAAGAGTTGTGAGATTGGTGACAACAACCAAACTCTTCTCTTCACAGACTCTTTAGGCGATCCCATCTGCAGAATCAGAAACAGTCCTCTCTTCACTATGCTGGTTAATTTCCCTCTCTTTTCATTTACACTTCTCTTAATTATTCCTTATTTTGATTAAAATCAAGAGAAAATATGTTTTTTTTTCAAAAGCTTAAAACTTGATGAAGAAAAACAAAAGTTTGAAAAATAATAATATAAGTTTCGCGCGTAATATTTATATATTCCCTCGGTTTTTTTAAAAAGTCGTTATGAAATTATTTTACCTAAAAATGAATGTCGTTTTTCGTATTTTTAGATATATAATTTTATAGTCTTATTAATGAGCTATATCAAAATAGAGAGATTGACTAATTAAGATGTATTAGACATATCACTATATCTTAATTAGTTTGAATAAAAATGTTAAAACATCATTTAGAAAAAGATATAGGTACTAAACTACTTTATGTATATAGTTGTTGCATTAGCTATAAAAACACATATAATTCTGTTGATAAAAAACACACACACACACACACACACACATGATTCTATTAGTTGTAACACGCTAGGGTTTGTTAACTTCGATATGTGTCAATTTATTTATGTATATATGTTAATACGGATTAAAAAAATATAAGTGAAGTTATACTATAGGAATATAGGATTGATATAAAATAACGTTTAATTATCAAACTAATGTACCTTAATAGGTGGCTGAAGTTGGGAACAAGCTGGTGGGTTCCATACAAGGCTCAGTAAAGCCAGTTGAGTTTCATGATAAGTCAGTGAAAGTGGGTTACGTTCTTGGTCTGAGAGTTGTGCCGCCGTATCGACGCCGTGGCATTGGTTCGATTCTCGTAAAAAAGCTTGAGGGATGGTTCGCGGCTCACAATGCTGATTATTCTTACATGGCTACCCAAAAGGACAATGAGGCCTCTCTTGGTCTCTTCGTCGGAAGACTTGGCTATGTCGTTTTCAGAAACCCGCAAATCCTTGTCAATCCGGTCGACCCCGGTCGCGGTTTAAAACTGGCGTCAGACATTGGAATAAGAAAACTAAAGGTGATTTTATTACACATTGCATTAAATAAAAATTCTCTTAAAAATCAGCCAAACCACAATGAGAAACTCAAAGTAAAGTTGGTAAATTTTAGAACGTTATGTTGAGTTGGCGACAAAATAATGTGAGATTAATTAAACACTCATTAAACAAATTGATTAGCATTAAATTAACTAAACTTAAGTAGGCTCACATGGAATTGATTAACATTAACCAAAAAAATTTATGTGACAGGTGAAAGAAGCCGAGTCATTGTACCGGAGACACGTGGCAACGACGACGGAGTTTTTCCCGGAGGACATAAATAGAATCTTGCGGAACAAGTTAAGTCTCGGAACATGGGTGGCTTACTACAATAACGACAACACCAGGAGCTGGGCAATGCTTAGTGTTTGGGATAGTAGCAAAGTCTTCAAACTTAGGATCGAGAAAGCTCCTTTGAGCTATTTGTTTCTCACTAAAGTTTCCAACTTTTTCGGTAAATTCTTGTCGTTATTTGGATTAACGGTGTTGCCTGATCTGTTTACTCCGTTTGGGTTTTATTTCCTTTACGGGGTTCACTCGGAAGGTCCGTTTAGTGGGAAACTAGTTAGGGCTCTGTGTGAGCACGTTCATAACATGGCTGCATCAGATGACGGTGGCGTGTGTAAAGTCGTGGTGGTGGAGATCGACGGAGGAAGTAGTAACAACGAAGATTCTTTGCGAAAATGTATTCCGCATTGGAAAATGCTTTCGTGCGACGATGATATGTGGTGTATCAAGCCGTTGCAAGGCGAGCAGAAGATTGGTTTGAACGAGTTTACCAAGTGCTTGAGATCGAAATCGCGGTCTTCGCTCTTTGTGGATCCAAGAGAAGTGTAGCTAGCTAGCTAGAGAGATTCATCGTGTGTTTAATTTGACTAATAATGTACCGAATAGCAAAATATGCAAAATCATTCGCTATTTCCTAAGGATTAATGACTAGATATTAAAGAAATTATGCAATTTCGGATTTTTTTGTGAAATCATGTTTTTTGCTTAATGGTTCTAGTATGCTACCATTCATTTTTATTGATTATGTTGTCTCGTATTATTAATGAAAGAACCTATAATTGTTAGACTATATTTAAGAGATTGTACCGTCAAATGATGTCTTCGATCAAATGCTAAACGCTTGATCAATGGCAACTGCCAAATGCCCGACCGTCAAACCGGACAAAATCAACGGCCAACTATCAACAAAGAACAATCAAACCATCGACTCACAAAACGTTAAAATAATCAATATATGAATCCAAGACATGTTGTGGGGTTTGAGTTTGCATTTTGCTTGACATGACATATTGAGAGAAATGAACCCTACATATAATGATTTCTGTTTTATTTCAGGATCTAATGTATGATAAATCATTGTTTTCCATATAAAATCTAAAAAAAATTTCCTCAAGTAGGTGCCACCATTTGTTGTCCTTAGCATTCGTCCAATCTAGTTCGAGAGCTACAAATTAAAGAATAGTCAATTTTCATATTTTTTAAATAAAGAAATAATTTATTGAACAGTTATATTGTAAATTTGTAGTGTACATTTTTCTCAATATTGTATAAAATTAATACGGAGATTGGTCGGACCGGTGTGTGGTCCTTTGTGTCCCCTTTTTATTAGGTTTCAAAACAAATTTTATTGATGAGCAGTCCTCTTATTTGAAGATAGATATAACTCACTTCCTGATAAGTCGAATTACTCCATGTGATATTCATATGGCTAGCACAAATTTATGTTATGTGCATTTATGTGTGTAATATATATATAAGTCTTACTAAATTGAGTGGAGGGGAATTATTGTTGAAGCTTTTTTTTGTTTTCTTTTAACGTCATGTATGCAGAGGTGTTTAAAACATGTTCTTGGAGCCAAACTGCTTACCTTTAGCAACTGAAAAAATCATATATATACTCTCTAATTTTTATTATAGCCGATGTTGAAGATTGTTTTTTTCCCTTTGTTTCATATAAATATATTTTCCAATTCATATGTGAATTTTTTTTTTTTTTTATAGTCTACCCTTTTCAATATCATTTATAAGTTAACAATAGCATATACATAATGGATGATATTGTAATGGCACTCAATTATTATATATTTGGAGTATGCATGATTTGCTTCATTGCGTAGAATAACCGCTTAAATTTTCATTTTCTAGCAACACAATAACATATGCATGACGACAAGTATAACTACTCACAAACATCAGTATTTATAATGAAAAAATAAATTTATTGGAGCTGAACAAAAATAATTAAAAAAGTTGTTGAAACAGAATTCATATACTGAATTTAATGATAAATTGAAATTGAATTTGATGTCGTGAGGTCCCTAAGTCTAACGTGGTGAGATTGAATCTCAGTAAGTTTAGTCTCGTTTTAGACTGTAGATTTGACAAAATTCACAAGAAAATTTTCAGTATATATCGATCGATTCTTAAGTATTTGACAATACTTTGATAATATTAGAAATATCTGATTACAACATATATATATACAGCCGCTGAACAAAGAACACATATATGTACAATGAAATATAGGTAAATTCACATGTATACATTTATATACATAGGAGAAATCTGGATTTGGTTTTCGGGTTACAAATTAGACCTAACTCTATACTCCACTTTATTGATAATGTACTTCACATGTTAGGAACATGTCAACTTCATTGGTTAGCCATCTAATGTAATGTTTTTGTGTTGATAACATATCTAATGAAATTCTGATCAACCAATAGGCATAAATATATAGTTTTTTTGTGGATATTAAATGAAATCACCAAATCGTACAATTTTGTTTATGTGAGGGGCTTCAAATCAGTAATCATTATCTGAATACCCTAGAAAGATAAAACAGCACACAGTTAGGTGTTGATGTCCTCTTGCCGAACAAGGAAGCTGAGTGTACTTTATATATTGTCCTCTTTCTGCATAAGTCGAACCAATTATTGATTCTTTTCTCTTTTCATTTGATTTAATATTTAAATAGTTTTGGACTTTATAAAATAATATGTGCCCTCTTTACATATCTTTAAGATATATATGGTTAGGAATGGTGTTCGCACAATAAGATTTGCTGCATAGCGGTGTGGTTCAATTGTACTATCCGAACTTTTTCACCATTTTCTAATTATGATTCATTGATGGTATTGTGGGAGATGGTGCGTTGTAGGACGGTGTGGTGCAGAGATTTTCTTGAACATGTATATAGTATATAGGAACAGTCGATTAATTTTCCTAAACTTTAATGCTAATATATAGGCTAATAACACATTAGCCGCTGGACGAAACTGATAGTATATCGAAACGTGACAATCTCACGGTGAAGAAATTTCTGTTTCTTTACGCTAAAAGATAACTTTTAATTTTAAAGGTTATAATTACAATGTAGGAAACTATCTTTTCTTTGATTGAAGACACATACAGATTATCCCCATTGGGCTATAAAGTTGACACTAATTGGTTGAGAAGAGGTCCATAGGGACGATTTTCAAAAGTCAAACACAGAAAGTTAAAAGAACACGTCGTAGCTAGTCTGGCTTCTTAGAGTGGGCATTTTAGCCGAACCAACTAAATCCATTAAAAAAAAAAAAAAACTAAATCCATTAATCCAACCGATCGCAAACCGAAGCAAAATCCATGCACAATCTATCTGGTTAAGCTTTTCTTCAATCCGAACCGAAAGTAAACCGAACCAAACTACCAGTTTGAGTTCATTTAGAATTTTATTAAAACTGAATTAACCAAACCGAACTAGAAGTAAATAGGAATGCACACACATAGTAGTACTCTCATAATCTACTTCTCAAGCACAAATGAATTTGGGCTCAAGCCACTCAGCCATAATGGACTTCAAAAGAGCCCATTATACAAGTCAGAACAAAGAACAAGTAATCTAAAAAAATGTCATCATTCACAAAGAAAGCAAAAGACGAACAAGCACAATAGAAAAAACAAAACAAAGAGAAAAAAAAAAGAAGCAAAACAACAAAAAAATATGGAAAGAGAATGAATTTCCTTTATATAATTTCCAATAACGAAAATGGAAGTCTTACTCAACAAAGCACTTCTTTATTAACCGTTTGACGTGTAAGTGGCCCCCTAACAAAAAAGACTTCGTGTTCCCATTAGTTCCATCGTGGTCCTTGCACTATTCTCATATTTCTCTCCCTCTCTTCTTCTTCTTCTTCACCGTCTTCTTCCACAACCATGGCCTCTTGTGCCACCGGAACAGAGGCGGCGATTAGAGCTGCGGCATGTAGAGACGGAGACGCAGCGTCTCATCTAAAGCTAATCGCTGTCTTCGTCATCTTTCTCACAAGCGTTTTAGGAGTTTGGGGACCTGTTTTACTCGCAAGATACTTCCACGGGAAGCCTCTATACGATAAAGCGATTCTTGTGATAAAGTGTTTCGCCGCCGGCGTGATTCTCTCGACTTCGCTTGTCCACGTGTTACCGGAAGCGTTTGCGTCTCTCGCTGATTGTCAAGTGTCGTCTCGTCATCCATGGAAAGATTTTCCGTTTGCTGGTTTGGTTACTATGATCGGAGCTATAACGGCTTTGTTGGTTGATTTAACGGCGAGTGAACATATGGGACACGGTGGTGGTGGAGGAGGAGGGATGGAGTATATGCCGGTGGCGAAAGCGGTTGGGGGTTTAGAGATGAAAGAAGGAAAGTTTGGGGCTGATTTAGAAATACAAGAAAATAGTGAGGAGGAAATTGTGAAGATGAAACAAAGATTAGTGTCTCAAGTTCTTGAAATTGGGATTATATTTCATTCGGTTATAATTGGAGTAACTATGGGAATGTCACAAAACCAGTGTACCATTAGACCTTTGATTGCTGCACTTTCGTTTCATCAGATTTTCGAAGGTTTGGGTCTTGGTGGTTGCATCGCTCAGGTTAGAATTCTTTTTTTCTATAAGTAATTAATGCAAATTTAATTTAGTTGAAATTGTTAGGGGAGAACAATAAATATCACTGAAAAATTAGTTCTGACTTTTAAAATAATAATTAAGAAATAGAAACTTTGAAGAAGTACAGTACATAGGTAGATAGATAGATCATAGATGTTGACATTTTTGCATATCATAAAATGTTGACATTCTAATTTAAAGATTCTCATTCTGGTTTAACCGGTCTAAATCGAAACCGTACCAAAATCCCAAAGGCCGAACCAATATAACATTTGTGAAGTTACATGGATAGTTTTTCTATAGCATATAGTTCTAAGGATATAACTTAGGATTGATGAGTGGTATTGTTTGATGGTCAGGCGGGGTTTAAGGCAGGGACAGTGGTCTATATGTGCTTGATGTTCGCGGTAACGACGCCTCTCGGGATAATACTAGGGATGGTAATATTTGCAGCAACCGGATACGATGATCAGAACCCGAACGCATTGATAATGGAAGGTTTATTGGGATCACTATCTTCAGGTATTCTAATATACATGGCCTTGGTTGATCTTATTGCATTGGATTTTTTCCATAACAAGATGCTTACGACGGCCGGTGAATCGGGTTCTCGGCTCAAGAAGCTCTGTTTTGTGGCTCTGCTTTTGGGTTCTGCCTCTATGTCACTTCTTGCACTCTGGGCTTAGACAAAAATGCAGGTCATATACCACTTTGGCCATAGGAAACATTATAAATATATAAATCTGTTTGAACATATTTGAGCTTGGTTCACTTTATATATATAATTAAAGATTTATCATTTCTTGAGTTTCATTCATTAACTGTAAGTAATATTTACACATTAAACTTCTGCAAATCTCTCTATTAAAAGAAATGAAAACGAAGTTAGATCACTCTCTATCCTGTACTACTAATACTACTCACTGTATTGATCTTATGCTAAATCTAGTATCTTTATCTTTTAGACATAATAAACCATTCCAACTTCAAGCAGAGAAGTATGAGGAACATTAAGCACAACATCTGTTCCTCTGCAATTCGTGCTCATAAACGCAAACACGACATTCACCGCCAATTTCTTGAAAATCGACGATGATTGCTTCGCCTTTGCGTATGAATGTCCCAGTATATAGGCTACTCCGGCTTCCTTGGCTTCCATGATCTCCATACATTCTTCCTTCTTTCTCCTCACATTCGACACTTCTTCTTCTTCAAGTCCCGGTTCGGTTTCCACGAATTCGACTATAGCAGAGACTAACCGGCTTTCGAAATCGTACATTTCTCTTGGAACATCTCTGTATCCATACCTAACCACACTTCTAAACATTCCATACTCTTTTGGTCCCACTCTGCTTATCACAAACCTCTCCTCTTCTCCAACATAGGGAACCTGAACTGACTTCACACATACAAACACCAGAATCTTGTGAAAGGCAGGCAAATTCGTCACGAAATGTCCGAAAACAGCAGGTACTCCTGTCACAAGATTCGTGTAGACCAGTCCGATTCCTGGAACTCTTACCATTCCTATACTCGGTCCCAAAGAGACTATCCGGTCCATCGAGACCTTGTTCTCGACGTCGAATTCATGTTTTTTTGTAGTTCCGTAGTTCCAGATGTACATTACCGCCATGAATGTCAATGAGAGGAGGATCGGGATCCAACCTCCTTCGGGAACTTTGTAAACGCATGCTGAGAAATAGAGAAGCTCGATGGCACCGAAAAAGAACAAGAAAGCAAGAACTGTAATGATTCTTTGCTTCCAGACAATTGTCATCACTAAAGTCATCAAACATGTAGTCACAAGCATCACAGAGGTCACAGCAAGTCCTGAAGAAACAAAAAGAGATTAAACATCAAATTTTTTAACTTTTTAAAAACTTTTGAAGCTTATGTTAATGATCATGGTCTTTACCATATGCGTGACCCATCATGTTCGTGTCTCTTAACCCGATTGTAACCGCCAAGCAAAGGCACATCAGCATCCAGTTAACTTCAGGTATATAGATTTGTCCATGTATTTTACTTGAAGTGTGAATGATCTTGACCCGAGGAAAGCAATCAAGCGCACAGCATTGACTTATGATCGAAAACGTTGCGGATATAACAGCTTGGCTTCCCACCACAGCTGCAAATGTAGCCACTATGAACACTGGCCAGAACACAGGCTCTGCAAACAAACTTATCTGAGTTAATTCCCATTCCAAAGTCTCGAGTGATCACACACTATGCGGTTTTAGAATTTACCGGGTATCGCCTTGTAGAAGCTCTGCTGAATGTCTTCATGGTGTTTAGAGAGAAACGCAGCCTCACCCATGTATGCAAGAATCAAACACGGGTATACAAAGAACGAGAAAGCCACCTATATATTCAATTATACGCAGCATTTGTGTTACTAAAAGAGGATTATTTTCATTTGGCTCATATCTTATAAAGGCTAAAGGTCTTACCTTTATGGACAGAGAAGAGAAGTGACCTAAGTCAGCAAACATAGTCTCAACACCTAAGGATAATAAATACAATTTGATAATGTTACAATATGATTAAATGAGTTAAGTTCTAAGAAGAAATAACATTAGTTTCATTAACCAAATTTTTACCAGTGATTGAAAGAACAACTCCTCCAAGTGAAACCCACCCTTCTACACCGGTGCTTCTGAGGAACTTATACATGTAAACCGGTGAAAGCGCAGAGACTATACGCGGGTTCCATTTTATAGTGTTGTAAACTCCAATGCTGCTGATGGAGAGAAGCCAAGCAGTGGAGATAGGAGCGAAGATGAAGGCGACTCTATGCGTACCATAACGCTGGACTGAGAATATCGCCACCAAGATGATACAGGCGATGATAACAACATAATCTGGAATTGAGAACAAGAGAAAAAAAACTAGACATTAGACGTTAATTAGTATATTGTATTGCCAAAGTAAGCAAGCAGATTCAGACATACTCTCGTGAAGTTCTGGAATCTTGAGCTTGACTCCAGAAACAGCTGAAAGAACTGCAAGAAACCAAAATGTTTGGAAACGATATTGATCTTAAAGAAGAAGACTTTGTCTAATGTTCATTGCAGAGAAACTCACCTGAGATTGTTGGAGTGAGGACACTATCACCAATGGCCATACATGTCCCTAAAAGCACAAAGAGCAACAAACATTTTTGAGATTTCGGATGTTTCTCAAAGAACGATTTAACCGCTGCACTCTGCCGAGTCTCTCCCGGGCTTCCCGTTGCATATGTCGATAGTTTCTCATCCATTTCTTGATGATTTGGTAAAATGCTTAGCTTAGCATACCTGCAGAGAAGCGAGTACAACGCAAATGTTCCACCTACAAAACAATCAAAACACGCGATTGATATATATCGAAAAACACAAGTCGACATTTCATATTTCTTGAAAAAAAAAAAAAGATTTTAAACTTTTACCTTCTCCATTGTCATCTGCTGAGAGAACAATGAAAACGTATTTGAAGAGAGCAATGAGTGTAAATGTCCAGAAGATGAAAGAGAACACTCCAAAGATCTCTTCATCGTCTTCATGGAGACTTAGTTTCCCAGAGAAAGTGGTTTTGTAAACATATAGAGGCGATGTGCTAAGATCACCATAGATCACTCCAAGACTCTGATAAGCCAAAGTGAGAACATTGGCACAAGACACAGTCTTCAAATGCTGAAACATTTAAACAAAAGATTATTAATTTCATCACAAAATTTACATAGACACATTGATATTTCAGAAAGCATATTATACCCTAATAAAGAATGAATCTTTATCACAAGATCCCATCAAGAATTATCTAAATTCAACCTAAAATTGCATAAACTTAGAAACCTTTTTATCTTCAGATTAATAAGAGTTCTGTTCCATTAGATGTAAATTATAATAAAGTTTGGGAGTTTGAAACTTTCCTAAAAAATACTGATTTTTAATCACAAAATCAAATCTCCTGCCGAATTACAATTACATTAATAATTAGAAGTCTCAATTTCACAAGTTACTTAACAACTTATCTAACTACGTTCAACAAACATGAAATGCGTTCACGTCTTTCTTTTTTTTGTTTTGGTAAATACCAAAGTCGATATGGTCAGGGACCTACCAGTCCTACTTGGGTAAACAATCCAAAAACCACAAAAACGAAGCAAAAAAAAAAACAGAGCAAAAAACGAAAACATTAAAAACCCAATCATAAAAAAAGCTATTCACTTGTTCGTTCATCTTCTTCAGAATACAAAATCCAATCTCGACCACATAAATTCTCAGTGAAATTTGCATTGTCCCCAAAATCAAAAACCCAGAAGAAAAAAATGGTTTTTTAACGAGAGACAGAACAAAATCACAAATTACCTTATTGAACAGAGATAACAGAACAGAGTAGAAACAGAACATGAAAAACAGAGGAGAATTTGATTTCTATAAATGAGAAACTGAGAAGAGAAAAAAAACGGACCTGGTGAGAAATTCCCTGTTCGATTAGAGAGGGTGATTGGTTCATGACCGTAAGAAGGCAAAACTGCTATTTTTTCAGTTAAATTTTGGGGAGAGAGATTGAAAGAAACAGAGAGAATATAAAAGGGAATGTGAAGAGAGAGAGAAGTTGGGAAGTAGGAGAGAAGAAAGAGAAGCAGAGAGGGAAGTGAGGAAAGAGAGGAAGGGAGTGTTGTGTTTTTGGTGCAAAGAAGAAACTTTGCAGGTTTTCATTTATTGCTTTGTTCTTTCTCCCTTTTTTGCTTCGAAATTAAAACTAATTTTAACTTTATATTTATTATATTTCCCTTTTTTTAATATTTTGTTATTTCTTGAAATAGTCTTATGAATATATTTTCTTAGATTTAACATTTTTGCATGGAATTGTCTTTTTTTTTGTTCGGCTAATTTTTATTTTATTATTAATACTTTATTTGTGAATTTTTTATTTTAAGATATAAAAGTTGGACATGTTTTATTGTTTTGCATAAATAAGTGATAAACTAAACAGTATGGACAGAAAAAACATGTTACCCAAAAAGGTGATAATATACAATTGGATTGTTTTTTGTAATATTATGTTTCAATACTCTTGTTTTACCATTTATAAAGATATAAAGATATGTACTATGTAAAAAAAAAAAAAAAAAAAAAAGATATGTACTATGTAGCATACTTATGTTGAATAGTAAATTTTCTTTAATAGGTACTATTACTGCATCACCTACCTCTGTAATAAGACAACTAATGATGGGCTGTAATATTTGTTATTTAGCACAATTTAATATTTTTTTTGTTTTTTGGTGGGTAAATTTAGCAGTACTATTTAATCATGATTAGCACTGTTTAATCGTGATAGTTATCCACAAAAAAAATGGCCTATGTAGCATAGACAGAGGTCTACTATTATAATATTTGTGTCCCTGTTTGTGTTGCATTGGTTCAGTGGTTCTAGTTAGACGACATAGCAAAATATCGTAATGGTGAGAAGAATATGCAGAATAAATTGATGGACAAAATTGTGTACTGAAAAGTTTTTGAAGTCGGCTTAACATGATGAATATTTTTCAATTTTGTCAAGAAGCTAGCATACGTTTTTAACTTTTTAAATTACGATTCTATATCAGTCAAGATTCTATACTTTTACGGAAGACTAGTTACAACAATCATTATTAAGTATCTCATATGAAAATACTCAAATAGAGATCAGAGATTTTTCAGAGATTTTTAAAGTAGGACTTAAATTTACCAAGTTTGTTTGTCTGGTAAGTTTGATTTTGGTTATGATTTGTTTAAATATGAAAAAATGAAAACAAACACCAAAACAATATGTTTTCAGTTTGATTTGATCTATTTTAAATTGGATCTAACTCTCCTACTATCTCAATAAAATTGAGGTCATAGTTTTTAGGTATATCCGTATATAAAAAGAAAAAAATTATGTTTCACTATAACTTTATTAAAATTTATTTGAAAATTAGTAAAGATCTAGAAGAGAATGTGCAGGTCTTTTTTTTTTTTTTTTTGGACAGAATGTGCAGGTCTTTTTCTTTCCTTTTCTTTTTAATTTGGTTTAAAAGAAAAAGATGTTAAATTTAACAATTCAAAAAATTTACTTAGTTATAAAAAATATGGCAGAATGTCAAAAATGCCACTTTAATGATACCACTTTTCAGAAACACTATTTTTTCTATTTTCAAAAATAACATAAAATATAGATTCATAATTTTCTGTAGACCATGTTACAAAAAATATTTTAATGATATGTTTGAAAAATGGTATTTCTTAAAAAAATGTGTCGTTCTACATATTAAATATATATAAATTATGTAATATGTAATCAATATCAGATATTGAATGGATTTTAATTGATAAAAAACACTATTTGTTCTTATTAAAATAGTTTTTAACCTTTTTAATTAAAAAATAGTTTTTATCTTCTTATACGAAATACTATCGATTTGAATAGTCAATTAGATGCGAAGAAGGAAAGCGATATAGATTGAGATTACGGTCCAACTCTTTTATGTTTAGAGATAACTTATCTATCACTTCACTGCCATTCTTTAATAAGACTAATAGTTTATCATCCAAGTGTTGATAATTGGATAATCACTACAATGACAAGCGAAAATTACTTTTAAAAAAACGAGCACTAATAATATTTTTTTTTTGAGCAAAAGCATTTATAAATAGTTATAATATATATCTAAATACTTATTAAGGATATGAAATATTCAAATATTTATGTATCTTTATAAATGTTATAAAGATTTGAATACATTAATTGAGACGTTTAAAAAAAAAAAAGAATATCTGAATATGTTAATTGGTATTGATGTTGTGTAGCTTTATTTAGCTACTTTACTCTTTGCTTTTACCGTAATGGCATCGATGCCTCGAGATACAACCATCTGGTGTAGCAAATCTTGGGACCATTATGATAAGAACCAAACACATAAATATTACATTGTATATATTTTTATATAAAAAATTTCACAAGAGTTATAATTAATTAAAGATATCTTTATCAATATTTTAATGGTAACACCAATAATTCTCGTCTTTCGGGTTCCTCATCCAGCTGACAGTAATGTCTGATCAAAATACATAATTTTTATTTAAATTTGTATATACGAGTAGAAGATATTATCGGCATCATGCCATTATTTGCATACCACGTACGTCGTCAATTTAATACTTCCACATAAACATAAATTTATTGTAAGCTTCTTTTTAAAATATCGAGAATTTGATCATCAAAGGCTGGCTAATTAAAAAGAGATAATCTTGCTTTTCTTCTAACATTTTCTCACCAAATTTCAACACGCACGCATAAAGTGTGTGAATTGTTTAGTGAAAATCTCACGCGAAGTTAGTGTGAAATCGGAAAGCAGACCTAACTCTGTCTTAACTCTCACAAATGCAGCTTGATTTTTAAAGGTTAAAACCTTAAACGTGTGGTTAAAGATGCATTAACAACCCATTTGAATCATGAACCTAATAAAGCCACGTCACTTTTTAATTAGGTCAATATTAATTACAGTACTTCAATTCATTTGGTTCACATACCTTTTGATTATCATTTGTCCGCAGTACAAGAAACTGAGATAGCCAGTTGTTTCCAAGAAAAACAAATTTGAAACCGGCGCTTGTAGCTCGGTTGGTAAAGGAGCCTCGGCTGAGGTGCCCGTCATCCCGAGTTCGAGTCCCGGCCACGCGGGGATTTATCTGGGCTTTCTCGCGCCCCCCAGACCGCCATGGACCATAAAGTTGAGCATCCCTTCGGGGTTAGGAGGAGATAAGGCTAACCATGCCCGAATCCGCTCTCGACTAAAAGACCCCTGTCGGATAGTCAGATGGCCAAAGGCGGTCTGGACACTGGGTTAACAAAAAAAAAAAAAAACAAATTTGAATCTTTCTCAACCGAAGAATATTATAAGTCTGAGTTTTGACTGATAATTAGCATGTCTCTTATTATGCGATGTATTTTATTATATACAGAATAGTCGTGGAAACATATGCACAGACAGATTTTTTCCTCGACAATTAATTTTACGAATGTGATGCAATGTCAAACTAGTAGAAAAATCTGACCATATTTTTGTTTTGTTTTTTTTTGTTAAAGGTGACCATATTTTTGTTGTGTTAAACGATGTTTCTTTCTTTTGGAGCATGAATTTTCATACGACATTACGACTTATGTCGGTAAAACGTTTCTACCAGATCTTTTACGAAACCCGACCAAAAAAAAGAACAACTTCACGAAAAATATGTACGATGTACGAATTATCACGCTGCATGCATCATGCATGTATCATAAATGTGTTTTTATCATAAATGTGTGATGTTCAATTTTTTTTTATATAAATGTGTCATGTATGGAAAATTTGGTCTGTTTCAAATCTTCTATTTAAACTTATATTTTCATTTTTTAATTTACCCATGCCAATTAAAAGAAATACAATGTAAATTTGAATTAAACTGACTACTTAATTAACAAATAGAAGTTAGATTCAGTACTGCAAAATGGTAAAACATGAAATTAAATGGTTCAGAAGTTGGGGAAATTTTTAAAAAGTGTTATTGTTTGTTTCAAAAATTATTGACAGAAGAATTCATGATATATGTTTTAGTAAAAATTAAAGTGTGTCATATGGACTAAGAAATATTGATTGTGTTATCATAAAACTAAAACGCAAAATTAAACTAAATACAAAGTCAAATATTATAATTTTAAACTTAAGTTTAGAAGAATGTAAAACATGATATAAAACTTAAAACATCTAACCATTTCATGTCATAATCCAAAATCAAAATTGACCGTGTTTGTATGAGTTAACGAGAGAGGGGGGACGAAAAGAACGTAAGATTAATGAGAAAGAGAGTGTGAGGCCCATTTGGGGATCCACCAACTCGTCGACTAGCTACTTCTCGAATTAGAAGGGTCCCTACCTCATTAAATAACTTTGCCGTTTTTCTCACTTATCAATTATTACTTATTTTCTTCATTTGTATTATTTTCCCCATCTTATTTTGAATATGTCTCTTTCAATTGTCTTATTAGTTATTAGTAACCTATATTATAGATGGTTTGGTCCATCTCTGATTTTGAAAGGTACTGAATTTTGATAACGAGACGGCGATGTTTTAAAATAATTTAATGTTCAATTTTTAATTTGGTTCCAATTAATGAATACCAATTCATGTTACTTCAACTCATAATTCAAGCAGTTTCTGTGTAAAAATTTGTGTATGGATATATGAATATGTAATACGATATGGCGAAACTTAATTAATTATCTAAATACATAACTATCACATCAAAGAAACTCATTACATATTCATATAGAGATTTATAGTCCGAGATCGAAGTCGAGGATAAGCTTTTGCACCAGACCATGTATCCAACACTTATCAGATGCACCATCCTCGGTTTCGGTCTTGTCTTGATGCAGGAGCCTGTGTTCTTCTATAGACGATGTCTTTTTTGGAATTTTGGAATGGGAAACGTGATTTTCGAGAATTATTTCCAGATTCTTATCTTGAAACAAACCTCAACTATGACCGTGACTTTCCTACACCAGTGAGATCGTGGGAAGGAGAAGAAGGTTTCTAAACAGAAATAAGATTTAGATCATGGAGTCTGGGAGTGAATAGTAATCTAGTAGGTTACAAGTTGATAAAAAGAAGTGTGTGATCGATTTCCTATCGTTCAGTTCACACTTATTAGCCATTGTAGTATTCACATTGTGAGTGAAAGTAAGTTAATAGAGTACTCAATGGTATTATGTAAAACTGTACATTTGCTACTGTCGTATTCGCATCGCTGGTACAAACTTCAATAATTCAGATTTCACATCAAAGAAACGTAAGGACATATGCATGCACACGGTTGGGAATAATTTAAGATGATGTAAGTATTATAATATGAGACAGTCGTCCCTCTAAAGCCTCAACAACCAAATCTTTTGAGTGTCTTGTCATCTTGTAGGGTCCATCCGTACCATCTTTTAAAATATATCTCAAAGTACATTGCATGTAAAAGTGGATCGGAATAATACAACCCAAAAAACAAACAAAATTAAGAAAAGGCTATTGGAAAATAAATAAATGGGCAAGAAAAATAGAAAGAACAAACACAAGAAAAAGTAAGATTGCGTGAGTAAAAAGGAATATGACATTATTAAATGTTATAAAGTAAAGTAGACAGAAAAAGAAAAAGAAGTAAAGTGTACCCCTTTGATTGATAAGTGTTGAAAGTTGTGTTTGATGTTTCGATGAAGTTTCTAGATTTTATAATTATACCTTAATTAAGGCACATGGATCTTGTAAACTTCGTAGGAAGGTTCTTTGAACACTTTAACAACTAGATTTTTGAGTTCAATACAAAATATTTTTGGACAAATAAGGTGCCTTAATTGGTTAATCCCTTTAGAGTTAAACTATAGGTTCTACTTCGACTAAAAAAAAAAACTATAGGTACTTCTACTTTCTACTCAAAAGAAAATTTGAGGTAAATATTACACATTTGGAATACAAATGTCGTCTATCCCCAAAGATTGTGTTGTATTTAACCATATTGGTTTTTGTTCTAGTTAAAATATGGGCTTCACTTTTGGTTCGATAACTAGATCTACATGTGGGACTATCAATAATTTAACAAAGTTACTATATTTTAGGGTCCAACATATTTTTGTTTAACATATTTATATGCAAATAGGGTTTATGTTGAAGGTATTGAACATGTCCTATTTATTTAGGAGAGGTAGAAGTTTTTTTTTTTTTTTTGCGAATTCACTTATTCTTTTGGTAAACACACCTAATATCTCATAAAACAGTCATCAGCTCTGGTTGACTTGAAAAATCAATTGGTTCAAAGAATCCATTCTGTAATACTATTCATCATTTATATCTCGACTCGTTCAAATTGCATTGACAAATCGGTCTTGTACTTTTATTTCCCTCGAACACTATATCTCACGGGCAGAATAACAAAATTTCATGCAAAATATCTGAACCCGGTACAAGATGGATTCGTGCGGTGGATTATCCAGTTTGATATATTTGCACACATCGTAAACTAAGATATAATTATTACGTACGAGAATTATCATGTTTCGATCCATACAGTCATATTTACATTATAAATTTTCTTTTTTGCCAAAAAATTTCCATTTTTTTTTATTTTTAGTTTCTCAGACTTGGAGAAGCCTTGCCGGAATGTCGAACCCCTAAAGGAATAGAGAGGCGAGAATTTTCATCCCAATTCAGCCACAAACGTAATCGTTCTTCGTTTTTTTTTTTTCCGCGGAATGTTATAAACTTATAATCGATCAAACATGAAAGATAAAACAATAATCGAAGTAATGAATTGTTAATAAAACACGTAAGAATTAAGAAAAACAGCAAGACGTACGTGTAAGAAAGATTGAAAATAAATACTCCCATGATTTAAAAGGCTACAATTGACAAATCAGTATCACGCATTAATGGGTTCTTAAATTCGGGCTCCTGAAAAGTCCAATTACACACAATCTTCCAAGAAAACCAGTGTGGGTCCGGTCAACTACTGTGACCAATGACCAAACCTGAATCGTAATTTGTCCATTTGTAACACAAAGAATAATGAAAGACCACCAGAGAGAGAGAGAGACTTCATTAACAATATAGAGGGCTATGCTCTTATCCACATCTAAATGCACAAGAGCATAAATGCTTAATACCAACTTTACCAATTACTTGAAGTAGCAAAATTCGGAAATTTCTAGAACTAGAGGAGAAGATCCGCGCGATGCGCGAGTATATAATACTTTCGTTATAAGTTTTTTATATTTTTAATTATGTTTTGCTTATATTTTGCTTATATTTTGTTTATTATTTTCTTATTTTTATCAATTTCTTAAAACTATACTTAAGATCATATACAACTATAAAACATTTTATATTGCATTATTAACATCATCTACATAACATCATCATTATATCTGATTTTTTACTTTAATCTTTTATATAAATAATATTTAACTCAAAAATAGAACTGTTAAACATATTTTTTGGTTCATGACGTAGGTCGGATTGCTACTCGATTATAAACACTATGTATCATATCTATTTATCATGTACTTTGTTGTAAAATTTCTAAATTATGTGACCTTGATTCCTTATTTGCTATTTTGGTGTAAAACTTTTATAAACATTAAAAAATTATTCGTTTCACATTTTATAACTATTTTATAAGTTTCCAAGGAAAATCATTTATGATTTTAAGAATATCATCATTTGTTTTAAAACTCTCATATGTTGTATATATATATATATATATATATGTGTGTGAAAATAATTATAAAATCACACATATTTGGAAGAATTTTGTATAGAAATTGCTCATATCATTTAATAAAAGTTATTTATCCTCGCTCTTTTTAATCAGATATTTAGTCTATTTACACTTTTTTTTCTTAGTTCAACAGTTTCGATGATTTATCATTATTTGGTTAACTTTTTCTTTATATTTTTCGTGTTATTTTTATACATCTACTAATTTGTTTTTGTCTTTATGCTCATTTTTAATATACCGAACTTCATAAAATTTAATATATAAAAATTTATTTTTTCACGAAATCTAATAATTTGTCTATCACACTCAATTAATGTACTATGTAGATTTTTTTTTCAGGTACTATGTAGATTAAAATATATTTACTGTTGTTATTATGATTTACTTTTACAAATTTAGAATTTAGTATACATTCAAAATTTATTGTTAAAAGTTTAGTTATATTTTTTTATTACTATAAAATTTTCATAGTATTATTATTCACTATTTTAAAATTTTTATTTAGTTTATTTAATTTATTTTACTTTATTATAGTTTTTATTAATTATAAGTGATATAAATATGCGTTAAATGAACATTTGAAATATTTTTTAATACAAAAATAATAATATTATTTAGATGAATGCTTAGGTGGACACCCTAAATGGAGAGAAGACTCCCTAATTATATTATAGATTCAATAAAACTGTATTCAAGCAAGGCTAATGTGATGTAACATGACTTGTTTAATAAGAAAGCACACGATCATCCACTGCATACAAATTTTGTAAAATCTAAATGGAACTTCGTCCGACTCCACACTGTTGCCAAAAAAATCAATGAGAGAGCTTAAAACATTACTCTCTTTTTTTTTTTCCAGATAATGAAACCCAAAAAGCCCAGAAAATCAATCTCGCAATATGCAAATGTCACCTGTGACACTTTTGTGACACTAACATATAGACTCTCAACACGACTCGAAACATGTATCAATTTAAAATAAAAACCAAGTTTTTCTTCGATGGATTTTAAACACACCAGGCTATCAATTACTTGGCCGTGTATGTGTGTATCCATGCATGCATCTTAAGCTGAGGCAACAGACTCCTCTGTTTTCTTTTCTTCAACAGCTTCACTCTTTTTGTTTTCTTCCTTTTCCTCTGCCTTCTCCACTCGTTTCTCCTCAGTTTTCTTCTCTTCCACTGTTAACTTCTCAAGAAGACCGGCGGTATCAGATGCGTCTTTGCTCTCTTCTTCAGACTCAGCAACTTCCTTGAACTTTTGCATGAATGCTTTGCAGTCTGATTCAGGTAAACAAGACTTAATTATTTATGCAACTCTACTATGACTTTGAAAGTGTATCAACAGAAAAAGTGGTACCAAAATACAAACAAAACATCACATGAAACAAGATTCAAGGAAACCCTTTCCAATACTACACAGCTCAGTTCCAAGCTACATCAAGGCAACCAGTATTACAGTAAACTGCCTTTGTCTATGTATGATCTATATAGGTAACTTACTTCTCTAGTTTGATTGCCACCTTTAAAAAGTTATCATCAAGCAACAACCATGATACGCTTTAACATTTTCTGATAAGTGAGAGGTGCATCTTAAATCTATAAGGGAAATTAAATCAGATCTTTAAATTGACCAAAGGTAGTATGTCGAAAACTTCCAAAACATGATGTCAAATGGCAATATTACTAAGTTCAAGATCCTCAAATGATCTAAGCCATAAATTGACAGTATCTGCCCTCTACACTCCTGACAAGGAATAAGCAAAACAATGCAAAGACAGCATGTCCAGAAGAAAATGAAGCTACTATAACTCTATAAGGTATGGCACAATAACCATAATCACACAAAAAGAGAGAGATCAGTGTTACTATAAGCAACAATCAGCTAATGAGATCCAATCAACTGAGACAAAAAAAAATACACAATAGATACACTCACTCTCAACTGACGCAAATCGGATACAGAAAAGCTCATCCTTCAATTCCCCATCGGAGAAATCACGAGCATGCCATACACAAGACTTATCATTCCCAGCGTGTTCCTGAACACTCATGCCCGATGCAACTGCAGAAAATTCCAAAGGAAAACGATCAAAATGAGTGAAAAGAGTAATATTACAAATACAGATCCAGAAACAGTTTACACCAAACGTAGACGAATCTTACCGAGATGATTAGCACAGATCTTAAGCGTTTTCGATTGCCTCATAACGAGACGAATCTTCCCAGAATCTCTATGTTTTAAAAACTTAACAGTACCAGCACCTCTCTCCTTCCACTGACTCCCATCTTTATCGAACCGATACAACTTCGATTTCCTACAGATTCGCAAAAACAAAATCCCAATCAACAATCAAGCTCCGCTATTGAATCTTAAACCCTAGAACTTGAGGAACTACTACGGAAATGATCAGATCCAGTACAATTTAGATCAAACGATATGATACAGAGCAAATAGAGATATAACATACAGATCGAGGATTGTATCTTCGTCTTCTTCACCGGTGGTTACAGCGACTTCTTCAAGCCTGACGATCGGAGCAACCTGAGCACCGGTGTCTTCATCTTCGTTGGCTCCAGACTCTTCCTCGTCTTTGTGCTCGCGCTCTGGCTCGTTGCTAATGCTCGCCATCGTATCAAAATCAAATCAAGCTTTGCTGTGGCTGCTTCAGTTGTTGGATTGTAGTGTGTAGGAGAGATTCAAGGAGAGAATGTTGCGTGAATGTAAATGAGATTTTTATACGAGACGGTGCTTAGCTTACAATCTTTGATAGAACTAAATGGGCCTAGGGCCTAGCTTACTCTTGAAGCATCTTATGGACCCTTTTGGGCCTATTTATCTCTATAATCTCAAAGTGTTCTTGAGTCTGACCGCCAAAAAAACTCTCATGTTCTTTTCAACACGAGTCATAAGAACATCACGCAGCACGTATCTAAGTTTATGCAATAAGATCGATGAAAGAGTTGACTCGTGTTATTTGGAAGTTCTTTGAAATTAAAATCTTTACCATACAGAAAGAAGAAAGAAACTCAAATAAAGAGACAATATGGGAAACTATATATCATGAAAATCTCGATTTTTAGAATTTAAAAAGGTGTCTAGGAAAAAGAAAAAAAAAAAATGTCCAACTGTTTCAATGAATTTTTAAGAAAACCAAATCAACATTCCCTCAAAAAGATCACCAAACCGGACTAAGAAAAGATTAAAGAAAAAAGTGTTTAATTCAGTTCCTCAAAAGGAAGAGCAGAGAGATAGCAAAGCATCAAAAACCTACGGCTCCACAACAGTAACTTGTTCCCACTCTCCATCAACCGCTTCTTTCCACACCGTCACGTTGTTGTTACCATCGGACACAGCCAACAAGTTACCGGTCAACGACCACGAGACCCGCCACACTGGAGTCATAAAGTCCTTCAGAACCTTACCTTCCCATTGCTCACCTTCTTTGCCCACTGTCCATATAATCACTTTCCCATCTTGGGAACCACTGGCTATGGTGGACTTAGGGAGCCCCAAGTTTGGTGCCCAAGCCACATCGCGGACCCAATCAGTGTGTTTTTTAAGAGCTGGAAAGCAATCCATCTTCCACGACCCATTAGAGAGCTTCCACACATTCACGGTATTATCACACCCACCAGAAGCTAGCTTGTAAACCGGATCGAGCAAGCCAGAGCTCACAAGGGCACCAGGCGCAGTGGCTGGGGCCCAGGAGACTGAAGTGACTCCAACCGGATGGGCTTGGTCAATCCTTGCTGTGTCCCAGCCATCATCAGCACGGCCTGTGAAAACCGAAATGTTTCCATCGGATGACCCGCAAGCCAAGGATAGTCCGAGCTCATGAGGAGCCCACGCAATGGAGTTGACTGAAGATTTGTGGTCTGTGAAGACATGAGCTTGGGTCCATTGGTTTGGGTTGCCTTCTTTCCAGATTATGACTTGACCATCATAGGAGCATGAAGCTAGCATTGATCCAAACTTTGGGTGGGCCCATGCGACCTCCCAGACAGGACCACGGTGGCCGGTTAATGTCGCTAGTTGCTGCGATCCACCATTGTTGCTGACGCCGGTTATCTTGATGGTGCAGTCAGATGAGGCGGTTGCAATTCGCTTTCCATAGTAATCCATTTGCACATCATGGACAATGTCCTCATGACCCGTTTCAATCTTCTGACCTGGCATGTTTCCAAAATGATTTTCCCTGCAAATAGAAGCAAAATTGCAAAATTGTTGAATGAGAACATCTGTGTGGAACAATACACATAGCAGAATAGCCTGTAAAACACAGCTCATGGAAGAAAAGCAGAGATCATTAACTACAAGGTCACAAATATCTCACTGCAAATAGTTGAAACAATATAAAAGTTCATATGCTATACTTCACAAGTCACAACACCTTTGACGCTCATACATAAGAGGCATGTATAGGATAGTATCACACAAGGACCAAGGTAAATTAACACTTTAAAAAACAAAAGCATCTGCCACAGGAAAAAACTACAAACTAAGTGTCTATCAAACTTGTTCCACCAGGAAACTATATAGCGAAAAGACATAACCTAAGACAAGTTGACAAGGAACACGTGAAACGACTTTGTTGATCCATAGGGGGGGGGGGGGGGGGGTATAATTCACATGTTCTCCAATGGCTTTCAATCTCAGTGAAGTGCAAATAACATCTTTCTTATTATCATTTTGCTTGCTCAAACGATGAGCAGCAAATCTCACCAGACACATGTAAGCACATTATATATATAATCAATGAAAGATCTGTATATGAATAGAACGAAGTTACAGTCAGAGATCGATAACCATGTAACTGTCAATTTTCAGAGATCAATTTTAACCTCAACCAACAATCACCACAGATAATCAAACATTGTAGTGGCGAATTACACATGAAACCACAAGCAGTAGAGATTCTAAGATCGAAACTCGAGTCGACGCAGATCCTAAGAGCAGGAACTATCTAATCGAGCACACAAAACCGAAGCTAAGATTTCGAATCCGAAGCGATATGAACATAAGGAGACCATTTTAGAACGCGATTCAAAATTCGCTCCCTAATCGTAGAAACGCGATTCAATTAGACGGATCACGAGATCGGAATCACAATACAAAACATATCAAACGAAGGAAGCTCCCGATCGATCACTCTAAAATAACCCTAGCTTAGATTTGTCGATACAGCTAAAAAAAACAGAGAGAAATAAGATCGAAATGCGCAGAAAAATCTCAGGGAAGAGATAATGAACCTGAAGGCACGACGGATCGAGTGAGAGACGATGCAATGTGAGTCGAAGAAGAAGAAGATCGACGGAGAAAGGAAACAGCAATCGGGAGCTTTTTTTTTTTTGTTTCTAGAGTTTGTATAAGCTGATTAAACCGGAATCCAGATTCTAAACCGGGTGGGTCAAATAGAAAACCGTAGGCGTAGGGAGATGAGAGATCGATATTATAAAGTGGTTCTCAATTTAGTTCAGTTATATGGGCTATGACTACTATCATGGGCTTTATGGGCCTACTATTTTTTCTCGACCAATATGTGTTTTTATCGTACCTGACCGAAATGATCCGGACTTTTTGGATAAGGGTAACAAGAATTATGTTTGGATCAATGATAATTAATTCCAATGAATAATATACGGATCAAATAATTATTCAGGATAAATTTAAAACATTTCATAAGAAAGGAGACCATAGTTCATAAATTTTATTAGATGATTCTACCAAAAAAAATAAATTTTATTAGATGACGATCTTCAACTATACGAAGCTTTCTCAAATTTACATAGTTTCTTTTTGATATATGGATACCTACTAAAATCGTAAAAGAAGAAAAAAGGTTGCTCGACCACACTAGCTACTAGGTATACGTACCGGTTAAGTTGGCCAACTATTATATTAAATCTGTAAAAGTATTGAACTTTCTTAAAAATAAAAAGTAGTACGTAATTAGGTGACAATAAAGATGATTGTTATAAATAGAAAGAATATATTAAGTATGCATACGGAATAAGTGAAAAATCATAGTCCGCCTCCTACCAAAAAAAAAAAAAAAAGTGAAAAATCATAGTATTAAAGTTGAGCACTTATCCATTGAAAAAAGTGTTGCAAGAAACATTTTAATAGAAGAGATAAGCGATGAAGAGAGTGGATTGTTCTTTAATTTAGCGTAATATTTATGTAGATACCTTTTCCAAATTGAAAAACTTGTGGAGTTGTGGTAAGCCAACTCAACGTTACCCACCACTTGATCGTCATCTTCCATTTTCTCTTCCTTATTGTCTGCTTTTTTAAACATTGAACAAAGTTTATAGTTCACATCGACTATTTGACCTAACAATTTTATCCAACGCCGACAAAAAAAAACTAAGGAGAGGCTGACAATTTCATGTTGACCCTAACCACATACTTTATTAGCCTAATTATACTTAATTACATGGTCTTAGCTAGTTCCTCTCTAACGAACTCCAATATTTTACTCTATAATATATGGTCCAAGGAAGCTACCAAACCAAAAATTGGGTGTGTTAAATGAGAGTTATCAACAAAAATGAGGTAACAGTTGAGAGTTAAGGACACACATATATCAGACCACGTAAAAGAGTTTTATGATAATAGATAGACCGATCCGAATCACATGCAATACCAAACAAAAAGTTAAGGCTGAGAATGAAAGATGTAGATTTCGCAAATTTATTCTTCTTATTATTATTATTTTGATAATGATAATAACAACAACAATATAGAATACGAATAATAATAATACTACTACTGGTGTAAAACGTGGCATATATCTGAATATTCTCTACCACCAATACCAACAACAATATTACTTCACACGTTATTGCCGACGCCAACTCCGACGCAGATTCGTCATTTTCCGGCGATTCATCGCTTGACGACTCCGATGATGTGTTAAATTCCAATTCTGCCCTTGTTGAAACCGAATATTCCGTTTTTGCCACTGACTCTTCGGAAGCATTGCCTCTAACCTCAGTCCAACCATTTGATTCCCAATTTGCCCCTCCGGTTATGGCTAATTTACTTATCCTTGACATTGCTGAAACCGTGGATTCTGGTCTCCACTCGTTGCTCTCTTCTTCTTCGTCGAACTCCGAGTTGACCCAGTCAAGTACGCAACGCGGAGACGACTCGGTCAAGAACGAGTCATGATGATCTTGACATAGAAACGGATGCTCCAAAAGCTGATCACAACTCCACCGCTGACTCCGATCACGTTTCAAGCATTTCTCCAAGAAATCTCTCCCGAGTTCCGATAATCCCGCCGGAATAAAAGGCAACTCGTTTGAAAACCCGATCCGACTCAGCGAGTCGAATCCTTGATCTTCCCAGGCAGGTTTTCCGGTGAGCATCTCGATGATCGTACATCCGAGAGACCACACGTCACTCTCCGGTCCTTGGTACTCTCGTCTGATCACCTCCGGAGCCATCCAAAGCGGACTTCCACGAGGCGCAATCTGAACCGTCGGTTTCTCAAATTCAACCGCCGATCCGAAATCCGCTAGCTTAACGGAGCTTCCACCGTTAAAAACGAGAACGTTCTTCGATTTAACGTCACAGTGAACAATTCCGTTAGAATGAACGTGACTCAAAGCAGAGACAAGACACCAAACGTAACGACGGAGAAGAGTCTCCTCCACCACAATTCCACCGTTAGCCACGTCACCTTCCGGTAAATACTCTAAATGAAGATTACGAAACGACGTCGTTCCTTCTTTAGACACGTCATCACCGAGGAAACTCACTATGTATGGATGAGACTTTATCGACCGGAGAATAACGATTTCGTTCTCCAACGACTCGGCTTGAGCAGGAAGACACGTGGCGAGATCTACTGACTTCACAGCGAATACTCCACCGTTGATTTTACTCACGGCTTTGCTTACTGTACCAAAACATCCTCTTCCAACACAAGTACCACGAATCCAAGAAGATGAAGAAGAAGAAGAAGTGTTTGTGATGTTCTGTTTCTCCATGTTTTTTTTGCTAACTAACTTTCGTGTGTAAATTCTTAAGGACACACGACGATATTTATACGTGTGATGAACTGTCAAATGTGAACGAGAAATAAAGTTGGAATTTTATTTAATTTCTGACGTGGACGTTTCTTTTCTACTATACTTGTCTTTCTGAATTTTGAAATCGTGAAGCCATAAAGACTTCCCACTTGGGGAAATTCAAAACAAGTGTATTAACCTCTTAATTAAATTAGCTTTAAGTCTTTAACCTTTTTTTAATTTGACAAATGGATAATTAGGAAGAACGGTTTTGATACTTTGATGATGTCAGTAAACGACACTTGGTGAAGTTCTTGGGATGTTGTAAGAAAGAAAAACTTTAGTACTTTAAATTTTATCCTTATCAACAAAGAATTCAAGTTGCGGTTTGATTTGGTCTCGTTGATTCGTTACCCGAAAAAAAAGATAAAATGGATGAAGTCAACGGTTTAATAAATTGGTTCGTTTAACTTCAACAAAGAAAACGGTTTGTGTGTAATTTTACTGTTAAGGCCATTAAGTTAGGGCCGACAAGTGATGAGATCTGCCCCGACGAATCGTGGGAACGGTAAACTAACAAAACGTGTCGATTGATTTTCGGACCTTTGTTTGTTCGGTTGACTTTTGCTGTTGTTGTGCGTTATAGTTTTTTTTTGTTGACTCGTGTTATAGGAGATCAGACATGGAATATTCGGTTGTAATCTACGAATGAAGTATTGTTATTCTTGAAATCGTGATAACAAATTATGTAATAGCCAATCATATGAGGAGATATCTTTTCTTTAATTTAGACGAATCAATTATCAGTGCTATTATCACATAGTTTGCCAATTTTTGGACTATGTTCAAAGAGAAAAAATCATTAATCAATCTAATCAATCATTCTCCTAAATTGGTAGATTTTTCTTGTAAATCGTAAACATTATGTTATTTATATTTTTGAAAATGTTACCAAAGCAAACATGCCTAAGTTGAGGTATAAGGTATTGATGGCACTAATTCCGTTTCGAGAATCATACATGTTATATCCAAAACTGGTACTGAGACCAAGCTAAAGAAGTTTAAGCTTAAGGTATTTAATTCGTATTATATAATTTAGAGACTGACAGATTAAAAAAAAAAAAAAATGTCTATGTACAGTAGTGTGAAATGCGAAGAGATTGAGCTTTTTTGCCCCAATTTTAGTTAAAAAGTTTTAACAAAATATTACTAATTAATGACCTTAATTCTGTGCTCAAAAAAAAAAAAAAAAAGACCTTAATTCTTTTTCTTTAGACCTAAATTAGACCCTTCAATTTTCAGGGCCAGTTCTTGTTACATCTCATCTCTTAGTTTTTTGTTAGAAGGTGTTGAATGCCACTTCCTTTTACACTTGTTGTTATAAGGTCTTTTAGATGAAATTGACACGAAAAATTAGCACCAAAAACTTCTTTAAATTTGACACATACCTGTCACAACCTGATTAACTGATACATAACGAATAAAATTTTATCCAAGAAACAATATATTGCAAATTTCATATAATGATGTAATGCTATGTCATAATTATACTGTATAATGTTTTTTCGTTTGAAAGTCGTATATATGTATTGTCTAAAATCGTTTATATCCGCCGGTTAGATGCTCTAAATGATCGGCATTTGGTCATCGTCCAACCAACTTTTAGTGCTTTGAACAGTGTCAACAATCGATGTCGACGAGGGCGCATCGGTGTAAGTACACGAAGCACGGAACTATAAAAATTGCGAACCAAACAAATATTGGACGCGAGTAAGTAACGTGTAGCGACAGAGTTAGTTGTCCAAAAAGGGGTTGGAGAGAGACGTTCATCACTTGCGCACCTAAAGAACTAGATCTTTGGTGGGTCTACTTGGAAGCGTACGTGTCACAAGCCTGTTGGTCCACGTTCTCCAACAGAGAACCAAAGACTCCAGTTGTCCGAACTCTCTCTAATGTTTTGCTAGAAGATCGCACTATTGACGTGCACTCACCACCTCCACCTCTAACTTTTAAATAAATATTTTTCTTGTCTTTTGTTGGGTAATAAAAACAGATAATTTACTCAACGTGATAATTGAGGGAATGAAACTAAAAATGTAGGAGTAGTTTTTATTTGAATGCTTGTTGTTACCCAATAATGTTGACCAAGAAAAAAAAGTTCATCAATAATATTTTTCAAATACTGGTATGTTAACTAATTCATGAGTTGACAAAACACAAGTTACTAATTAATAATTATGAAATATTTATAAACAATTTTGGTGCTTCTATATACACTTGCCATCTAAACACCTATGGTATTTATTATTAAGAAAACGTCGCTTTTATGAAAAAAATCCGCCGCAGCTTATCGTATATAAAGAGATATATATGTTATGTTACAAAAATTTATTTTATTTGTTTGCTTCTGGGAAGATCTCTGCCCTTCCGTGAACGTGAAGTACTACTATATTAACGGTCCACCACTAGATGGATATCCTTTCAATTAGAGTCCAAAAAATAAGATATTATTTTAAGATTTATGGACCCATACCATATTACCTTGCAAGTTACAGATCGGGCAATCCACTTGGAAAGCATATTAGACAATGCAAGTGCAACATGTCATTCGTTGGTACTAAACTTTAATGTTCTTTTCTAATCGATATTGACTCTACATATGTATAGTTAATAATAGGGTACTAATATACTTACTCGGAAAGAGAGAAAAATCTATAATAAAAATCAAAAGCAAAGGTAAGCAAGGAACTGTTTGACATTAAGGCGCGTGGTTTTTGAGACTTTTTAAAAGTATTTTATATAATAAAAAGAGAGACATTACAAGATTATATGTTGATTTCATTTGATAATTGAATTAAATATAAAATATTGGGTACTAAGGAGCAAAACACAATAGAGACATAAGTTGCTGTTTATGTTGATAAGTGTCGTGGGAGAAGAAGACAACTACGAAGCAGAAAAAACTCGAAATTAAGGTGGCCGACAATACAACATGCTTATGTTATTGCAACTCCGAAGAAACCTCTAACAACATCATCATCATCAACTTTTTTATAGGATTGATTCAAGATCATGCACACTGATCATCTTCGTATCACCAAGATTACGATCCGAATGGTAGTAAAAGTGGTAGCAATACAAATTATGTAATATCTGGACGGCCGTAGTATTATTGGCGTAGTTGAAGCGGTATGGACTGCCAAAATGTTATGTGAACAGTGAACTGCATTGCAGTTTAAATGGTGGATGCAAAATTATGGTAATGAATGTTTGCAAGTTTAGATGGTTTTTAGATAATAGATTTTAGATTTTGGATTATAGTTTTAGATTTTGTATTAAAATTTTTTTTTTAAAGTCAAGTCACCTTAAAAATGAAAAATCCAGAAAATTTGGTTTTTAGATTCTATAAATAAATAGGCAAAATCTTATTTTCCTAATTTTTAAGGAATCTACTTTTGTTATAATCGTAAATAGGTAATTAATTGATTTTTGTAAAATCAAAAGCCAAAAACTGATTCAAAATCTGTAGTCATTTAAGGCCTATATCTTTAATTAACTAAACTGTTTATCATGTTACAATGCAATGTTTAAAATTATGTCGTCTTTTAATTTGTTTTTAAAAATAAAATTATTAAAGAAGTTGGAAGAAACTATTTGAAGTTTTTGATAGATTTTAATGCTATAACACTTGTGTAAATAAATTACACAGTCAATTGAATCATGTTTTCATTCCAAGACCTTAGCAAATTCTCATTTAGTACAACATATTAGATTGGTGAGATTGTTGCTCGACTTGTCGTTATAGTATAGTTAGAAGTCTCTTAAGTGTTTTAAAGACTCTGAGAGAGACAGAGTTTGGAAGACACAATATCGTGATTAGTCTGTTCTAGTCACAGTTTTGTTCTCTCCCTTAGTCCCTTGTGTACTCTTTCTGTATAATAACCAAACAGTGGATTGCAATGTTCATTTTGCCGAGATAAGCTCAGTCTCACATTGAGATTAAGTCAACATGTTACGTGTGTTCTTCGAATCCGTTTATATTTCTTTTCATTCTTGTTCGTAACGGGGTTAGCAACAATGATATTTTCTAAGGATTCGGGGAGAACGGAATGACTTCTTATTAATGACGAGCGGATTACAACAGTTTAGTCACGGTTCGGCAGTTACAACGGGTTCTGCCGAGCCGACGGTGTTTACGAGAACAAACATAGATTTTTCTAAGTGTTTAGCTAGTAACGAAAACTCTCTCTTATTCTCTGGACAATAACCGGAAGAAATTCGATCCTTTGCCCTTTGGTCTCTCCTGGTATTTATAGGAGAGGAAAAACCCTAAAGCTTCACTTGTCTCCCTCCGAAAATGACCGTTTTGTCCTCCGGGTCTTGAGGGCCTAATTTGCAAATGAAACCCATTGAGAATGCTGTCAAAGGTTTCGGGCCTACTAACATAGATAAGGGCTTGACCCATATCCAACAATAGTCCCCCCCTAGTCCAGCGCGTGAAGGTTTTCCGAGCACGGTGGCGTGAGCTTTGAGTCGGGATATGTTAGTATGGTCCGAATGGTCGGGACACACATTTTTCGAGATGCGACGGGGCTTAAGTTTGCTAGAGAATTAGGTCTTGCCCCCACGTTTCACTTGTTTGCAAAAGTAAAACCCAATTTCTCTCTCCTCTTCTCTCCTTGTCGTTTTCTCTTTTTTCTCTTTGATTCTCGAATACACCATGGTTCGGCGTGGCTTTCCTTTGGCTCGGCAAAAGAGCTTTTGGCTCGGCAAAAGAGCTTTTGGCTCGGCAAAAGAGCTAGTTCGATCGTCAAGCTCAAGTGACTACCTCGGCGCTTCTCTTGTTTGGTGAGGGAACTTCAATTCGGCGAGTTTCAGGCCAAGCTTGTTCGGTGGTGGCGAGAGCCGGTTCGGCGGCATCCACGGTTCGCTTGTGAGCTCCGATCTGGTTCGCTGAGGAGGCTCGGTGGCTTGGTAACAATTCTCGGTTTGTCACGACGGCATATTCGGTTTGGCTCGGAGGGAAGTCGATTCGGTTCTCAGCTTCCTTTGGTTCGGCGCGGTGAAGGCTTGGCGTGGAGAAATTTTGACTCGGCAATTGGAGTTTGTTAGTTCGGAAAATTCTCATTTGATAAGGATACCCGGCTTGGAGCCAAGGCGAGTTAATTCGGTGTTATCTTGGTTCGGTGTGCCCAGGAGCGTAGGAGACGCGGTCGAGGGTTGGAGAGGAGCTTGGCTGGTTCGATCCTTGGTGGTGAGAAAATCTTGGTTTGGTTTTATCCCCGTGAAGCTTCTAATTCGGCCTCAATGTTCTCCATTCCAGCGACCAGGCGACATGACTGTGGTTCGTGGAGAAGCCAGCTCGGCGGGTTTGATTCTTCGAAGGAGTGGAAATTTGGTGGCCTTGTTACGAGTCACGGTTCACTGGTGAAGAAAGAGGCCGGTTCGGCGAAGTAGAAGCTGGTTCGGTTGTCGCGAGGAAGAGCTTGGTTCGTTCCGGTGGTGAGCTTGACAACCGCCTCTTGGTTCGACGCGAAGCTTTGGCTCGGAAAAGACTTGTGTGGACGACGAGTCATGGCTTCGGTGTGAGAAGATTCTTGGTCCGATTTGGTGGGATCTTTGCGGAGAGCCGGTTCGATTGGAGATATCAGTGGCGCGACGCGCTGTTTGGATTGACGCAGCGAGTTCCGATTCGGCAGAGGACTCTTGGTTCGGCAAGATCGACTCGGAGAGAGGGAGAGCTTGCCCGTCTTCGGCAATTTGTCGGAGCGGTTAATAGGTTCGGCGTAGGAGACGTTAAATTGGTTCGGCTGATCCGTCTTGCTTCGGCGAAGGTGTTGCGAAGACTTTGACTCGGTACGCGATGTTTTATGTTTTGGCGAGTCTTGTGACTGGTTTGGCGAAGGTCCTGGTTGCTCCGGCGCGACGCGGTTCCTTTTCTAGTTCATCATGGACCCTTGGCGATTCGGCGTCGGTGTTTCCGTTCGGCACAAGATTGACTCGAAGAGGGAAAGCTATTCGGTGAAGTGATTTGGTGGTGTCTTTGCCTCAGGAGGCGTGAAACGGTTCGGCGAAAGAGCCATTCGGCTCGTCTGTGAGTCTTCCGTTCGGCAGTCTCCTGGTTCGGCAGTACACTGGTTCGTCGGCGAGGAGAATACTCTGGCTCGGAGAATACCGTGGTGTGGACCGATTCAGACTCCTGGCTCGGCAAAGTTAGACCTTGGTGCGGCGATCGAATCTAGTGTGTTGGCTCGGCACGAGGGGGCCGGTTCGGCGGAGCGTGGCAGCACGGAGCCTAAGTATGCCTGGCTAGGCACGGAGCCTGAGAGCTGATTGGCTGAGCACGGAGCATGAGTATGCGTGGCTAGGCACGAAGCCTGAGTATGCCTGGCGAGGCACAGAGCATGGTGAATCGTCATGGAGCGTGGCTATTCTGGAGGCAAAGATAGCGTTGCTGGCAGCTGACGAGGCGATATGGTGCCTAAATGTGGACAAGTTTGATTCCATTGATCTTCTCGACATTGATTTCGTGGACCTATGACTGATGACGAATATCGTGTTCTGCCGATCAGTGACTTGTTCTGTTTGTTTTAAGTATTTGGCTTTGTATTTCGTTTTTAGAAGTGTAGACTTTGTCCGACTTTTTAGCCGCTCGTGGCTTGTCGGGTTGGCTTTGTATGTTCGGTCCAATGTTGGGACTTTGTTGCGGACATTGTTATGTCTTACGAACTTTGTAATGTTGGTTGCGATTCCTTCGGCAGTTTTAATGTGTTTGGATAAGTTTCTTCTTTCCTCTTGCTTAGTTATATTTTTTGCCTTCGGATGTTTTGCGTGTATTGTGAGCTTGTCGAGGCTCGTTCCCGATTGCGAGGCTTGGCTTGGCTTACTTTAATAAGTTCATGTAATTTTTGAGTTTCTGAGGAGTAAGCCGTAGTTTCGCGTGTTTTGCGAGTTTGTCGAGGCTCGTTCCCGATTGCGAGGCTTAGCTCGATTGCGAGGCTTGGCTCAGCTTAGTTTATTAAGTTGTCGAATTTTTGACACTTTTGTGTGAGTTATCTTCGGCTTACTTTTTGCGAGTTATCCTCGGCTTACTTTCTGCGAGTCATCCTTGGTTTCGAAACACATGGCGGAGCAAGACGTCTCTTGACTTATCATTTGTGTGTTTGAATCGAAACGTTCGTTGTATAGGTGCGAGTACTGGTGCCCGGCTTATCCTGTAAAAGCTCTAGGTCGGCTCGAACGTGCGAGTGCTGGTGCTCGGCTTATTTTGGTTCGGCCGCCTGTTGGCTATTGCGAGACTGACTCGGCTTAAAGACTTTAAGTGTAAGTTTTTACCTTACTTAAGTAAAGTCGTGGATTATTTCGATTGGAACGGGTGTTTCAAGTCCGTTCAATGAGCACCACTGCATCCATGGGGAACGCATTTTAAGATCGTACAACTGGCCAGGAAGACGATGTGAGAGCTAGACGATCGGCGAAGCGGATTCGTCTGAAAGAGCTGATTTGAAGACAAGTAGTTTTGCTCGGAAGCGCACTTGTGATGTGAGAGCTAGACGATCGGCGAAGCGGATTCGTCCGAAAGAGCTGATTTGAAGATAAGTAATTTTGCTCGGAAGCGCACTTGTGATGTGAGAGCTAGACGATCGGCGAAGCGGATTCGTCAGAAAGAGCTGATTTGTATGTATTGCCTGTGTTCGTCTTTTGCAAGACTTTGCGAAGACTTTGCTCGTCTCTCGCGAGAGCTGAGCCCGGCTTTTGCGAGAACTGTGCTCGGCTTTTGCGAGAACTGTGCTCGGCTTTTGCGAGAACTGTGCTTTGTTTTGGCGAGAACTGTGCTCGGCATTTGCGAGAGCTGCGCTCGGCTTCTGCGAGAACTGTGCTCGCTTTATCATGTCGGGCCGGGGCGTTGATTGTAAAACTTGTCATAATCAGACAGTATTTCGACGAAGGTCAAAAAAAGAATGATCTTATTTTTTTATAGTTATAGCTGCGCCCCGAAAGAGGCTGCCTACGTACCCTTTGGTAAAGGGATCAAGCCATCCGTAGTTCGAAATACAAGAGGTAAGCTCGGTAGACGAGCGTTCTTTTTTTTTTTTTTTTTTTTTTTTGCGCGACTATGGCGTGGTACGTTGTTCGGTAGGAGTGGCACGGTGCGCTTAAGGTTGGCAGAGTTCCACGAGGGGGACATTTGCGGTTTGATCACCCGAATGTGCAAGAGGTTCAGCTGCCGTCTGATCTGCACGAGGCTTAGCGTATCGCTGTTTTCGCTCGATCATGAAACACGTGCGAGCCACCAACTGGTCTCCTCGAAGAGTGAAGATTCCTCGCGGTGTCGGAAATTTGACAAGTTGGTGGTATGTTGACGCGACTGCCTTCATCCTATGTATCCATGGCGTGCCAAGGATTACGTTGTAGACGATTGGCTTATCAACAATGGCAAAATCGAACCAAGTCATGGTCCCGCCAACGTAAATTGGGAAGGTAGCGGTACCGACCGTCATAATTGTTCTCCGTCGAATCCTGTTAGCGGCTGGATGTTCGTGCTGACCGAGCAGAGGTCGAATTCCATTTCCTTGAGAACGCCTTTAAACATTACATTGACAGAGCTTCCTGTGTCAATGAGGACCTTGGTGACCATACTTTCGTATATCATTAACTCGACGACAAGGGGGTCGTTGTGCGGATGATAAAGATCGGCTGCGTCTTCTTGAATGTGATCGGGTTGGTATTGACGAATGTTGGAACGTTTTTCTTGATCCGTTCTCTATGCCTCTCTACTTCGCATCGGTAACTCTTAATCGAACGGACCGAGTCACGGCATGTCGCGAGACCACCCATAATCATATTGATTCGTCGTCTTGGTTCAGGAGCATTGTCTTCTTGACGCGGCGCGTCGTGGTTTCGCGTTGGCTCTCTGCGGCCATCCCGTCGCGGCTCGTCGGGTCGGCACTCGCCGTCTCGCTGACCTCGATCAGCTTCTCTGGCATGTTGGTTCGCCTGATCGCATTCGTCGAGTTTGAGTTTTCCTCCTTTGAATTGGGCAAGTAGTTCGGCTTGCAGGTGGCGACACTCTTCGGTTGCGTGTCCCGGGCGCTTGTGGTAGTCGCAATATGGCTGGCGATTTTTCACGTCTTCGTTCCGATAATATTTGTTCCATGGTTTCTGCGGCGAAGAGCTCGAACCGCCAACATAGTAACTCGAAGCCTTCTTTCCCTTGTCGTCCTTCACGTAGTCACGATCGTCGTGCTGACGCGGCTCGTGATATTCTTCTTTCGATTTTTTTTTCTTTTCCGACGACTTGGGCGCGGTGTGCTGTTTTGCGATAACAGATTTCTCTTCTTCGAATTTGATGAACCGAGTCGCTCGATAGAGTGCGTCTTCCAGACTCACCGGATGGTTAAGTGATATGTCTTCGAAAAATCGTGACTCGTGCCACACTGCCTTTTTGAGAGCTTGGATCGCGGCTTCATCCGGTATGTCGACGGCCGTGATGACAGTTTTGAAGCTTCCAATGAACTTGCGGAGGGATTCCTTCGGTCCTTGGGTCATACTCCACAACTCGGCGTTGGAGGCCCCCTTCTCGATGTACATTGAGTAATGCTTCAGGAATGCGGTTGAGAGTTAGTGGAAGCTGTCGATCGAATTGGCCTCGAGTCGGGAGAACCACCTGAGAGCCGCTCCGCTTAGGTGCTCCACGAAGATCTGGCAGCTCCCTGTGTCTCGCTCCTCGGCAGAAAAATGGGCACGGCCGATTGCGATGCTTATGGTCGTGAGGAACTGCTTCGGATCCGAATCGCCTTCAAACTTTGCCAACTTGAGCTTGGTGTGTCGGACGCGAACCTTTGAGATGCGAGTCGTGAAAGGTGATCGTTGAGTTTCTTCCAATACCTTTTCTAGTTTCGGTGCCGAGGTGATGGCGCGGTGCACCTTGGACGACATGTCTTTGAGGGTTGTCCGAAGCTGCTCGAGCTCGTCGTCGCGCGTCAACTCGTCCTCGTCGTTAGGTTGTCGTGAGTAGGAATTGCTTGGACGCCGTGGTGAGGTATCCCTGGATCATCGAGGAGAGGCGTCTCTGGTTCGTCGGGGCAAGGTGTCCCTGTCTCGGCGAGAAGTGTTCTTGGCTCGGCGAGGTGAGGGACTCCTGGCTCGGCGCGGGAATGCGTCTCTGGCTCAGCGCGGCGAGACGTCTCTGGCTCGGTGCGGGGAAGTATCTCTGGCTTGGCACGGCGAAACATCTCTGACTCGGTTCGGCGAGACATTCCCGGCTCGGTGGGGCGAGGTGTCTCCGGCTCTTTTGTGATCGCGAACTGGCACGTCGATGGTTCCGACGACGATGGAGGTTGGGCGGATGCGTTAAACTCCTGATCGTCTTTGAGTGGTAGCCTGTTGCGGATGGATCGCGTCCTCGCCTCCGAGCGGCTGCACAGCGTTTCCTCCTGTCTGCAGAAGGTTGATCTGGTTCTGAGAGGCCGTCTGGGCTGCGGCGATTGCGTCGAGTCACTCGGTTGTTTGCGCGTCCTGTCGGTCGAGCCGGTCGAGGATAGTCCGAAAGAGATCGTCCAGGTGGCTTCCTCCGGCTGCGGCGGCCTCGTTCATCGCTTCTGCGGCGACCTCGTTTGTCGCAGCTGCGACTCGATCGCTCGCCTCGGCTGCAGCAGGGTTGCTCGTTCCGGCTGCGGTGAGCAGATTCGGTCTTGGCTCGGTAAGCACCAGGGGCCTGCCGTTCATGTCGATCTCAAATTCGCTGGAAGTGTCAGTGTCAGTGTCGCGACTCGGATACGCCATGTTCGGGTACGTCATTCTCGCTGGGTAGTCTCGGTTCGTCACGGAAAGAAGATTCGTTCCAGTCGATCCCCACAGACGGCGCCAATTGTTCGTAACGGGGTTAGCAACAATGATATTTTCTAAGGATTCGGGGAGAACGGAATGACTTCTTATTAATGACGAGCGGATTACAACAGTTTAGTCACGGTTCGGCAGTTACAACGGGTTCTGCCGAGCCGACGGTGTTTACGAGAACAAACATAGATTTTTCTAAGTGTTTAGCTAGTAACGAAAACTCTCTCTTATTCTCTGGACAATAACCGGAAGAAATTCGATCCTTTGCCCTTTGGTCTCTCCTGGTATTTATAGGAGAGGAAAAACCCTAAAGCTTCACAGACGGCGCCAATTGTTCGTAACGGGGTTAGCAACAATGATATTTTCTAAGGATTCGGGGAGAACGGAATGACTTCTTATTAATGACGAGCGGATTACAACAGTTTAGTCACGGTTCGGCAGTTACAACGGGTTCTGCCGAGCCGACGGTGTTTACGAGAACAAACATAGATTTTTCTAAGTGTTTAGCTAGTAACGAAAACTCTCTCTTATTCTCTGGACAATAACCGGAAGAAATTCGATCCTTTGCCCTTTGGTCTCTCCTGGTATTTATAGGAGAGGAAAAACCCTAAAGCTTCACTGGTCTCCCTCCGAAAATGACCGTTTTGTCCTCCGGGTCTTGATGGGCCTAATTTGCAAATGAAACCCATTGAGAATGCTGTCAAAGGTTTCGGGCCTACTAACATAGATAAGGGCTTGACCCATATCCAACAATTCTAAATCGAATAAAGTGACAAAACAAGAGGTGTAAAATTTGCGATCCAAGTTCTTCCGCATATATCATTATAACAATCTAACTCGAATACCATAGTTTGAACATTTAAAGTCTAGAATAATTTTGTTAATATATACAGTACTATTGGCTAACTTTTTTAGTGCTTAGAATCAGGTAACTCGAGTGAACTATTTGCGAATTGGAACTATTCAAGGCCTAATTTTTTTTGTCTTCCATTAATTCGTGATATACATTGTAAAACAAATTACTAAAAACGTACTCAAAAGTAAATGACTTGAACTATAGTTTATTAAATTAAAAAAAACTACGAGGGACCACACGCAAAAACACCGGTTCTAACTTTTAAAGAATAGTAAATGCCAACCAATGGCCAGTTGTAGGGGACGAACTCTGTCTTTCATCGTGAATATTTAATTGCATGCGAGTGTGATCTTTATTATTGATATTTTCTTTGCTTATATAATTAAAATTACGGACTTGTTAAGAAGTCTAATTCAGCAAACTTCTTTCTTTTCAAACCTTAAGTGCGATTGAAAATATTATTTTTTTGCCTACAAGATAAAATAAACATTGACTTGTAAATTAATATAGAAATTGACTTGTAAAATACTAAAATAGACATTGACTTGTAATGAGATGAAAACTAGAGTTAAAAATCATTATCACAATTAAAATATGGAAAAAAAAGATACAGTTAAAAGTTAGGTTTTAGCGATTAATTCAATGTCGATCTTGTAGGTCATGGTGTTATTTGTTAGGCTTTCATCTTCATATATAAATTTGTTTTTCAAAGAAAAAAAACAGTGAAATAAATGAAACTGATAGATGGAAGCTAAATTAAGTGAACAACATTAGTTTAGTTATACATTGAATTGGTAGAACACATGATGCGTGTGGGACTGAACAGGCAGAACAGCTAAATTATCGGAGATTTGTGGTTTGGTAAAGTTAAATAGAATTTTACAAGAAACAAATAGAGTTGGAGAAGAAAAGAAAAAAAGAAGACAAAAGAGAGAAAGCCGAACAACGTGCCGTTTTTGGGGTCCATTGGAAGACAAAAAACAACAACGTGTTCTCCGCCTACAACACAAAAACATGTGTTTCGAATTCACGTGCTGTTTTTACGTTCTTTCTTTGACCGTTGTCTTCTTCCTCTCTGTTCACAAACACAATCCTTTGTTTTTCTGAATTTCTCCTTATCCTTCTATCGACTTTATCCGTGTCGGTAATCATTATCACCGCACAGATTTGTTTTTGTTTATTTTTTTTTTATATATTTGAGATTATTTATTATCTATGATAATACTTGTGTCATTTCACAGTTTGTACATCATTTCACTCTTATTAATATGTAATACATCGCAAATTAAGGGGTTTAATTCATGTCAACATTGTCACAATCAATCAACAACATAGTTAGGATATGTCTACTATGGAAAAGACTTCCCAAGTGATTTTCCCTTCTCTCGTTTTGGAAATATTTTGGAATCAAAATCTTTTGAAAGTGTGGTTTCTTAAAAAAATTATTTGGAAAGCTGGTCAAAAGTCTAATTTTGTTTCGAAAACAGAGAATTTTTTTATTTATTATTATTATTATTATTATTATTATTATTATTATTATAGTTTGAAAACATAATAAGTAAATAATTTGAAAATGTATAAATGCGCGCAACTGGTATTTTTTTTTTTTATAAATTTTAAAAATCTAATTAGTTTGAAAAATATTAATAATTCATGTTTTTCTTTTCAATCACTAAGAACATTATTTAATAGAACTCTTAAAATAAAAATAAAGATGATGGTCTAAATCTTAATTTTGAGTTATGATCTTTATCTTTAATAAGTTATTAAATATTTATGTATTCAATTAGTCTTGTTTCAAACAGCTTTTCTTTTAAATTATGGTTTCATGTTTCGTTATAGAATTTGTGTATTATATGTATTTCCAAACGTTTTGATTATGCATATCCGGTTTCATCCTATGTAACTATAAGGTTTGCATTAGTACAACATGTGAACAAATAATATATTTCGGGCTATTTGGTTTTCTGTTCGGCCCAATGTTTGGTTTCAGGGTGAAGTTTGCAGCGAAAGACCTCTTCACTGCTGAAATTACCCCCTAGCTACCTGACCCAAATTTAAGGTTTAATAGAAAAAGCTCTCTTTATGGTAGATCATATTTTCTCTATCAAATTCTCTTGCACCTTAGTTCCACTTCGAGACAATATTGGTCAGAGTGACTTTGACCAGGATCACATGTCATGTCGATTTCACGTTGCATCTCAATGGACTCATATATGTTGGAGTTGGGGATTGGAACTAACCAAATTAAGGATATTCTTATAATCTTATTCAATGACTATATAAGTTTTTGTTCAATAGTGTGGGCAAATTGCATCAAAACACACATATAGACCACAATCTTGCTCAAATTTTCCAACACGAGTTCTAACAACTCAGTCACAAACTAGACCATATGTTTACATTGTTCTCGTCCCAAACTCTTACTTAACTTCTAGAGAGATAATTACCTCTTCTCTAATCCTCTGAACTCCATGTCAAGTTTTACAAACCTGAAAACAAAAACTTAAATGCAATAGATGCTACTTTTATGATACTTTCATATGCATTTTAGCAACACGAAATATTTATAATGTACTCAGGTTGAGACGATCTCTTCCAAGCTCTTGTATTTTTTATCATAGCAAAAAAAGCTCTTGTATTTTTATTTTTTTCCAAGCTCTTGTTTTTAGTAGCAACAAGCACTTATCACTTTGTGTTTGTGTTTGTACCATAGACAAAATTCTGAGTGGACCTCGAAATATATAAAGACAGAGATAATAACGAACTGATAATTAGATTAATTCCGACCAATGCTCGAATCATACATGTATCAGAGGCCACAATACGTTTAGATTTTTCACTAAGTTAGAAAGAATAAATGAATGAATCAAGTTAAAAAAAGTAAAACTAAATCATAGAAAGCCTCCAAATTTCTAACGTCATATTATCTAAAATCTTCTAAGATGCTTCTCTTTCTATATGAACTGGCGCAAAGGGATCAACATCACACTGATATCATCGGATGAGCCTCGTGAAGCCGAGAGATCAACAAGCTTCTTACAGGCTGCTAACAACAATGGCTTCTCGGTTCCTAAACAGAAAGGACGAGCAATGTCTACTGCTTCTTGGTTATTCACTTTGTCCCATAGACCGTCTGATGCCAAGATCAAAAACTCATGGTCCTGCTCGATTCTCAAAATATTCGTCTCTGGTTCAGCTATAACCCATTTCTTAAGATGAGCATCTCCGATTCCTCTTGACACAGCTAAAGATCCCTGGATTCTCCAAACACCGTGAAACGTATCAACATATCCGCCCGTGGTTTCAATTCTTTTCCGTTCATCGTCTCTAGACGGACGATGGTCAGAAGAAAGAGCCTTAGCCTCACCTCCTACACTCATAACAGCACGACAGTCACCAGCATTAGCCACCACAAGGTTCCCCTCGCTGACCAGAGCCGTGACACAACATGAACCACCCTTAACGTCTTTCTCCTTAAGAAACGCCGCATCCGTCATAAGGTAACCACGTTTCACCGCATCTGCAATCTCAGACTCGTCTCTCTTACCAACTACCTCTTCTACAACGTTCTTATCTAAGTTCTTAGCCGCAAACTCAGCCGCTTTAACTCCTCCATGACCATCATAGACTCCAAATATCGCCTGAAAATTATCACAAAGCAAATTAGAATCGTGTTTCATCGAAATTGATACAGTATAAAAGTACACAATTGTTTCATATGATTCTGAGAAACTTCGAATTCAATTCAGAAATTCAATTTTCCCCAATCTATTTGACTCAAACAACATCATGAAGAACCCTAATTTTAAATTATACTGCTTATTAATCGAATCAACATAAAGCTCGCATGAATAAAACCTAAATTTAGATACTACTGCTAATCAATCGAATCAAAATCTCCAATTCGGCTTAATTCTCAAAAAAAAAATTGAAAAATTAGAAAGTGAATTTGAAATTACCTGTTTGCGATCTCCATGAAGATTGGTGATAGCAGAGAAACGATCCTCCATAGCTTCTCTTCTTCCTCTCTTACAATAAACAGAATAACCATCACCTTCCCTCTCAACCTCTCTACTCTCCTCCCTCGGCGTCGCAGCCACACCCACCGACGATGACGAAATCGGAGCAACAAATCCACCAGTTCCAATCGGAATATCAAGCCTCGTCGGCCTTTTCCTCTTCAAAACCCCTCCCGGCGGAGATGATGAAGCAGAAACAGAGTCAGGTCCAAACGATAACGGCGCAGGAGCGAATCCAGTCGGTGGTTTCTGAAACCGGAGACGAAACGGCGATTTAGGAGAAGCTGTCGCGGCGGTTGTGGAAGGAGAGGAAGGAGAAGAGGTTTGAGGTTTGAGATGAGAAAGAGTTAGAGAAAGAGATTCTTGAGGCGAAGAGAGAATCGAAGCTTTGTTACAGAATAGAGACGATGACGGTGAAAACACCGGAGAATTGCAAACGGCGACGGAGCAAGACATCGTTCTAGATTCGATTTCGATTGTTTTTTTTTTCTTTTTAGAAGATTGATTTGTTTCTTCTCCTTCTTCTTCTTCTTCGTTGTTCGTTGAGGTTTCTGGTTTTTGTGACGATGGGAGAGAGAGAAGGAGAGGTTTAAATATAAAAAGAGAGGTAATGAATATTGAATGAAGTAATGGAGTCGAGTCCGTGTTTATCGAGCTTTATTCAAAAATTGAGATTTTTAGTCTCTCTTTGACTATGTAAATGACTTTTATGCCCTTGCAAGTTCTGTTTCCTCTTTTTACGGCTTTGTCCCTTTACTTTCCACAAAAAGGATTATTATTTTAAGGAAACAAAAATTGTTTCATTCCTACTCTTGTTGACGAGAAAAGAAAACGGATTTTTTTTTTTTAATTACGAAAAAAATTGAGAAATGTCCTCCAATACCACTAAAAAAGTTTTCTTTCCAAAAATACCACTAATATCAAATTATTGTTCATAGGTATGGAATTTTAAATCTTTGGTTTGGGTTGCTTATTTTGCAATTTAGGGTTTAGTATTTATGGGATAGGGTTGGGGTAGGGTTTAGTGTTTAGAATTTAGAGTTTAAAATTTAAAAATTAAAAAATTTATATTATTTTGGTGGTATTTTTGTCCAAAAAACAAAAATGGTGGTATTTTAGAAAATTGCCCAAAAAAATTGTTAAAAACTGGTTTGTTTTATTAACAGTTCGAAAAGGGAAATATCTATTTTTGGGTTTTTTAAATAATGGAAACAAATATTTTCATGAGTTTTTTTTTATTAAAGTATAACTTGAATCTTAATAAATAATTATGGCTAGTGGGTTAAAACATAAAATTCAAGGAAAAACAACAAGACCAAAGAAAATCTTCGAGGATAAAACGGTCATTGACAGTCCAAAAATAAGCTTAAACGATGAAGTAAGCATTTTTTTTTGTTTTGATTTGTGAGGCTAAAACAGACATTTCCAATTAAGTCAAAAACACGTCTAAAAGGAAAAGAATAATAATTGGGTATGTGGTGATTTACTTGGTAACGTATGTGTGTTAAAGAAGTGTTTCATTTATTGATGACTCACTTTTTTTTCCTTTTTTAATTAAATGAAAACAGAATCTTAAAGAACTAAAACGACCGTTGTGGCTCCTACAAGAGATTACACGTTGTCGTTTCATTGGTTGGATATTTGCTGGTCGCAGTCGCAGCTTCTTAGCAAGTGACCGTTGAGGGACTGAGAAGGAGCCTTCGTTTTGTTTGATGACCGTTGTGAATACATCAATTGGGTTTACATTATGTTATGGAATAATATAAAGTTTTGATTATCTCGTTTCACACGAGGTCTTCTTATTAAAAAATACAAGTCTCCTTAAGAGAGTGTTAACTTTTGATGAGTTGCGACATCGATAACGGATATTTTTTTGGTCTTTGAAACGGTATTTGTTGGAAAGAATAGAATCGGATGTGTTATGTGTTACGTACTTTCGTGTAGATTTATTTGAGATTTAGTAAACTCGAACACGGATAGTAATGAAGACCCGTAAATATGTGTGTGTATACGTTATTATATTAGTTAATTAAAAACAAATATTGTACTATATAATGATATTTGAAAATAAAATATATAATATGATCAAACGTTAAAATATATACATACATATTCTTATGTGCAAATATATGAGACCTATGTTTATCCCTATCACAATTCATATGCAATGTAAAAATATATTTTGACAAAGTATATAAATGTGATTTTTTTTGTAAAGAAGATACTATGTATAAAACATGCATAAATTCCGGTTAAACAAGGTGAGACCGAAATAACACTATTAAGTCGACCTGTGATGGCATTTCCGTGGGTTCCTAAAAAAGTGCTATGAATTAGAGTGAAAACTCATATTCGCTATGAAAGTCTATGAATTGGAAAATTATTAGTTAGAACATAGAATCATTATAACGTTAATTAGTCATAGTATAATTAATAATTATGCTATATAATGTACTGCTGTTTATGTTCAACAGAAGACTGAGTCATATACAAGACTCCTACTTGAACGATTGGACTTGGTTATTAAGATGAGTATATATTTGTTGACCGAATAGAATGATTAATCAATCAAAGTAGGTTTCCACTCCATAATTACATTATGTCGTCCGTTGTTTCTCGTTGAAATTGTCTCCAATCTACTTTTTTCTTTTTTTTTTTTAAGATTGCAACTTAATGTAGCTTTGCATTCAAGCCCAAATGCCCAATGTATAGGCCTTTTATTCTAAGTGTTCGAAACTTCCAATATTTATTACGTCGTCGAAAAATGTTCTTTACGAATGTTTTTTCTCTTATTCGATTTCGACTTATCTTTAACAAACAATCAAAGGACAATTGTGAAAGATAGGGACTTAGGGTACTGCTCCACCAATCACAATTATATGGTTGATTAAACGTAACAACTTAGTGAACTTACAAATAAAAATTAGGAAACTATAATTCAATAGATACATTTGAATGATCTTGATAAACCAAATCTTAATACAACAAAGCAGCATAAAACAATTGGTTCCAAGTATCGGGAAGACCAGGAAGACACCAATGGCTACAATCAGATGAACGATCAGGATTTCTTTTCAAAGATGGATTGAGATCTCCACTGTATATCGAAGGATGACCGTCAACACGAAGAGCAGAGAGCGTAGTTATATCCATCAATGAGACATGAAACTTCATCTGTTTTACAACATCGTCAATCACTTTCTTCTGCTTTACGTATTGGGATGTTGGGTACGTTCCACTAAACGGTGTCGTTTGACCGTAGCAGCTTTTTGCTCCTTGAGTTAACGTTGAAGCCTTTGCTCTTGAAGTCCACTCATTTGGGCTGCATCACATATCCAAAAGTCTTTTTTTATCAATATTTCATACAAAATAAGAAAATGAAATGATACTACCAGGGAACAGTTTTATTAAAGATTATAGAAGTGGTAGGATACAACATTAAATGTTATGCTGGTGGCTATGTTATATATCCTTTTGCAAGTTGCAAGGAGGAAAAGCTTTCTCATTGGCAAAACTAAAACAATTGGACTATTATTTGGGACCCTATTCAAAACACACAGCTCATTTGTGGACCTCTATAAACAAGGAAATGTTCTCATGGTTATCCTTTTTATTTTTTTTCTTGGTTCTTTCTTTGTGTGCAGTAATGCAATATTGAAATCTCTTTCAAATTGCCATTAGCCATCTTCATTTTTCTCATAAGGAAGAAATGCTGGATTCTCGTTTTCAAAGGACATATCATAACTCATAAACAACTACTTATTGTTGGAACGTTAGATACATTTACAGAAAACTACTATAATTAATTATATGAACACGTATTTTTATCACGTCTACACTCTATGGCTATAGCTAGCACAAATGAGGCCATGCACAATGGTAATACTAGAGAGAGCACTAGTTTGGTAGCAGCAAGCCAATTTATTAAATATAGTTTGGCAACATCTAGCTAGCAAAAACCCTCGATCCCATCCAATGCATGTGTTTAGTTGTGAATTTCTTGTTTCTTAATTACGTCGTTGATATCACGATGATTCATTTATCAATTATCAACAGGACACGTGCTTATAGTTATAATATGAGTCAAAAATCATCACACAACTCCCTAATTAAGTCATATATATGAGTTATTAGCTTGTAGATAAGATATAGATAAAACCAATCCATTTCATTCGTTATTTAGTGGTCGAATGTATCATTTTGGGTTGGAAGATTTAGTTATTGTTTACTACTGTAAACGTTCTAAATAGCAAATAATACTTTCACATGTTTCGGAAATTAATTTAAATTTGATTTAGGATTCCTCAATAAAAAAAATAATACTTACTATATATAAGAACCAAAATAGTGAGAGAGAGAGAGAGAGGGGTACATACTTGTAATGTGTGGGTGAGACTGAGAGGAAAAAAACTCTAGTGAGAGGAGAGTTGATATAACGAAGGACCCAATTAGACCATGTTCTTAGTCCTTTTCTCAAAGCCACTAACCTATCCATGTCCCCATAGTTTATCCCCCCTGTCTCCATCTGCTCCCACCTGTTTCACCCCAAAAAGTTTCACTCAATTTAAACCCTTTTCATTTATAATAACGATCTATTTTTACCCTCCTAGTTATAGGTATGTGAAAAATCACATAATATAGAGGTTATATATAATTTTAGCTTACCCTCGTAAAGACCCTGTATGGGTCCACCAGTGACCAGTGTTGAACAACAGAACGTCGGCAGTGCGCCAAGCCTTCGTAGCATCGACAGATATTTCGTCGAGTTTAAGAGTTTTCTTTCCGTTAACTTTGTCTATGTTGACAAGATAAGGAGCTCTATAGAATGACACCCTCACGTTGTAGTCCTGTCATTGCATAGATATTAGCAAAGAATTGGAAGTAATTTGAGGGATCAATTAAGGTTTAAATGGCAATAACCAACTATAAAGGATTGAATAGAGTGAATAGGAGAATTACAATGATTGAAATGAATAAGAGCCCTTTTGATTATATTTGTTATTGTATCATTAGAAAAGTTTGTTTTATTTTTGTGCTAACGTCGCTTTTCAACTAATTTTAACGAATAGACCTGAAATATTTTTCAGCAAATTAAAATTGCTTTCATTTAAGCGCCTTTAAGGAATAAAGCTGAAAGTGTAGCAGTAGTTAATTAGTATCCGGAAAAAGAAAGTACTATAACTAAAGTGATTTAGAGTGAACGAATTTATGACCAAAAAAAAAAGAAAAGAGTGAACGAATATCAAATTATAGGAAGAAAATTAATTAAGATTAGTTAAGAGATTTTGTTTTGTTCCTAGTGGATCTTATTTTAATTCGAAGAGCTGAGATCTAAGCATCTGCAAATAAAATAAGATTTCATATTTATGCATTATACATTTAAGTATAGTAGAATACTTAACACTAAGGGCTTCTCCAATCGGACGCCATAACTTCAAATATGGCGTGGCCACTTCTCCAACCGAACGGTATACCCAAAGGCAAAATAAAAAATTTGGTATTTTGTGAGTGTGACACTGTTCACAAAACACCAAAACTTAAAATAATATTTTATTCTTACTTTTAACTAAAATATATATTTAAATTATTATTTATTAATTAATTATACTATAAAATTATGATAAAATTAATATTTTTAAAAAATTATCAATTTCTGTTTAATATTATAAATTTTGGGTGTGGATTGTAATTTTATATTTTATTTGGCTAAATGTTTAATAATTATTATTTATCAAAATTATAAAAATAGTTTATATTATTTTTTAATTTATAAATTGACATGTATTCTTTTATAAATTATAATTTTAAATTATTTATAAATGATTAGTATTTATAAAAACTATTAAAAAATAAAAAGCATCTTAAGTTTAATATTATAATAATAGAGAATATTTTTTTTTAGTGTGAGATTTGATGTTTGTGGTTGGAGATGAAAAAAAAAATAAAACACTAAAACACCAAATATAGTATTTTTTCAACACCAAATTTGGTGTTTGGGTTGGAGATGCTCTAAAACCAAAAAAAAAAGTAGTAACTAATGTTGCTTTCGAAAACTGTCACCGACGACGTCAAGTTGAGCAACTAAATAACAGTTGAAAACGACGTTCGAAATTACAACATTTGACCTCAATTTTCACGAGGTTATTGGAGAAAATTAAACCAAAAAAAAAAAGAAAGAATAAGATTCATTTACCGACAATAGAATTATGTTTGGAACTTACAAGGATCTTGAAGGTAGAGAGAGGATCTTCATGAATCATTTGTGTATGAATGGACGGTGCTGATGAAGATATCATACAGATCAACGACTCCCATTGGTTCCTACCCAACGAATCACCAACGAACATTATCGTTTTGCCCCTCATTTCCTGTAGAAACTTCACCCCATTGAATCTGCTCTCCAAATAAATCAGAAAGGTTCAATCAATAAATCATTGCGTCGACATTACAATTAGAAGTACTATTTATACTCCATTAATTACCGCACCAAACTCCACCTATTCAACAGCATAATTAATTTGGTTTTTGTTCAAGACGAATCTGTTAAAACTTGTACTTAATACAACTGGAAAAGGCGAATCTTTCATAACATTTTATAATTTTACGTAATAGAAAAAGATATTGTAAAAAGAAAAACAAAATAATATGAAAAGATATTATATAGTTGCATGTATGGAATACCCCTAATTATGTGTTTAATTATGAAAAATTGTTATAAAGAGTGTCCTTAACAATAAAATATTATATATAACAATATTTTTTGGGATCATTGTATGATCCAAATACGATATTGTATATGACATTTTATGGTATAACCGGCTTGAATTTGTTTTTGTCTTTTTTCATAAAGTAAATCAAATTTAGAATTCTTAGTTGGTGCAGTGGCCCTACTAAAAATTCATTCGCCTAGCTATTTAATATCTCAAAACATAAATTTAACTATTGGATGCAAAGGATGTCAAAAAAGAAAACTATTGGATGCAAAGTTGTAACCTCGATATCAATAAAATGAATATTTCCGTCCTCGAAAACAGGACTAATAAATCAAATTAATTTAACTAAAATCAATGTAACGTTCTAAATGTAAGTAGCAATAGTGAGTGAGTTTATATAATTACCTAGGGACATTGCAGTTGAAAGGTTTCCACCGGAACTTGAGATAGTCTGAGTCAGGTCTGCCGTACGTCTGGCAATCGAATCCTGGATCTATCAGTCCTCTACCGCATTCTTTCGCCCGGTAAAGCGGATACGTGTCATCCCGTACCCACTCACCGGCGAACAGATCACAGCTACTATGATTCACCGGAAAAACCACCGGATTCGGGCGGGGATGCTTGGCAAAGTTGCTGTGGTTACTATGGATCGGTCGCCGGAAAAGAGGGAGAGGTAAAGCTGACGTGGCGTTTTGGAGAAGAAACAAGAAGAGGAAAGTTAGACATTGAACAGCCGCCATTGATGAAGCTTAGAAAAGAGAGAAAAGAGAGAAAAGAGAGAGAGAGAGAGAGAGAGAAAGAGAAATGTTGTTATTATATGTTGTCCTTTGCATGGAACTTGCTACTATACGTAATGTTTTGAGGACTCCATCTTTAAAAAGGAGGAAAAATATGGGGTCAGGTTTTAGTTTATTTCTTTTTGTTATAAGAGTAATTAATTTGATATTTGCGTTTTATCCATAAATAACGACATTTATTAATAGTGGATTACGATTTACTGCCCCCGGACTCTGAATTTAACGTTTTTAGGAAACACATAAAAGGAGTACAATTTTAGTTTTAATTGTGGAAAATATTAGATTCTTTGCTTTACTTTACCTCCATGTCTAGAATATGATCATATATACTCGGTTCTTTTTAAAATTACTGAAAAAGCCACGTCACGTATGTGAGATCCTTGCCCAAGCAATAAAACCATTGTCACGGTGGTCAAAACTAGTCAAAGCTAACGTTCAATGAAATAAAAACTGATTTGTTTTAATTAATTTGCCAATTTGGTACTGACAGTAACTGGCAGCTGCAACTTGCTCAAACTCTTAAACGAAACCGCTTTTGACCTGGTCTATATCAAGTACCATTGATTGAGACCTGGTTTAATAGAATTGTCTACCGGTTTGGTTTGGACCGAGTTAATTAATTTGGTCCAATAATAATGGGCTTTTACTTTGGGCTTTTAAGATTAATGATTGAACCGACTTAAATAATCTGGATACTTCGTTATTCGTGTATATAGAACCCGACCCGACTCGTTTTTATTCCTGCTGCTTCGTCGTCTCTTTCGTTCATCTTGGCGCTCTGGAAATTTTCTCGTCGCAACGTTCTTCTTGATTTCGCTCAACTTCGATCTCCCTTTACTTGTGAGTTATATCCCAACCTTTTTCTTGTATTAGCCTTTCTTAATTTTCGTTTTTTGTTTCTTGATTTTGGTACTCTGAATTTTTAGGTTTTGTAATGTATATGCTTATTGATGGATCTGTTTCTTTGTTTCTATTCGATTTGTTAGTTTTCAGAAGTTCGATTTTGTTAGTGGTTAAGTATGTCTCTGGAATTGAATTTAGAAAGTATAATGCTTGGCTTGGAACTGTTGCCTGTAAGGTGTTTGACGAAATTCCTCTGAGAAATCAACTTGTAGAGAAGCTCTATTTTGTTGTAGGAATCATGTTTCTTCACCTGTACTCCTGTAACTTTTCATTATGCTAGCTTTTTCTGAGATTGTTTGTAATGGATTTGATTGTTTTGTATGTTTAAGGAAGAGTTTGTGTTAGAAAACAAATGTTTGATAATTGAACTATGTTGTGAAGTTTTGACATAAGTTTAAAAGGAAGAGTTTATGTTGAACAAAGTGCTAAGTTAACTCTGAAATCTTCAGTTACTTTTATTATTCACTATGTGACGATACCTATTTCTTAGTCACCTTTTCTTGGTGAAGGAGAGATTCACAAATTATATTGCTTATATAGAAAAGTGACCTCTTTTGCTTTTTTGGGCAATTTTCCCTATGTTTGCAGGTCGAACAGTGTTCCGGTAGCTATGGCGAAGCATCACCCTGATCTGATCATGTGCCGGAAACAACCAGGGATTGCCATTGGACGACTGTGTGAGAAATGCGATGGGAAATGCGTGATTTGTGATTCTTATGTGCGTCCGTGTACTCTGGTACGTATTTGTGATGAATGCAACTACGGTTCATTCCAAGGCCGTTGTGTTATATGTGGAGGGGTTGGAATCTCAGATGCTTATTACTGCAAAGAGTGTACGCAACAGGAGAAAGACAGAGATGGTTGCCCTAAGATTGTTAACCTCGGGAGTGCAAAAACCGATCTCTTCTATGAACGTAAGAAATATGGATTCAAAAAACGATGATATTTTTGGTATGATCCGTTGATCACTTGAACTATTTGGATCTCTTATGCTATTTGTAAACTTGTTTGTTGACCCCCGTTGTTGCATAAAACAGATATTTCAGAAAATCTAAAGATATTGGATACGAAACCAGAAGTTTATGCTTTGTGTTATGAGTTTTTAAGTTACACACTTGTTTGCCCAAAAAAAATAAAAATTACACACGTTTTGAAACAATAGTAATTAATAATTATTTATGTTTAAATCTTGGTTTATCTCCAAAAATAGATGGAGAAAATTTGTCTCTTGATTCTTTCTTACAAATCCAAAGGAATTTAACAAATCAGCAGCAAACCACAAGATAAATTATAAAAGCAACTAACCAGACTCGATCAAACACGACAAAACTCGATAGACATATTCGAGAAATGATGTTGTGAAGTCTGGTCCATCAATTAAGCAGTCAAAAGTAATTCAAAATTAAGTCTATCATAATATTTATCCCACCAAAATCCGATAATATCACCAGTCTTGAACTTTCTTTTATCGAGAATGTTACTCCATCCGTATAATTTGAAATTTCCATCTTCGTCTTTTTTCATAGTTAGAGTTGTTGTAATTTTAGAATCGTATTCGAATAGATCCACCAATTGAACCAAATTGTGTGTTGACACTCGTACACAACGATCTCTACCCCACCAAGGAAATAAATTGGCTTCCACTAAACTTTTTGGCATCGTTATCGTATTACTCGAACCTGTGTCTGATGCTTTCAACGTTATCAGGATGTTCAATTGGTTGCTTGGATCAAACGGCTTATCTCGACACAACTCAGTTCTTGCCATGGTTCTGTAAGCTTTATGTAAGGTTTTTGTATTGAAGAATTTGTTTATGGGTGAAGGAAAGATATATAATAACAATAAGTTGTGTTGCGTGGGTGATTGTAATTAAGAGATTCTGACTAAAAAGATACTGTATGATTTTTTTTTCATGAATATCATAAGATTCACTATTAATTGAACATTTTTGTATTAACTATAATTTATTTTAACTAAAGTTTACAATAATTGTGTATAGTATTTCATAATATTTTGACATATAAATAGATTTTCTTATTAAATCAGTCCTAACATGTGTTAAAGTTTATTTTTTCTACTTGACATCTGTTGGTGACTGTAATTATTTTCTGATAGAAATACATACTTTTTTTTTTTTACTTTAATATTACCCCAATAACATAATAATAAAACTTTCTTTTGTTTGATTCTCTCTAATGGAGTAGTCGATTATTCTTATCTCACTGAAATCAATATTGTATGATCATCAATCACATCACATATCTCTAAAATCTAAGTATATGATCCAATTTTTATGTTTCGTTACTCAATTCATTAAGCTATAAATGATCTTTAAACATAATTATTTACTACTAGTTGTAGAAATTTGAACGCCATCAATCTTAGAGCAATTCCCACCAAAAAAAAAAATCAATCTTAGAGCAATAAAAATACAAAAACTTCAACTTGTTCTCAACTTTCAAAATACCATTTTTTAAGTGGCAGATAATTTTTAGTGCAAACACTTCGAGGGAAGGTTAGACATGGGAAATATCTTAAAAACCCCAGTCTCAACTCTCAAGTTTCAAGAGAAAGCATGATTTATAATAAATTAGGTGTTCGGTAAGAATGAGCCACCTGAAAATCGTAATATGAATATGAATCATCTATGTACGTAATAAAGAAAATGCTTAAAGCTCTTTAAAAATACTGATTTGGAAATGGATGATCATAAGGTAACAATGATCCTAGAAAATGTTGTAAAATTCGTATCACCATTTTGTTGTCCGAAACCGCGGTTTGTGTAACTTGAATCATGGATGTGGTAGGAATGGACCCAGTAGATATTCAAACCACAGAGTCAATCATGCAGAATTTGTATGCAGACTCGCCCACAGTCAATATATATGTTGAACCCATAAAAACCCGTTGAATCCATTTTATTAAATTGTTAAATGATAAATTTATCAGCATATATGACTATCTCTTTCTTTCTCTCTTTGTTGACAAAAATGGAAGTGAGAGGCCCAGTGATGTGGGTGTTCTTAATGTGAGTGTTCTTAATGTTATGACTTCGTCGAAGCCAAGAGCTTTTCTAAATTTGAAGATCTAGAAATCGAGAAGAGACTAAAGACTATCAACAAACCCACTGTCAAGATCATCAAGGTTTTTATATATCTTCACAATCTTGCTGTTGGTCTCTATTTATTATACAATTAATTAAGTTATGTATGAAATATATATACATTAATTAACCCCTATATATGGTTGTAAATGATAGACTATATATGGAGAAAGATACGGATGTGTGGATTTCTTCAAGCAAACCAGCATTTGAACATCCTTCTTTGAAAAAACACGCATACCATTACAAGGTATATATAAATTTAGATCGGTTCTATGTATAGTATGTATATTATTTTAGTATGCGGTAGCTCGGACGAAGAACATAGGAAAGAGGTTCAATGGAGCAACAATGGAACTTAGTATAACAGCTCATTCGTAAAGATTTTCCACTTGGGAGATCATGTTACAATACCAACTGCAACGTTGGAATGTTACTCGTTCGTAAGGATTTTCCACTTGGTGCGCCATTGTTGCCAGTGTCTATTCGTGGTGCTAAGATAAGTCACTATGGAGTCTTCGGTCTAATCAAGGTTTTCCTCATTCTTATACTATGTTTTTTTCGCCTTTATTTTCCCTCTCTTCCTTATAAAAATATTTTACTATATATATATATATAAAAAATCGGGTTTGAATAATTACGAGTACGATAGATGTAAGAAAAATAAAATAAATAGGAGTACAACTAAACATTCAAATTTTTTGCTCGGTTTGGAAAGTTTGACAAAACATAAATACTTTGTGTTTCAATGTAATGTCAAAACTTACATCTAATATTCTGGTAATAGGACCAAAAAATGGAAATTGGTTGTTGCAATTTGGTGATAATGCAGAAGAAGTTGGATTTTGGCCGTCGAGTAAGTTTCATCAAAGCTTTGGAAATTTGGTCGAGTGGGGTGGAGAAGTGTACATCGCATCAATGCCGAGTCCTGAAATGGGATATGGACATTTTTCTATTGCACAAATGGCTTACGATGCATATATTAGACGTATATCCATACTTGATAGTAATTATAACGTAGACCGCCAAGTGAACTATCTTGAAGAGTTTTCGGACAACAATCAAGGCTATCAACTGATAGACGAGCCGAGAAGTTTCAAGGACGGTCATATAATCCTTTATGGTGGTCCGGGAAATATTTGAAAATGATTAGATTTTTTGTGATATGAAAATTAAAACATTAGGTTGACTTGATTTTACAATAATTGGTCCAACTATATACATATGCACAAGACATGGCAAATGGCATCTACACAGGCTAGAGTAATCAAGTAACCATTAACCAAGTAACCATAAATGTTGTTATCATTTATAGATTACAACATTGTTATAACTTAAAAGCTTGTTCGGTTTTGACATGTATATAAAATCTATTTTTTTTCTACCGAACATGTTATTTAGTTATATAACATGAAGTGCATATCTTCTATTCATTTCCTATCTTTTGATTTAAATTTCCATTGTGAATATTTTCGACTCAATACATTTTTATTCTCCACTTTCTTTAGACTTAACTATCTGCAAAAGAAATAAAAAGAAAAATTGGAAAGAAGATAAAACTTCTCCAAAAATACTTCTCCAAAAGTCAACTTTCTGTGAGTGTGTGTATGTGTTGTTGTATACAGATACGTCTCCAAAAGTCAACTTTCATTATCCTGAGTAGGCCTAATCCTGAGCAGAAGCATGGCAAGATAGGGTTTGAAGCCTTAATCTTTATTAGTTTTAGAGACCAATATTTTAGGAGAAAGATCCATTAGCTATAGTGGTAACAAAGCTCGTCAAACCTTCCAGAGTGATGTAGCGACATCTTCTCTGTTTCCTTTTTGGCTTGACTCGTATTTTCCTTTTATTTGCTGGGCTTTTATTTTATTGTTGTTTGGGTTTTCTTCCATTGGATTTAGTAGCTTTGTCGCCAAGTCTAGGGTTTGCATCTAGCTTTAGTATAAATACTCTTCTCTTTGTAACTTGAGAGGTTGGTTTTTGATTAATAAAGAACGAGACTTGTTTCTCTTTGAAGTCTTTGATCTCTCTGTTTATTTCTCTTCTAGCAAATAAACCTTGAGCTCCGAGCAAGCTAGGTTCGACTCTTGATCGTTAGATACTTGAGTGCTTCTAGTTTATATCCCGCTGCAACACAGAGCACCTATCAACATATTTGTATCTGGATATAACAGAATCGTAGTGTCTTTTAATCTAAGTCACTATATAAAACAAGAGAAGCTCATCTCAACTAAGCCTTGGAGGATCATTGTTACAACTGCTTCACCATTTGGTTCAAACATGCCAACTTAACTTATTCTCCAATAGTTATCCGTATTTTTTTAATCGAGTAAAGAGCGTATATGTGATGACTAATTAGTTTTTAAATTTTCAATGAAGCTATTCTGGTTTATATCTACGATTCTGCATGAAACATACTTGGAAAAGTTGGTGATCTTTTTTTTCTCATTAACAATATGCAGTGGTTTGTTGCTCTTTGAACAAGTTCATAAAATAATAATTTTTGAATTTGATTAGTTAATTCTAAATTATTTGGGGGATCCACGTCAATCTTGTCATACCTACCAAATGTAAATGCAATCATGTCTAAAAACCACACAGTATGTTTTAAAAAAGTTTTTAAAATTATGCGTTTGAAGCAAAGTATAATAAATCAAAGTGTATATAATTTAAGAAAGTCTTAGGGCCGGTGTGAGACTTTTTCCTACTATAAAAGAGGTGAAAGAGAGAGAGAGAGACATAGAAAAGAGAGAGAGATCAAAAATGGGTTCTTCATCATCAAGAATTGGGTTATGTTTGTTCCTCTTCTTCACATTTGCTCTCCTCTCTTCTGCTCGCCTCAGTCTTTCACTTTCAGGTACTTTTTCTTCCTCTATATATCTCTATTTCCTCTGTTCCAACTATTTATATTTTTTGGATGATTATATGTTTTTGATTATCCAATAAACTTCACCACAATCTGTATCCGTTTAATATCTCACAAGAGTTTTATTTTATCCTTCTTTTACTCATATGAATTTCTTCATAACATGGTTCATCTCATCATCTTTGTTTTGCGTTATAATCAATTAGTCTACTTTTTTCAGTGGTTGAGATCTCATAATAATAAGTATATGTAGTTGACACTACTACATTTATTGGCCGGTGATGTGGTGGTATTCACATGATCCGTATGTAGAACAACAGTTTATGTCTTAAATGATTGCTCCAGAAAATCATCAAAAGAAAGAAAAAAAACTTAAATCGTCAAATTTCAAAAACAAAGAAGAAGAAAAAGAAAAAATTAATTACACTAAGAAAAGAGAAACTAGTATATTTATCATTTGTATTTACGGTGATACCAATGTTCCCTAAATGCATACACATAATTTTACACGATATATATACTATAAGACTATAAGAGATGCTTAAAATACTTGTTAAATTAAATAAGAGTTGATTCTTACAACAAGTTGTAAATATCTTAGTTTTATGTCCTCTGTTTCCAGCTTGTTTTGTATCCAATTTCTCTCTATATTCAAATCAAGCGAACATGAAACACGACGCTCGAGATTGTCTTCCCTAGTTCCCTTTCGCCGATAACTTGCTCACACGGCCAAATTATATATATTTATTTTTAAAAGATAAACTTTTTGTGATGCCGACGAATTCAGTAAGAAAGTATGTCATATAAAAGTTATAAACTATGATATCTAGTGATAAAAACAATATAATAAAAGGATTTTTTAATATAATGAAATATAATAGCTAATTTTAAAATTATGTTCACACCTGAAAAGCGTTGACATTATAACAAAAGAACAAGGACAGATCATACTACGACTATTTAATCAAAGCTGACAGATTTTTTTTTTTTTAATTTCACAAATCCAAGCAAAGATTTCGGTTTTGAAAAATATTAAAACAGTAGAAAAGGTCGATTTTGTTTTACCCGAAAAAAATTATAATCTATTATTAGAAGATAGGTAAGTTTTTGTATGAGACGACCATTACGACCATTACAATACTGTCATTTTGTTTCTTTGACATACTGTATGTGCAATTAAAATTGAAAATAGCAAACTAACAAAATTATTATAAAAAAACTAAGTTTTCTGTGTATATAGAAAACAATTTTACTTTTGAATTTTATTTTCTATTTTTCATTTTTTATTTTTTTTTACTATATTAGATATTTATTTATCAAATTGAAATTCTGAGAACGATAATCTTTTCTAAGCAAAAAAAAAAACAAAAGATAATGTTAACCAATTTTTTAAAAAGTGGAAGAAGTCATTAATAGTGCTACCACTAGATAACTTTGAAGGGGAAGATATAGATTACGAATAAATGTTGACAAATTGAAAACGAGGATATTGAGGCCTGTCCTGTCTAGATGGTCTTATACACACAATTTGTTATTATCACTATTTCTAACTTGTAATTAATGTTTAAACATATGACAGAAAATGAAATGACGATGGTTCGAGAACGGTCATTGATGGTGAGCACCAACGACTACGGTGAGCCTTCAGCTAACGGTAGACACAATCCACCCCGAGGCCGCAGACGTTGAGAGACGATAACAATCTTATTTTCTTCATTTCCCAGTTTCCATCGTAAGCTTGCAAATACTCGTTATATATAGAGAGCAATAAAAGTAAGTATTTAAAAGAAAAAAAGTTATATATGTAACATCACAGAGACCATATGTAATAAATAACACCTCGTTTGCATTTGTGTTTTTTTTTCTACATCGACTTCAACATGTTATTCTTACCTAGAATTAATACATGTGCTACGTGTAGTTTTATGTATAATTTTTTTTTTGGGTTAATGCGTTGTATTCCAATCAATTTTATATATAAAAAATTGTTATGAACGAGATTTTAAACTTTTAAATCTACAAAAGTATTATATATGAATAAGAAATTATATGAAGTGTGTGAAAGCATAGGTCTGCAAACAAAAGAAAGTGAAACAAAGCGATCACAAGAATTTAAGGTAAGACTAATAATATATGATTTGAATGTTAAAAAAAAAAAAAGGCATTTTTATATGATTGGAATTAAAGGTCAATTTGATTCACATGAATTAATTTGTTTATGGGCCATCTCTATTCACTAAACCCAAAATCATTTAACATATACTGGGCCCAAGATTTATTAAGAATCTTCTTCGTCTAGAAATTTTCAAATGCTCCCCACAGCTCAGGAGGCCAATTCCAAAAAGGAATCCATCGCTTTGACTGAAGAAGATTCTTCAATTCAAACACACACAACGAAGAAGACGAAGAAGAAGAAGAAGAAGAAGAAGAAGAAGAAGAAAGAAGAACGATGTTTTTGATCAAAAACCTCACACGAATCTCACCGACTACATCATCGATCGTGACCAGATTTAGAAACTCCGGATCATCATCATCATCATACACTCTCGCTTCCCGTTTCTGCACTAATCAAGAGACTCAGATTCAATCTCCGGCTACAGTTTTAAATGGTGTGGATCGGAGTCAATACGAAGGTTTGAGACCGACGAGAGAAGGAGAGAAACCGAGAGTGGTGGTTCTCGGGTCGGGTTGGGCGGGTTGTAGATTGATGAAAGGGATCGATACGAATCTCTACGACGTTGTTTGTGTTTCTCCTAGAAACCATATGGTTTTCACTCCTCTCCTTGCTTCTACTTGTGTTGGTACTCTCGAATTTAGGTCTGTCGCTGAGCCTATTTCTCGTATTCAACCTGCCATTTCCAGAGAGCCTGGTTCTTATTTCTTCCTCGCTAATTGCGCTCGTCTTGATGCTGATTCTCATGAGGTACTCTGATCGTTGTTCAATTCGTGATACTTTGTATAGCCTCCCAGATCAAATTTAGTCATCGATCATTTGAAACTCTTTTGTTTTCATCAAATGTATAATTGGAATTTGGACTTTGATGAAGCTCTCTTATATTTGTGAAAAGATGATACCGTTTGATGCAAATCTCTGTATCTCTTTAGTTTTAGGGAAATTAGCTAGATTTTGAGAGTTGCATAAGACTACGAGTAGCTACGATGGTAGGAAGAAGAAGAAGTAGTAGGTACAGTTTTGTTTAATCTTTTGTTACTTTTATGGTAATTAGGTACACTGTGAGACTTTAATTGATGGCTTGAACACATTAAAGCCATGGAAGTTCAAGATCGCTTACGACAAGCTTGTGATAGCAAGTGGTGCAGAGGCTTCTACGTTTGGAATTCAAGGTGTCATGGAAAACGCGATATTTCTCCGTGAAGTTCACCATGCTCAGGAGATTCGTAGGAAGCTTCTTCTAAATCTGATGCTCTCTGATACTCCTGGTATACACAAATTCATCCCCTGAAGAATCAGATTCAGAATTAGAATTAAAAGTTAGAGCATAACAGTCTTTGTGCAATTTCTGTTTATCAGGCATATCGAAAGAGGAGAAACAGAGGCTGTTACATTGCGTTGTGGTTGGAGGTGGACCAACTGGTGTTGAGTTTAGTGGTGAATTAAGTGACTTTATCATGAAAGATGTTCGTCAACGATATGCCCATGTGAAGGACGACATTCATGTTACTTTGATAGAGGTTTGTTTTGAGAAGCTGCTCTCTGGATTCTCGTTATGTGTGTTTGATCACTTGATTGTTTCTGAGCTGAGTGAATTTACAGGCCAAAGATATACTTTCATCGTTTGATGATCGTCTCAGACATTATGCTATCAAGCAGTTGAACAAGGTGAGCTCATTTTACAACATATGAAAAGTTTGTGTGCTCACTTTTATGGAGCGTTTCTTTAAAAAGTAGTGGTTTTCATTTACATTAGTCTGGAGTGCGGTTTGTGCGTGGGATTGTGAAAGATGTGAAGCCTCAGAAGCTAATACTTGATGATGGCACAGAAGTTCCGTATGGACTCTTAGTGTGGTCCACTGGTGTTGGCCCGTCTCCTTTCGTTAGGTCTCTTGATCTTCCAAAAGATCCAGGTGGAAGGTTTGTTCATCAAGATCACTCCATTAGACCCTTTTGTACTAAATAGATTCCACAGCGGCTCAATCTTTGGGTGTTTATCTCTAATAGGATTGGCATTGACGAATGGATGCGAGTACCTTCTTTACAAGACGTGTTTGCCATTGGTGACTGCAGCGGATATCTGGAAACCACTGGAAAACCGACACTTCCTGCTCTCGCTCAGGTAGATAAATCTCATACTTTTTTTCTCCCTCTCCTCTTTTCTTATACATTTCTTGTATTGTATGTCACTGATCATTTAAGGTAGCTGAGAGAGAAGGCAAATACTTGTCGAATCTACTAAATGAGATCGGGAAAGCCAATGGAGGAAGAGCCAACAGCGCAAAGGAGATAGAACTTGGAGTTCCCTTTGTGTATAAGCACCTTGGAAGTATGGCTACCATCGGTAGATACAAAGCCCTAGTCGACCTCCGTGAGAGCAAGGTAACAAAACTTAACTCAATATTTCTTTGGACTTTCACTCATAAACTTGTGTTTGAAGGAGATTACTTGGGCAGGAGGCAAAAGGAATATCAATGACGGGTTTTGTGAGCTGGTTCATTTGGAGGTCGGCGTATCTGACTCGAGTCATCAGCTGGAGAAACCGCTTCTATGTCGCCATCAATTGGTTTACCACTTTCGTCTTTGGTCGTGACATTAGCCGTATCTGATCTGTGTCCAAAGTGTTTTCATCTCGGCCTACTGTATACAACGTCGTTTGTACAGAAGTACATCAATAACGTAGCTTCCAGGTAAAAGAGAAGGTTTTAAACTTTTTTTTTTTTCTCTTTTCTGTTGTGCTTGATGTTAGTTGTATAATATACGGTATTTTGTTTGTTGAGATTTTATTTGAAGGAACGAATAATCTTTCAGAACGAGAATTTCATACTTTTTTAAAAATATTGATTTGTTTTTCATGACGAGCATAATTAAATTCAATGCAGGATTTGATTTATAATGAACGATTCTAACTCCACAAGACCACAACGAAAAGCTCTATATATTCACACATAAATACATAATCGCACTAAAGATACTTTTTACATGTAACAATGTTCATAATAGATAGAATTACTCTTCCACATGAGACGACGACGGAAGATTTTTACACTACGTTTTAGACATAAATTTACTTACATTGATTTGATAAAATTTATATTCTTTGGAATGAACTATATACTTAAACACTAAAATCTTTGATCAGTACCAGTAGAGTAAGAGGATCTCCACGAATTTAATAGTTAGAAAAACATTAAGCATTCTAATAACTAATAATCATTTGGTGCTCTATTTGGATTTTGTGGACATATATACCCTGAAGAAGTTATTAAAAGTTTCATTAAAATATTGAAGTTTGGATCTTATATTCACATGTTCATGTCAGTTGTCACGCATGCTCGTATATTCTCTCCAAGTGTATGCCTCTCGAAGCATACTTGTAATGCAATTCTATACATAAATGTCGTCGTATTGATTTTACAAATTATTTTTAATTTTCTCTCGTTTTTTTTTTTTTTTTTTTGTATTGATATTATTTTTGTTTAGTTCTTATTTTTTTTTTATCGGGTTACTACAGAAACATAATGCAAACAATAATATTTTAAGAAAAGGTAATGTCATATACAGTTAGCGAAAGGACAAGAGAGGGAACATTGTGAAGTGAGAAAATAAAATAATTGACAAGTGACAGTGTCGTGGTTATGTGTTTAAAGTCATTTGATCTCTCTTCGTTTGGCTTTATGTCCGATTCCGATTTCTTCTCTATGGATTGCTAACTCTAAAACCAAAAAGTATAGTATATGAGTCACATACATACCCAATAATTGTTTCCATAAATATCTTCTGGCTCCCTTATTATAAAATTATAAGTATGTAAAATACAATTTGATGGGAGGATATTTCGTTTAGATCCGACATCAAAAGGTTATTTTTATAAATTATTTATGAAACAACAAGGTATTTTTTTTCCATTAGCAGACAGCCAACTATATGAACTATAAAGACATGATAATACATACAGTCATACTACATCATAACAACTACATGTTTTGTCGTATGCAACTTATACACGCACACTATCTAATTGGAATCGGGTCATGAAAAGTCGCATTAATACTAACAAGATTACAAGCCCCAAATGATTATTCTTTTCATATAACGTAAAACGGCTCTCTCTCTCTGATATTTTCTTGATTATTTCTAGAAAAAAACATATTAATTGCTCTCGAAACTCCAACTCATGGAACTCATGGTTAAATTTTTTTTTGGTGGGCGGAACTCATGGTTAATTTGAGAAACTAATTACCTCTTATTGAACATATATAGTGTATAGTCATGAACGTGACCAAATGTATAATTTAAGTATGCCAACAAAAAGCAGATCTGTGACATTACCTTTGAGCGCTATTTTTACCTTTGCATGTTTTCCCCCAACCAACAGATCCCTTTGTCTACTTTCTTAGTCATTACTCATGAGTGAGTGTTTCTAACTCCGGGAAATAAAATCATTACTGAAGAATGTTATTGGACCCACTACTCCAGTAAAGTATGTTTAATTAACTGTAAGGGGAAAATACCTAAACAAAACTTCTATAGCCGAAAATTCCAAACCGAAATATGGATGCTCTCTCTTGAATCTCCAGAACATATGCATCCAGCCATCCACCATGTTAACTTCATAGTACTGATCAATGAAAATATTCTCTAATTGTAACTGATAGTCGACTTAACCATCTATTCACCGTATAATCTCAATTTTCATTGTGAAATGAATAGTTACATTCTTATTATAGACTATAAAAAACCATCTATTAACAAGAACTTTTTTTCCTAAGAAAAGTTTGGTGAACCGAACAAAAAAGATAGAAATGTCTATAGAGTCAAGCAATTCATTGGATAGTTGGATATATTTTAAGAAAGTAAAGAACCATTGTTTCTCTATGAACAGAAGACGACGGCGTTTAGTCGGTTCACACGTGCGCGGACACGTCTTTTATTGTCCAACTCTAAAGCATCTAAACACTCTTATTGGTAGACAAACCTAACCTTTAAATATTTAATCATTAGGTTTTAATTTCTATCTTTTTATCAACAAGTAGCTTGATTTCCGGCTAATAGAGTAATAGTATCTTTGAAAAATATGATTTGTTAGATATTAAACCATCCATATGCATGGTTCGTACTTTGTGAAGTTGAAGAGACGTGTATGTGTAAATGATAGTACTCATTCTTCATAAAAGATTGATGTTTTAGATTTTTCACACATATTAATATATAATAAAATTTTAATTTTTAATTAGTTTAAAATTGTTTTATGAGTAGAAAAAGAAAATTTAGACAATTACTTACATGACATTGGGCAAAAAACATAAAGTAAAAATATTATTTTAGTTTTTTAATCTAAAAAATCAATCTTTTAGGAACAAAACTAAAACTGATCAAAACATCAATCTATTAGGAACAGAGAGAGTAGATCATGATGTTTAACCTTCTTTCTTATGTATGGTTTGTATGCTTCTATATAAAATAACGAATCAACTAAAAAGAAAAAAAAAAACTTTACTGTTTATATATAGACCTAGCTACGTGTTTTATTTTACCCACGCAAAATCTGTCGATTAAAAGGATTTGGACTTTTCTATAAGTGTCATTCTATTGGAAATTAAACTCGTGTGGTGCGCCTTTTCTTTTAACATCTCGTATGGTGCGCCTTTACAAGCACTATTTATATTTCGATTATACGTCTAAAGTATCTCTTCCTGCTATAAATACTTATCTCACTATATATAAATCAGGATACATATTCTACTCGTATATGAAAATTATGAAGCATTTTTATTCATTTTATAATATTGTTTAACATTGCATCAAAACAACGAAAACGAGATATTTAAATGTTTTTCGTCATGAAGAAAACTAGTACTGGCCGGCTACAATTTAAAGCTACCAATGTGTTTTTGTACTCCAAAGACGGGGCCACACATGCAAGACATTTCGGCGAGCGAAAATCCAAAAAACCTCACATCACTAGTTATAATTTTTTTTTATCATTTCGGGGATGGTAAAATACGAAAAATCATGCAAAATTGATAATTGATGGACCATTAATTATGTAATCGGACTATGAGCACTACTTAGTAGATTGTATTGTTTAGGAACAAATTGAATCTATTTTTAACATGTTATCTTTCAGTTTTGAGATAATTTAAGCGAACAACCTAAGATTTTTAATTGCTTTCGTATACATCAATTGAATCACGAAATGGTAATATACACAAACCAGAGGATCATTATATCATTAGTATTAAGATGCATATAGGTAAATTAATGAAGAAACGTTAAAGTTATGATTAATTATATATGAGTTATGACATGTAGATACAACTCATGTGACATACATAAGGTCTAGATGTGTGTGAATACTTGCGGTGATACTGACAAAGGGCCTAGATAAAATTGTCTCTAATTAAGGCTATGAATTCGAACATTCTTACCTATGATCACTATAGGACCTGAATCAAGCGTACACTACGGTTCAATGCAAGAATAGCTTGCATGCACCACTTGATTGTGGTCCAACTTCCTGCTTTGGGTGCTTCTGCAGGTACCTCAGTTAATATGTGGTCGTAAGGTTCTTGCATGCTACAGGAAATCTTTGTTTTAGCAAGCGTCATGCACTAGATTCTTATGTCTGGCTCTGTGAGTCTGTGACCATGCATGAGCCACGTGAATACATACTGAATTGTGGAAAACGTAGATTTTTGCTAGGTCGTTTTGGTTATTTATGAGTTGGTTACTCTTTTCCGTACGATCTTTTGTGGTATAAATAAAATAATTTAACAGTTGAACAAAAAAAATGAAATTTAACATGTATATATATGTATATTTATAAAAAAGGGATTTCTATGTATATATGCACATCGATGAAAACTTATAATTCTTCATTTTAATTATCTCTATAACATATCTGTAGTAAAAGATAAAAATACTTATTAAGTTAAATTTCGAATATGTCCATGTTCCGAAACTGTGCGCATCTTCTCGAAGAAGTTTTAAATCGGATCGTAAAACAAAAAAAGGAAAAAATGTGAAAATTCGAATTGAAGAGAGAAAGTGTTGTGGGGTTGTTAACAAAAAAAAAATGCGAGGTGCATGTTTGTTACACGAAAAGACGTCATTTCTTTACGACGTGTTCTATACCCACTCCATTCCCTTAACACTTGTAATCTTGTATTATATTTCGCTTCTGTTGTTTTTTTTGTCCGAATCAATACTTGTGTTTCTATATATGCTTTTTACATTAGATGAGACTTGAGAATCCAAAATAATTCAGCAACGCGGCAAAATTTGGTGATGAAATAAGCTTCACCAGTGTCTTAGAATTTCTCAATTAACAAAAAAATGCCTTAGAAAAAAAAAAATGCCTTAGAATTTCCTTTTTTTTTTTTTTTGTATTCGAAATGTCTAAAAATGTCTAGGACATTTCATTAGTTTTTCTTATTCCCGCACGTTAAGACATGTATCTCGGTTTGATACAAAAGCTATTATTTGTTACTATAAAATTATAAAAACCTACGGGAAGCATATTCCTCTGGGCAATTTCCCAAAAAAAAAAAAAAAAAAAAAAAGCATATTCCTCTGGGCCTACCCTTAATTTGAGATTATTTTGGAAATTAACGAATTAATAAATAGCTTTTCTTAAGGAATTAATTCTCTAACTTGGGTAACATAGTGGGTATATATCTTTGACAAAAAAAAAACATAGTGGGTATATACGAATGACTCCTATATACGTACACGACTTTTCAGGAAATACAGATGCTTAATACAAATAATATAAGACGTATAAACACGTAGAGACGTGACTGATAAGCGTATATACGGATCATATTTCTATATCAGGTTATCAGAACTGGCAAAAACATCATGAGTCGTGTTTAAAACTTTAAATCTATACTATTATATTCATATATATGCAAATATTTTCAGACAAAAAAAATGGATTCTATATTGTATATAATGATTTAGATTAGCTATACTAATAATAGTGGTAGCCTAAAATATAAAAATTACAATTGTGGAATCACGAACAACTATGCAAAAAGACTGGACAGCAATTTCTTATATTATAACCAAACTAAGAAATAGTATAATCATAACTGTATGGTGAACAAAAAGAAAGAAAGAAAAACCAGTCATAACTGTATTAACTAATGTGTATGTGTGTATGTACTGTCTTTATGTCTTGTTCAAATAATGGTGCGAAATATGTAATGATTTATTCATTAACTGTTTTGAATTCTATAATAGAAAAAAATATGGCCCTTCGGAAATCACGAGGAAATCGAAGGATGTCCTCCACCATGTGCGCCTGCTAAATAACAAACACATACTTCCCTTTGCATTTTGGGGTTTATTCTCAATTATATTATTCTCATTTCTTAACATATCTCTATATATAAAGTAGAAATGGTACGTCGCAAGTAGCTCTTGTAGTAAACAATTGTCGAATAGCTAGAACTGTCACGTGCAAGCTCATGTCAATACACACACACATAATCTTGTAACCTCATTTCTCCTTGGTTCACTTATATTCATACAAATTAATTGGAAAATCCATAAATATATAGACTGGTATGCAGTTAATTTTTATCATAGTATTTTGGATTCTTACAAAAATAGATTTTTAAATAGTGTATTTAGTAGTAATACATGATTTTTATCCAGATCGATTTTTTTAAATATAACATCATAAGTTTTTGCTTTTTCGAAAATTTTATTATGTAGCCAAGTCAAACCACTTAAAACTTGGTAACTTTAGAACCGGCCGAATTAACTTGAACATATATAGTTAAAGGTTATATTATTCGGAGGGAGTTCAGAAGCCATATTTTAACGTGGAGTTTCAAAGAAGAAAAGATCTTTGGGAACTTCAATCGGTTGGTATGTCCAACACAAATAAACTGTCAGGTTTTTTTAGAACGATCATCCTGAAGGTCTTTTGATGCTTAAATCAGAACCAGACCACTGGATTTCACAGAGATATATAGTCGGGGTGAAAAGCGAAAGGATTTAGTTTTAAAGTAGGTCTATGATATGATTGAAATTAAATTTAGTATGTCATTTAGGAAGCTTGATTTCTCGAGTTTTGAAATCCTAAACAACCACAAGTACATGGAATATCGATAAAGTGTTTAAGGTTCCGAAATAAACTACTATAATTTACTAAGTACGAGAGAAACTAATTAAGCTAAAAAGATACTCTCGTACTTTTATTGACCAAGGAAATGAAGCAAAACAAGCAACAAAGAAATGAACAAACGCAACTATTTAAACAAAGAAAGCACACATATATATGAGAGCAAACCAATCACTAAAGAAGGCAATGAAATGACGATTAGGAAACAAACACAAATTGATCAAATAAAGAAAGCTATGGGTCATAGATGAGAAAATTGATAAAGATGGATTACTGATCAATCCAATCCTAGATGCTAGAAACACATGACTCAATAAAAAAATCATCACATAAATTAGACTAACTCATCTCTATGATCTTAATCTCTTTATTAATCACCTAATTAGGTTAAATTTTCACTTGCAATTAGAAGAGTAGAAGACTAATAAACACTAAATTCAAGATTGTTTAAGTTACTAGTCGGTGTTCAAAAAAAAAAAAACAAAAAAAGTTACTAGTCATATTCTAATCATCAATTTATATGGGATATGCAAATGATTCTCCTAGAAAATTCATCAACACCTTAAATAAGATTTTCTTTCAATTAACAGGCCATATAACTAAATGATTGTATAGGTGAGCCTAAACGAGGCAATATATAGACTTAATGCTCGACTGGTTTATATGCAGAACGATTATAGTTTCAAACGTTATTAAACGATTCAAAATGATTGATTTAGCGATTAAAAATATATACGTTTGAGGGAGCTTTACGATTGGTTGACAATGGCTGCAAAAACGGTTTAATATAAAATCTACTATAAATATGTAATTTATATATTTGAACTAAAAATGTATTATTATAATAAAAATTTTAACTCTAATTTTGAATAGATTATAGAATAAGAGGGGTGTATTGAACCAATGATTCTAGGAGATTCTGAGTTTTTATTAAAATCTCCTGTTATTCAACTAAGGATTTTAAAAAGTCTTCTAAAATCCAATGTTATTGAACATGGAATTTATTTAAAATCACTTGAAATCATTTAAAATCTTATGTTATTCAAACAACAATTTGTTAAAATCCTATCAAATCCACTGTTATTGAAAATCTTTTAAGTATTGAGATTTTAATGACTGCAGAGAATTTTAGAAGATTTTAGGGGATTTCCTTAGTTAAAAATACAAAGATCCAAATCTCATGGTTTTAGGTGGGATTTGAGAGGATTTTAATACAAAATCATAACAACTACTTTAAAATCATTCAAAACCATCAAAATCATCTAAAATCTCATTAAAACTCAAATCACTCTAAATGCCGAGTTCAATACACCCCCCTAAGTAACTAAAAATATTTATTTTAAGAGATTTGGAACTTGAGAAAAAGGAGATTTGAAATATTTTTAATTATATACAAAAATATGTTTATAGTTATACGTATATGTTAGTTTAGTTATAATATTTAACATGATAATACTTGATAAGAGAATTAAAATTTTTGTTTTGATTAAAAATTTTTATTGTAAACAAGAAAAGTTAAATTTTTAATTTTAAAACTACCCGCTACCACAAACATTAGTGAAAAAAAGTTTTTAAAATCTAATGATTCCACAAGCGGACCGAACTGATTTAATTTAAGTGATTTACATAATTGTTGTCAGAAGTTATCAACATCAACCGCTAGTAAACATAGTGTTTATGAATGGTTGGAGAGAACCAATCATGCCTATATATATATATTACCTAGCAAAAGCTATATTTCTGATTACTAAAAAACGATGCGTTTAGGTTGCCAACTGTGGTCTAAATGGTGGATAAAATGTTTTTTACAAATAAAAGAATTCTGTTTCAAGTAATTTTCATGAGTAATTGCATATAGTGAATGAATATATAGTCAAATATGCATATGTATATAATTGTAGAAAATAGTTAATGCTTAATTAAATCGTGAAGGCGTGTTGGAAAAACAGTTAAGAGAAAAGAGGTAGATGAAACGCCTAAATTTGCTGTACAATTCAATGTCTCCTCTACTAACTAACCCATAAATGTTTTGATTCAAGCTTTGAATGGCGATGAACGAAGTTGTTTCACAGTCTCGTTGTATTTTGTTATGAACATAAGTTCACTACACATAAATGTCATACTAATATACTCCTATGTAATAGTTATTCAAAATATTTTAAGTGCTCATAAAATTTCATTGAATTTATCTAATGTTATACTTTTTTTAATTCACCATTCAAAGCATTTTGATTTTTGACCACATAATTTGTTCGATTTTTGTTGTTATTTCCGCATCAAGTGCATTTGTTCAATCCAACTGTTTCGCCTACAAATAATAAAGCCTCTAACTGGTATAATTTAATATGATGAACAAAAAAACCAGATATATTGTTTTTCCACCATCTACTTCTTTTGACAAAAAAAAAAAAAAAAAAATTCAACCAATTACGTTGTATAGATGGGTCAAGACAATTGGAAAAAAAAAATCGGTGATGCCGGACTAATAAAGTGATTTAAAGTGAATTAAAACATCTACAAAGTTGTTATTTAAGTCAAATAAATCGGAGTGATGTGCCAATTATATTTTCAATTTTTCCTCTAATTAGTCAGCTAACTAATTTTTGCTACTATATATTAATACTAGCCATTAATTTTTAGATTTTTTTCTTTCATTGCCAGTATTGATTTTTACTATTTGTTGTCATATTTACATTATATTAATATCAATCAGTTTTCTCCACTTTAGTTTTTAAGATAACAAAATATTTATATTTGTCATATGTTTAATTCAAAGTAAGAAATGAATATAATTTATCTGGTATACTTGGTACGTGCAAGGAAAGACCAAGAAACAATCAACGTCCTTTCAGAATTCACAGTTATATAAAGAAATAAATCAGAGAAATATACTAAAACTTACACGTATTGAAATGGTAAAACAAAAATGGTAAAATGTTGTTCTTCTTGAAATTGTATAACTTACTTAGGGTGTCACGTTTCTCCAATTTGTTTTTCATTGAACAACGTAACAAAGTATTAAACAGCAATTTTAACCCAAGAAAAAAAAAAAGAGTAATACTCCAGCATAAACAAATAATAATAAAAACCTTTTTATTCTTTAAATAATAATAAAAAAAAGTTAGGAGTCTTTCTCAATGTCTTCACATCTTCTCCCTTTATATAAACAAATCTCACAAACCTCAAAACTTCATCAAACCCTTTCTTCACCACATTTTCACTGAGCCCATTAATAACATTTTGAGATTAGAGTTCTCTCTCTTCTCTCTCTCTCTCTTTCTTTCTCTCTCCGGCGATGGTTGTTGCTATGGACCAACGCAGCAATGTGAACGGAGATTCCGGCACCGGAGACCGGAAGAAGGAAGAAGGGTTTGATCCGAGCGCACAGCCACCGTTTAAGATCGGAGATATAAGGGCGGCTATTCCTAAGCACTGTTGGGTAAAGAGTCCTTTAAGGTCGATGAGTTACGTCGTCAGAGACATTTGCGCCGTCGCGGCTTTGGCCATCGCCGCCGTGTATCTTGACAGCTGGCTCTTTTGGCCTCTTTATTGGGCCGCGCAAGGAACCCTTTTCTGGGCCATCTTCGTCCTCGGCCACGACTGGTAAATTTTTTAATTTTACGTTTAAATTTTTTTTAATCAATTTTTCTTCAAATTACTGATTTTTCTTTTTCTTTTTGTTACTTTTTGGTTTTTAATTGCCTCGAATTCTTAAATTACTTTGAATGCACGTTCGATTGAGTATTGTCGCTAACTTCAATATTTGTTCTTTTGAGGTTACTTTAATAATTAAAAACAAAAAACAAAACAGAAAAAGAGGATCCAAGATTTCTGTTTTTAGATTTTTTGTCAACAATGTTCCACGATGATTAGTCGTAAGACTCGTAACAAAATATCTCTTTTTATTATTACTGTTAATTCCGTATTTCATGGATCTACGTTTGAACTTCCCAATTATTTTTTGTTCATCTAGATCTCCGGAACTTTTAATTATAAATTAAACATTACGAAAAATGTATTCTTTTCTTTTTGTGTGTGTACGGTGTAGCAATGTACTTTGGAGATTCAGACACGTCATATATAGATTTTCTTACCTTCTTGAGGCGTTTTAAATTAAAACAAACATGGAAAATATAAATTTTTTTCAGTAAATGAGTTATATATGTATTTATGAATATGATGATGTGAAATTGAATGTAAATAATGACAGTGGACATGGGAGTTTCTCAGACATTCCTCTGCTCAATAGTGTGGTTGGTCACATTCTTCATTCCTTTATCCTCGTTCCTTACCATGGTTGGTAAGTTATTTATTTTAATTCTTTTATACTATTATTTTTAACTGTTTATTTTGTTATTTATGGTGCATGTTAGCTAGTTAATCTGATCACCTGCATTTCAATCGATTTTTTCTTCTCTTTTTGGGTATAGGGAAATTTTGTGATTAAATAATGCATGTGACTATGTGAGGTGGCTTTTATTTTTCCACTCCAAAAGCATCAAATCTTGTAGTAACCAAAGAAGGAGAATCCAAACTTTTATTAAATGCTGTGGGCCTGTTTATGGCCCATAGCCAACCTGAACTTGAAGAAATTAATGTACATTTCTTCATTTTTTTGGTAGCCAAATGATTTTGATTTTTTTTTTTTTTGGTTTGAGATTGATATCAACTTTTAAATGTATTCATCAGTTGATATCATTTAAAAGTAGATTTGTATGCATCATTTTACGAGACATTATCGTATTTGTTAGTTACTTATCCCTGCCAACGACATTATATAAACATCTGTATTCATAAAATAAGAATTAATTATGTAAACATCAATTGGGTTGCAGGAGAATAAGCCACCGGACACACCACCAGAACCATGGCCATGTTGAAAACGACGAGTCGTGGGTTCCGGTAATCTTTATTTCCCTCTCTCATCTGTAATCTTGTCTTTTAATTAAATTTATTATTTTACGATACTCGAATATTTATATGCTAACTCTTAGAATTTTCTTTTTTTTTATGTTTTAGTTTTAGTTTATGCAAGTTGAATCTTAACAACGACCACTTGTCAGTTTTGTTTTTTGCTGTAGTAAAAAAAGGACTTGCAAGTGTCGTAGTTCACCCAGTAATTGATTTTTAGTGGTTTATAGGACCAACCAACTCTATCGGGCAAAAAAAATTTAAAAATATAACTTTAATAATGGACCACTAATATTCGACTCCTTCGCATAGAACGATTCTCCTCGAAATGCGAATACTTTTCTTCATTACTTTTGAGATTTTTTCTTTTGGCGTTTCCGTATTGTTTTGTCTAGATCTTAACAATAAGTCAATAACTAACGATAACAATAAACAAAAACTTTTTTTTTTTTTTTTTTTTTTTTTTTTTATAAAGCAATAAAGAAAAGGGAAAACTTAGAATGCACATGCAATGTATTGATAACTATTAGAAGCATAATGCAAATTTGTACGAGTAGTAATAATAGTAATAGTCATTTTAATTAAAATGTTTCAGTTACCAGAAAGAGTCTACAAGAAGTTGCCCCACAGTACTCGGATGCTCAGATACACTGTCCCTCTCCCTATGCTCGCTTATCCTCTCTATCTGGTAATTTCTATATCATTTCTCTGACAATTATATTTGATTTTAGATTTTGTAAAATATAAATTTAACTTTTGGGGGATTGATTGATTTTACAGTGGTACAGAAGTCCTGGAAAAGAAGGGTCACATTTTAACCCATACAGTAGTTTATTTGCTCCAAGCGAGAGAAAGCTTATTGCAACTTCAACTACTTGTTGGTCCATAATGTTGATCACTCTTATTGCTCTATCATTCATCGTCGGTCCAATCTCGGTTCTTAAAGTCTACGGTGTGCCGTACATCGTAAGTAGTATAAAATTCATAAACTATATGAGCAGTTTTAGATATTAATTAGTAATATGTTTTGACATAGATTTTATTGGATTTTTTTCTTCAGATCTTTGTGATGTGGTTGGACGCGGTCACGTATTTACATCACCATGGTCACGATGAGAAGTTGCCTTGGTACAGAGGCAAGGTAATTATAATCAGTTAGTTTATTTAAAAGTATAAAAACAGCAATGATGATTATTGGATTAATTGATTTATTTTTGATTAATAGGAATGGAGTTATCTACGTGGAGGATTAACAACTATTGATAGAGATTACGGAATCTTCAACAACATTCATCACGACATTGGAACTCACGTGATCCATCATCTCTTCCCACAGATCCCTCACTATCACTTGGTCGATGCCGTGAGTGATCATATTATTTATATTTTACTGAGATTAGTTAATAACATAATCCTAATAAAGGGGTGATTAATTGTTTAATTGGTGATTGATGACAGACGAAAGCAGCTAAACATGTGTTGGGAAGATACTACAGAGAACCACAGACGTCAGGAGCAATACCAATCCACTTGGTGGAAAGTTTGGTAGCAAGTATTAAGAAAGATCATTACGTAAGCGACACTGGTGATATTGTCTTCTACGAGACAGATCCAGATCTCTACGTTTATGCTTCTGACAAATCTAAAATCAATTAAATCTCTTCCTTTTCTTTGTTTAGCTCTATTAGGAATAAACCTGCCTTTTTTTTTGTTGTTGTTTTTAAGTTAAATGTACTCGTAAAACTTTTTTTTTTATAATGTATTTACATTACAAAACGTAAAAGTTTTGCTTTTTTTTCTTTTTTTAGTTACCATCAAAAAGATTTCAATACTTTTTCAGACAAAGAAAAGGGAAAAGAAAAAGACAGTTCCACTGAAAGTACGACAAAATGCACGCCGTTTGTGGGTCCCGTTCCTAACTACGATGTGTCACGGAGTTGTCGCTGTTTTTTCAGTAATGGGCCTACTTCACGGCCCAAATTTATCCATAGCCGCTTAAATGCATATCTAATTATTTTCAAGGCTACAAATGCATTGACAAAAAAAAAAAAAAGGCTACAAATGCTGAAATGCATATCTAATTGACTTTGTTTATTGTTCTCTCCAGTATTGTTTTTTTCTTTTTAAAGAAAAAAGAAGCAAGGACACTATTAGTCTATTAGATATGAGTCCTGAATACTAAACTCACAAGTAACAAGAGAGGGTTGTCGAAGTTGTGTTCGGAATTTTGAGCAATTTTACCTTCATAAGGTTCATTATTTTTGTTTTTATTCTGTAGAGTTTAGGACAGTGTCACAGTGAAAGCGAAAATGAAACTATACGCAAAAGTGCAAACTCAACTTAAAATGAACATTTCTATATATGCAATAGTGTCGTCAAATATATATAAAATAGCCAAATAGGGTTCAATATCACGGACATAAATATACAGTATAGATATTCATAAATTTTATTTTACTAGAATGAACATTTCTACTAATATTAGCTATATCCTATGCACAAAAAAAAAAAAAAGGATCTATGCATATGAAATTTATATTACTTCAAAAAAAAAACACACATAATCTAAGGACGCAATACAGACAGAGAAGTTCATATAATTTCAATACTTCTTAGTGGTGGACTGAGTTTATTAGTTTGCGTACTTCTTACAAAGAGTTAAAATGGTTTCGAATCCATCAATAAAAATTGACGCAGTATTAATAGCCCAAAAGCAAAGATTTCTATTTCTTTGCCAAAAAAGATGAAAGCAAGCAAAGGAACAATTGCTGAAACAATAAAGTTTAGATCCAAAAAAAAAATTGCTACGGGTCTTCTTTCGAATTTTTGTCTGTTTAGCAAAATGGAAAACAAAATCATCAAAAGCTCAAATGGAGGTAATGCAAATCCATCATGTTAATTTCATAGACAGTGACCGTGAAAACTTTCAAACCATTGACATCATGAACCACTGAAAAATAGAATTCCAAACTCTTGAGTCCAACAATGCTATCAACATCCATGGAAAATATACACCACCTAAAATCATGATCTCATAATCCATTTTGCTCACTAGAATACAAAAATGGATCAAACGTCATTAGTCATTGTTCTTGACTTCTTGTAACTACTATAAATAGGGGTTGAGAGTCTGTTAGAAGTTCTTAACTAAGTTCTTAACACAAAATATATACAGAGAAGCGTTAAATGATAAAAAAAAATTGGAAATTAAGGAAAAGAAGAAGATGAGGAGAGATGCCTAAAACCAAAAGCTATGGCAATTCACTCTCCTTCAAAAGCTATGTACCACACTTAGCTAAGCTTTAAGCCTATAATATACATTTAGTGACAAAGCACAAACTCAAACCAAGCCGATTACAAAACCCTCAGGAATTTCTATATAACTATCATCACCATTTATATATGAGATTACAACCACGATAATCAGATTACTTCGACTCTCGCAGGAAACTGTATTCCGGCAGTTTCCTCTTCAGCCGAAGAATCTCTCAAGGCTACAAGTTTCAGGGCGAAAGGTGTAGTGGAAACATACCTTTGTCTCGCTTCAGCAAAGCTTGAAGCAAGAACAGTTTGCAGCCATTGATCAAATGTTTTCTCTTCATCTGATGACCATCTTAAGGCATGTAGAATCTGAAGGATCGCATCCTTTTCGATCTCTAGATGTGTTTCAGGTCCAAAGGACCGATGAAATTGCGAAAGGATGTTCCTTTCTATGTTCTTCGCTAACCCATCAAAGTCAATCAGCTTGAACCTCACTTTCCCGTCTACTTGTTCCAAAAAATCTTCAAGCCAAGCTTCCGTGTTCTCCGACATTGTACATGCTTCATCTGTGTTTGCTTCTGTCTCATCCACCGGAAGATTCAGATCAAGAAACGAACGTTGAGACTTAAGGGCTCGAAGCTCTGTAACCCCTGTTTCTGACTCATCCTGTCTTCTCTTATTCAGACCATTCTTGCTAACTTTCGAAGTATTGTCGGCTAGTTTTATCTGAAGTTTCCAGTTTTTGGCGCTGAGAACTCTTTCCTCGGAATATTTGACCGGTTTTTCAAGAACATGACAATCACTGTCTTTATCAATTCCAGAAATAGTAGCAACAACTATAACATTTTTCATACTGATCTCTCTCCCATGCGAATCACGGATTTTTCCAGTTCTCATAGCATCAGACAATCTTACCTGATCAGGGAACTCGGCTTTTTCAACGTTTTCAATGAAAACAACAGAATCTGCCCTCCTCGCCACTTCGCCAGCAATGTAATCAACGACTGTTTTCCCTCTGAATCTATAGTCAAGACTGTCCTGTGACTGAAAATCCACACAGATGCAGTTGTGTTGGCCACCGCAGAAAACTTCAGCAAGAGTTGATGCTACTTTCTTCTTTCCGGCTTTATCAGGCCCAAGAAGTGCAAGCCAAACATTACTTGTGGTTGTTGCATTTGAAGCTATGTGGTTTCTTCTCCTGGACTCATCATCTCTGTATCCGCAAACGATTTCACTAATGGCATTCACAGCTTCGTTTTGCAAGCCGACTTTTCGAGAGAGTAATTCTCTGAGAGACTTGAAATCTTTGCAATACCTTGAAGCCGCCAACAATGGTTTCTCTTTGATCACCTCAACGTCTCTCCTTTCAAGCGATACCGGTGTGCTTGATTCCTGGTTTTTCGATGCGTAGATTGTTCCCAACCCTAAATCTGTAGTAACACAGCTCAACGGCAAGTTCGTTGTGCGACTTGTAAGATCCTCTGTCTGTTTTGGCTTCGAGATTTCTACTGATAAACCAGGTTGGTGTGGCGGATTCTGCGCTTGAGCCATCCCCTGAAAGCTTTCAGACGTCCTAGAGCTAACACTTTGCTCAGTTGGGCTTCCGAGACTCATCTTGGTATGGCCAGAAGAAACAAGCTGAAGCGGGAACTGCGGTCTAACGGGCTGAAAACTGAGTTTCGGAAATGCCGGAGTTTGATGGATTCTTTGGCAAATGTCATCCCATTTCTTCTGCAAAGCGGGAATCCCAGAGGCTAATGCGTTTGGATCATCTTTAGCCTGCACTGAATGAGAAGCAAATACTCTCAAGATTTTGCATTAGAAAGCAAAGACATTATGCAAACAAGTTAGTTCATAAAAGCTGCACCTTTCTGAGAAGTCCTTTGTCTTGTTCAGGCTCCACATTTCTTAACCAAGAAGGTAACTTCTCTGAACACTGATCACCCGTCACTGACCCGGACTTGGCAAAGGCTGTGACTTCTTGCTCATACTTCTCGTTACAGAGATGACACCGAGACAAAGTCTGATTCACTGAGTTACTAAACGGTACTTTAAAATCCGATGTCGATGAGAAAAACCCTCCAAACGGAACAAACGATCCCATCAAACTGAATATAAACCACAAAAAACATCTCACTGTTTCAGCCAAAAAGATTCAAAACATTGGATACAATACAAAACAATCGAACATAGAAAAATCAATACCTGGATTTTGGATAAGCCCCTTGACTAGAAGATGTAATAGGAAGAAGATGAAGATTCCAATCTTTATCAATCATCGGAAACCGCTCAATCAGCTTCAAATACGTCTCATTACTCGACACACTTGCAATAAACCAAAGTTTCTCACGGTGAAGCTTCAACAAATCAGAGAGCTTCAACACAAACTTCTCAACAACATCACTCGAGTAAACATCACTAGTTAAATCCTTCAACTCTCCAAGATTCAAAACCATCCCTGACTTTGATCTTCCTAGTTCATTAACCTTCATATCGATTCTCGATCCATCAACCAAAACTTCACTAATCTCTATACTAACTACACTTAACCCACTAATCTCCAGAGGTAAAAAACCAAACTTTCCTCTGTTTATAGAATCAGTAAACGTTTTAAGAGCTTCACCACCACAAACACCAACTAGTAATGGATTCTTCTTATCTTTCCTCCCCAAAACTTCACCAATTCTCCTACAATTCTCGTCGAAATCAGCAAATGGAAACCCGAATCTAGCCCGACCCGAATCGGATTCCGGTAGATTACATAGAAACAGAGGAGGAATCCGAGATCGTGACGTAAACCTTGAGGAGAACTGAGAAGTCACCGGAGGATGAAGCACGTCGAGTTTAATGTCGGTGCTTCTAAACCCGGCTTCACCAAAGACCCGACTCACAATCGGGTCATCTAAAATGGATAGTATAAAATACTTTAACTCAACTTTCAAAACCGACGTCGTTTGAGTGTTCCCATGGATTTGATGAAGATGATAAGTCTCTGGATGACGTCTTTGAGTCGCCTGAGATCTTTTGATCGCCGCCATGAGAGAGTTTGATACCGGAGGATCTTCTTCCGCCGTGGTTGCCGGTGACTTCGAGGAAGGTAATCTGTCTAGAGACACGCCGACGCAGAGCTCAAGCGCACGGAATTGGAGACGTGAAGAGTACGGTGTGTTGTGAGCGGCGCGTGAGATACACACTTCTCGGAGAATCGATGAAGGCATCGTTAATAGACCTGAGACGGCGTGAAGTGACGTCGTTTGCGCGTGGCTTCGACGACGCGCTACGGAGACGGCGTCGTCTAATGCACGTGCTGTTTCTTCCGTTAAACATTGCCTCGCTGTGCTTACCGGTGTCGGCATCGTCGCCGGTTTAGCAAAATTCGGGAAAAAGAATTTAAAGTTAAACCAAACCGATAAAATTCATAAAAGGAGAAGAGAACAAAAAACAAGAAAGAAAGAAGAAGGAAGAAGGATAGATCAAGAAACTATGAGATAAACAAATGAAGTTGTGAAAATTTTCTGGAAATGGATTTTTACGACAAAGAAATCAAAACCGTGTAGTCGCTTTTTTGAAAAAGAAACATTTATTTATGTAAAAATATAAATTTATATTTATGTATATTGTATGTTTCTTTGTTTGGTTTTCAATCCTGAGAGGCTCTGTGAAGATAATATGTAAGAAAGAAGAGTCGCTGTTTGGTGGTCTATTGGCGATGGAACCCACTAATATATTTTATTTATATTTTTTGAATTATTATTATTATTATTATTATGAAATGTTTTTTTTTTTTTTGTAAATTTTGTTGTGGTTATGTGTTGCCCCCAATCCTCGTGTATATTGAAGGAGCAAAGGCACATGTGGTGAGCATAGATTCTCTATGGCCCAACTCAAAGATCTTCTTCCTTTACTTCCATTCGCTTAAACTCTTCAAATTTTCAATTAATTCTGGATTTGACAATCCACATTTTTTTTCTCATAATTATTCTTCTCCTTTTTATTTGTCACGTAGTTTTCTTCTTCTCATCTCTTATTCTTATCTAAAGTATCTATTCACCTCATAAAAATATCTAGCATGAGTATCTTTGCATATCTTCTTCTTTTTTCCAACTCTTATTCGTATTTGTACATGGATATATTAACTAACTATTTTCCAAAAGACAATAGTTCGATTCAGACGAAGTCTTTTGGTTTAGATACATTGGATCCGATTAGTAAAAAAAAAAAAAGAAGCAATTTGAGTGTTTTTAACAAAAAAGAAAAGAAAAGAGTAAGCAATAATATATTGGAAAAAAGTAATGGAAAAATCTTTATAAAAAAAATATATATAATGGTAGCAATATATTGAAAAAGATAAAAAAATAAAAAAAATACAGAAATTGATTTAATGCCGTTAGTTCTTATTGTTTTCATGATTAGAAACTATTAAAACGTATATTTTTATTGAAACAGAAAAATTTACTAATTCAATACGTTAAACTTTTGTTAGTTTTATTTTTCTTAATAAATGAAAAAATATTAAAAATTTTATGTACTTTAATAAATAAATAAAAATTTGTTTTGTGGTAATTACCTAACGGAACAAAAGATGAAAATCAAAAATAAACCAAGATGTTATCTTTTTTCTTAAAAACATGGACATTTTAAACAAACCATAATCATTATGAGGCTTCTAATACTTAAAGATATTATAAAGAAATATGTTAGATAAAAAATAGGGTCATTTAGGAAAATGACTAAATCTGACACTAATATTAAGGTAATAGCCATGGTGCAGAAAATTTTGTAAAATAGCCTTCTGTCTTGTAAGGAAAAGACATCAGTACCCTCGTCCATGAAGTGCAAAAGCAGTAGGTGGTGACGTGGGAGTGTGATAAACAAATAAAGCATGCTATACGTTATTTTAGATTCATTGAACTGGTATTGACCACGTCGGCATTGTAATAGTTAAAAAACACATGTGTAGAAAATTTGGGTTCGGAGTAGAGAATGTTTTATGGAACATAATAAAACATGCAACCCAATGTTTATAAGTTAATTAGGGATAATTAGGGTCCTATTATTGTCCTTTGAATTTAATTTGTAATCTTAAAACAAAATTATTGGTTCTTGAGGCCGAGAACTTAAGTAACTAACGAATCAAAGATTTAACACTACTTTTCATTTGTATTCACTAAACCCTACCCCCAATTAGTATAATCTAATTCTACCATTGGCAACCCAAACATAGGATTTAACGGTACATTTATTAAAAAAATAACATGTTGTAAAAGAAAAAAACATGTAATAAAATCAATGGTTGGGCCTTAATTTAATTCAAGCAGACCAATAAAAAAAGTAAAGAAAAGAAAATACTAAAATCACTAAATCAGAATCATCGTTAGAGTTTGAAGAAGATGAAGAAGAAGAAGAAGATGACATTGAAGAAGGTTGACGCGAATCCATCAACCTTAGAATCAGTGTTAGAAGAATTGAAATCGAGCGAAACAAATCGTAGCAAAATCAATTTTATCATCTTCCTCGCCGACAACGAGCCCACCACCAGAAGGGAGAGAGAGAGAGAGAGAGAGAGAGAGAGGATGGTTTGATCGATGTCAGACGCCGGAAAGCAACCGTCTTTGTGTTAACAACTGTGGCTTCCTTGGCAGCTCCGCCACCATGAATCTCTGCTCTAATTGCTACGGCGATCTCTGCCTTAAACAACAACAACAAGCCTCCATCAAATCCACCGTCGAATCGTCTCTCTCCGTATCTCCGCCGTCGTCGGAGATCGCTTCAATCTCTTCTCCGATCATCCCTCCTCTCGTCCAAAATCCATCAACCGAGCTAGAAATAACGCCGAAGAAAACCGTACCGAAGACGGTGGTTCCGCCGCCACAGACGACGACGGAGCAACCACAGCAGCAACAGAGGCCGAATCGGTGCACGACGTGTAGGAAACGAGTCGATGCGTTTTTCTCCATTACAAATCAATTTTAGGGATTTGATTTGATTTGATGATTCTGTTTTTTCTTCTCCTAGTCTCAAATTTTGGGTGTGTCCCTGCACCATTTTTGATTGAGAGGAGAGAGAGAGGGAAAGAGGAGAGAGATAGAAATTTACTATTGTACTTGAACACATATCGTCGAGATCTTGTTGGGTATTTGGAGAAGGACGAGTGAGTAAATTCGCAGGTGCTTCCGATAAGGTACTATTCACCCGTGGTCATTTACTTAATTATTTGCTACAGTATAGTCATTTTGTGTAGATACTCTAAAAAATAATTTATAATAGAAAATATCAAAGACTTTGTTTGATATCAATATGATGAATATAGTAATATAAAGTGGTTTAAACCATGTAGAATGTGTTTAGGCTCCGAATGGTAATTATACCGCACCACAAAACTACACCGCGCCACAAAATTGCGTCGCAACAGTACTGTAATAATGTTAAAATATTTATATATACATATGTATGTATTTATTTTCGTTACTATTAGAATCGCACCGCACTTCTCTCATAGTTAACAACGCGGTTACCATTCAAAATCTTAGTCTTTTATAAATGATTAAACGATTAACGGTTTAATACCAAAGATGGAGAAGCATCACTCATCTATAAAGTCATTCAAAACAAGACATAAACCTAAAATAGCTCGCAAAACAACATTGGCCACTGCACTCTATCTATTTTATAAAAGTGATTTACAATTTGTTTTAAACTGTTTAGCTTTTCTTACAAAATATATATAGTGCGGTAAATTTTCTAAAAATTTCATAAAGGTTCTGTTATAAAAAATTAATACAAGAATTTCAAAAGAGGTCAAAAGAAATAAATGTACTTTCTTATCTATTTACTTATGATGATGTTAAAAGATTCGTAAACTACATTGATGGTGATCTAAAATGATATTTGGAGAAAATTAAACATAATGATCATGGTAGAAATTGTTTTTTCCAAAAAGTTAACATGATTTAATTTGCGTAATAATTGAGATTTTTTATCTAAACTTTGAGACGTATATCATGAAGATAATAGGCATGATTAACTATGACAAGTCAACTTAATTATAATTAAGCATATATTCAGTGGTAGACAGTGATATAATTTTACTTTTAAGAGATTAGATGGATGTGATATGGTAAAGAATAAAAGTATGAGTAAGTGATTAGGCCCCAACCCCTTTATAAATTCCACCACCACCATTTATATGCTTTTTTGTGTCATTGTCATTCAAAAAGTCTTTTATTAATAATAATGAAGAAGAAAAAAAAAACTTTTTGTTTTTACTTTTATCTTCCACATTTTATATTCTCCGCCACAAACGTCTCCTTTTGTCTTTCCTCTTTAGGAAAAGGAAATTTACTCAATGACCAATCATTATTACCACAAAATAGTTTATTATTTTCAGACCAATTAAGGACAAACAAACATTGATCATTGGAGAATACCGGCTGCTTTCGATTAAATGATAAAAAAAATTTCATCAATTATAAATTTGTAAATTTCATTTCAATAATTTGACCGCTTATATAATTTGAACTTGCTGTGATACTGTGATTATACAAAATTTGCATTGTGATAATATTTTACCCAAAAAAAAAGCATTAACAGAGATAGATTTGACAGTTAACAAAAATTGGTAAAACCATATTTGGTATTATCAATTTTTTCTATTTTTATGATTAGTAACAATTGAACTGGAAATGTCCCTTACGTACTACTCAAATAAAAAGTTTTCATACTCTCAACAACCCAAACTGCACATAAATAAAGTATTTACTGTAATTCTTTCAAGTAATCATATATAAATTAGTAACTTTTGTTTTGAAAACTAATTAGACTGTGAGTATTTTTACTTATAAAAAAAAGAATATCAGCATATAACACTCTCAACTTCGCAAGCTATACGTAAAAAAACTTCTCAGTAATATAATAACTACTACTATCTGATTATGTTGAAACAATTGCGAATAGTGTTTTGGAACTACGACAGTGTTTTAGATTAGTAGTATCTTACAAAATGTGAGATCGGTGTACGACCATATAAAGCAATAATTACCAAAAGTGAGAGACTGAGAGATTTCGACATTGGATATGTGATTGCGAATAGAATGAAGACACGTAGATCTTTCTTTTGTCAACTAGCAAAAGATGAGACGTAGCACAGAGGATTGTTACTTGATCGATGGAAGACTAATGCGACTCAAAAAACTTTCGACACCACCAGATGACTCCCCAGGACAGGAGTCGATTCCAATTAAAAGGTATTCGATTTGACCCTTACTTTTCTCTCTATTATTCCTTTTCTTTTAAGCATCTTATTTTTGTTTTAAGCAATTCTTTATAATTATACTTTTCCACCAGATTAATTACACTATACCAAAAATATACCCCATAAAAAAGAAAGTAGAATCTATTAATTTCATCTACGCAAATGTGGTATTTTATAAAAAAGTAGAATCTATTGATGACAATATGAGATATTAACGATTATTATGAAAACGATCACTATACTTTGTAATGTAAACATCAATGAAATTTATAGCTCCAAACTAGTGAAGATATTTTCTTTGGGGGATTCGTGAGTGTAATCCTTCTGAGGTGAATATTGAACTTAAAACAAAAGTGTGAAAAATTAGTTGTCTTTATAAACACTTTTGTCAATTGTCAAAAGATAACGCAGATGTTTCAAAAGTAGCCTATTTTATATTGAAATCTAATGACTTTTTATGAGTACTTGAGTGTGAAGGCTCCAACGATTACGGATGAAAAACGAATGTTTGAAAAGTATGTGGATCAACATGTAATTATGTAAGAACTTTGTAAATATTCCAAGAACATGTTGTCCTGACATGCGTCAAGTAATTAGTGATTTATAAATAAATATGGAAAATAAATGACGCAACGATGATTGTGTTTAGTAGAGAGAGAGATGTAACTTTTGGGTGGTGTCGTTGTCGTCTTAGTGACACTACCACGACAATGTTGTGTTAATTGGTCAATTGAGGTGACCTACTTTTTTGTATGTCTTTCATAACGAGTCAAAACCGATTTTTAACATTTATTTAAAACACAAATTGTGTCTAAGCTTACGGCTTTGAATTGAAGTATATTCTAGAAACGGTTGGACGTGAATCGCCAATTCGTTTTATTAATCACATATATAGATAAAACCGATGGTTGAAACGAATGGTTCATATGCGTATAGTTAAACACATGCAGTTAGAATTGTAATCGAGTGATTACAAACCGTCTGGAAAAAATTGATGGTTTACAAGTGCTAGTTTAACAAAACGGAGGTTTGAGATTTGTATTTATTTGTTTTAAAGTGGCATTTCTTTTTATATATATTTTTTTTTAATTTTAAAAACTTCAAAATTTATAATGTATTTATGGTTTACTTATTATATTATTTTAGTTTTAACTATTTTTACTATTCAAACTTCTATTATTATTGTTCAGCAATCCATCTCGATCGAACCATCTCATCTCTTATCACTTCTAATCATATTATTTTTACAAAACAGTTATAATAATTGTTTTGTTAAAACGATGTTTATCAGTCAAACTCAATTCATACATGCATTCTATATTGTTTGAATCAAGTGATATTACACAACAACAACACGAATCACTAGAGTAAAATTTACTTATGATTTTATTATGCATTTTCATCCGAAGGAAAATATACCAAGGCTTCTATAGGGTTGTTAGCCTATCCGGAAATTTGTTGTGATATAAAAACAAATTATGTAAAAAATTTGAGATGAAATTTAGCGTGTTATTCTATTGAGTTGTTTTTTGTGGAAATGTTAATTTATCGAGTATACTTTTATAAATATATTCATTAAGTATTTTCGTGAATAACTATATCAAAATAAAATATTTTAAACAATAATACAGAACTTTAAAAAAATATATCACAAGTTTATATGGAAAAACATAAAGAAAATAACGTTTATATGGAAAAACTTTAAATGATAGAAATTAGTCTAAAACCTTAATTTGATACTCCATATAAACTAGGAAAATAAACTTTATATGTTCACATCAAAGATATCAGGCTAATGAAATTTAGGAGGCAAGTAGTAAATAAAATCAAGAGTCTTGTAGGCTTGTAGCTACTAAAAGTAGAGTTCAGTGCCTAAATCTGAAGCCTTTCACAACAAAGTCACCTGAAAAAATATTTAAATTAAAGTATTTTGATTTGATATTTTCAGCTCACGAATCACAATTAAACTATAAAGCCCACAATAAAAAACCCACTAAGAAGTCCAATAAGAACTCCGGCGTATGTTAGCTTCGGATCATCAAACATAAAACTTCATTGAGCTTTACTCTGATTGAGAGAGAAAACGATCACGAAGATGGCGAGAGCAAGCTCTATTCTATTTGGGACTCTCCTTCTTCTCGGAGCCATAGCTTTAATCCAGGTAACTTTTGTTTCTATCCTCTTGAGAATCTGGATCTGTTCAAATGTTTTAGTTACCACAACAATGATCCAGATCTACAACGTTCTAATGGAAGTCATCAGATTGTTTAAGCTTCTAGTGTTGTCTATAAACATGTTCTTTGGGTTTCAGGAATTAAGAACCATGTGATTACTGATGTTCCTATTGATTTATGATTGGTACAGTTCAAATCTCTGTTGTTATGAATGAATTTGTAATTGGGGTCTATCGTTTTGTTGTATCAGGCAAAAGAAGATCTCAAGGAAATTACTCACAAGGTTTACTTCGATGTAGAGATCGACGGCAAATCTGCTGGTATTATTCATTGATTTTAGTGAAATTGTTTGTTCATCAGATACAGTTGATTTTTGGTTTCTTTTGATGTTTGATTGATTCTCTAATAATAATTAATGTGGCAGGTCGAGTTGTTATAGGCTTATTTGGCAAGGCAGTTCCTAAAACAGCAGGTAAAATTATATGGTTATGAGATGGCTCGAGACTATTTTAATGTGTGCACATACGAGTTTTTTTCTTAAATCCAAGGGAGTAATTCGTGAGTGTGTGTTTCCTTCTTGCAGAAAACTTCAGAGCACTCTGCACAGGTAATCTACTGGATATATTCTTATAATTTCACCATGTGTATGTTATGCACAATTTCGAAAGAATACTAAAAGGGGGATAATGTGTGTGTCAGTGTCTGTCTTCATGAACATTTGTTTGGAGGTTTAGTGAAACAGTTGTTGTAGAGTTATGATGAAAGATGAATATGATTTGTGATCGTATTCGGAAGGTTTTCACAATGTGTAGCTGCATTTTGTTTATTCTTTTCGGAACCGGTTTGTGATAAAATGCTTAAATTTGACAGGGGAGAAAGGTGTTGGGAAGAGTGGGAAACCTCTACATTACAAAGGGAGCAAATTCCATAGAATCATTCCCAGCTTTATGATCCAGGGAGGGGACTTCACGCACGGAAATGGTATGGGTGGAGAATCAATCTATGGTGAGAAGTTTGCAGATGAGAACTTCAAGCTGAAGCACACCGGGCCAGGTGATTTATCGTCTTCTTCCTTCTCTTTAAGCCAAGTTTGGAAAGTGTCATAAATCGTTGTGAAGGCTGATGGTTGAGAAATGCGAATGGACGCAGGTTTGCTTTCGATGGCAAACTCAGGAGAAGACACAAACGGTTCACAGTTTTTCATCACAACCGTGAAAACAAGCTGGTTAGATGGAAGGCATGTGGTGTTTGGGAAAGTGGTGCAAGGAATGGATGTTGTCTATAAGGTTGAAGCGGAGGGAACGCAAAACGGAACTCCTAAGAGCAAAGTCGTAATTGCAGACAGTGGAGAACTTCCTCTCTAAACCCTAAACACTTGTTTTTCTTCTTCAGGAGAAATAGGATTTTAAAGTTACTCTTACGAGTTTAATCTAAACACGTCCCAAATGCTACAAGAACATAATCACTCAGTTTCAAGGGTTGTTTTTTTTTTTATCAATAATATTTGGATGTAATACAAGAGCAGAGCAGAAAATTTAAGCTGAATTCATAAGAAATACCTTGGAACACATGCTTAGCAATCGCAGGAGACTAATGCAAAATCCACTACTAATTTTGGTAATGATATACAAAACTCCATGACATAAACGAAACAGAACAGTGACGACGGCATGAAATCAGCTAAAATCAGAGCTCGATGTTACCAATTTGCGGTCAAGAGCTCCGTCTGTCGTCGTAAGAACCGGTGGTGGTAGTTGTAGTATCGCCGTTCTTGGCCGTCCTCCGCTGCTGATCGAAATTCTTGGCGAAATTGACGGATAAATCAGAGTAAATCTCCATAACTCGAAAAATATTACCGTTGATTTCATTGATCAGGCCAACGTTTCTAGCGACGTTATCTGGGATTCGTGACATATGGTTTTCATTCACTCGTTGGATCAAATCACGATTCTGATCGAGTACGACCTGTGCACGTTTGAATCCATTACTCAGCGTATCCCACACCTCCACGTCTCCTTCAAACTCCTCTTCCGCCACATCGTCGCCGTCTCGCTTGCTCTTCCGGTTGTCTCCGACGAGCGATCGGTTTCTCGAAACTTCCATTGTTTCAAAATCAAGCCTCGCGGCTGATCAATTTTACAAACGCATCAAAGAATTTTCATTCACAGTTGACGCCATGGAAATTTTTGTTTTTGTTTGGAGGAAGAGAGATGACTCGTGACGACACGTGGAAGAAACCGACCCGGGAAGCGGTTGTTCGGGTCAAGAAGATGACTGTGACGGGATTGCGTAACGGTCCAATGGGTAATGTAAAGAAGGGGTCGTTGGAGGATATGATTGGACAATGACGTAGACAAGTGACGGTCGCGAAGAATCGTCAAATAAAAATATCTAGGCAGGGGAAGATAACCTCGGACCAAAAGTATCTGAGCTTTTCCACATCTTTCGAGTTAATAAATATTTTCATATTTTGTGACTTTCTCAGTTCTCACGCGCTAGTACTGTTGATGGTGAGACATTGTTGGGCTTCGTTGATTGTCTTGGGCTCAACTATTTTGCAATACTAAAAATTCCATTCATTTTAATTGAATTTATAATCTATATAATAATAACAATTTTAAAAAATATGTATGGTTGTGTTTTTTTATTATAATTTTCCGTAATTTTTTTATTTTATTTAAAAAATACTTTATACGGTTGCGTCTTTTCTCCGCAACCTTATTATAAGGTTACTTCATTTCATTTTAACAGTTATGTTTTTTTATTGTAAACCTATTTTACGGTTGTTTCTTTTTCTTATAACTTTTCGTAATTTTTTTATTTAAAAAATAGTTTTACGGTTACATATTTTTTTCGTAACTCTGCATAAATTATTTTTATTTTATTTTTTATAATTTGATAAAATATTTTTTGTGGTTATGTATTTTTATAAAGTTACGTCTTTTACAAATAATTGTGTCTACTTTTTTTTCCGATAAAAATTTTCATTTTATGATGAATCAAAATATTTTAAAACTTAATATGTAACATTATTCAATACAATCTAAGCTATTTTTAAACAATCTGAAAAATATTTACAGTCATTTCTTTTCATTATAACATTTCATAAAATACTCTCTACGGTTTGCGTCTTTTCTTACGGTATTAAAATTCTTCTACAAACAAATAATTGAACTTATATATGTTTTTTTTTAAAAGGTTTTGTTTATGTTTTGCTCACTTTTTGCTTGTATTTTGTCAGCTTTTTTTATTTTTTCAAACTTGTCAACAATTTTAATGTATTGCATATTGAAAATATTGAAATTCGCTTTATAAATGTAATTACTTATCATAATAACTTAATTTATAAACACAATCAAAAAAATTTTACCATATAATATTTTGTTAAAAATGAGTTTTCCGCGACATCGAGAACTCATTACCTAGTTAGTCTAATATTAATGTTAAAAAAAGTTAAAAGAAAAAGGTCTTGAGTTGAGTGTTAAAAAAAAAAAAAAAAGTCTAATACTGTATTAAGATTTACATTATAATATTACAATTTACTTAATTAGGAATAAAACTTTATTTTCACAATGTGAAACCTTCACTCATAAAAACCAGATCAACCATAGATTCAGTGTACAAAACTATTGAACCCTAAAAAGAGCAAAACCGATCTTATTTTTTGGGTTTGTGTTTTTCAAAACTAACTTTAGGTACTCTGTGTGGTAGAGAGTATAGAAAAGAATCCTAGCTACTCGTAAAACGGAAAACCAGGGAAAAGGCCAAAAATATCAAAAGTTTATCACGTAGGACTTCTCTATCTTCTCTGGAAATTGAGGTATTTGATTGAAAGTGCAAAGCAGGAGAAGAAGAGAGCGCAAAAACCGACAAGAACAGCAGCAGATACACCGATCATGTTTGGCTTGTAGCCGAAGAAATGTTCAATAAATTCCTTGACTGTGCCATGGAACGTTGGCTCGTTGATGATGCTCTCCACGTCACCAAGCTGTGAGAGGATTACTCCTTGAAGTGTCCACGCCACTGGACAAATGTAGTAGAACCATATCCACCACACTGGAATCAACTGAAGTACCAAAACAAACACAAATATCAAATAGGTTAAAGATTATAAGGGTAAAACTGATTAGTGGACAATCAAAATCTTTGATAGATAGCCGTGATCCATCAAAACTAAGTTCTCGATTGTTGAAATGCATACAATATATAGCTACCTTTTCACATCATAGAGTGGAATATACTTACAGGTTTTTGGACGAGGAAACCGGAGAGGAGATTCCAGAGAGAGTAAAATGCAGAGGAGATAACCGCGGCTAAGTGTTGATTTGGAGTTAGACCAACAGCCATCATGCCATAGAAGGTGAAGTAGGTGAAAGTGAGGAACATGAACACCAAATACAGTACAAACTTGCCTACAATTCAATGTCATTAAATTAGTATATTGTTGACGTGGGTAGAGAAAGATTGAGATTCATGAAAAAAAGATCAATCAAAACTTACTGAATGTTCTTTCAAAACCAATGGTGAAGTATGTGATGACACCATAGAGAATGGTTTGGGCGAGAATGTAAGGAATTTCCACAAGACCTTGAGCTGCTGCATATGGAATTGGAGCATACATACCCGCGGCTTTCTCTCTGTAGAAAACTGTTCTTTCTATTGAAACAATTGGCTGTACCGATGAAGCGTTACTAACTCCAAGAAACAGACAAGCCGAGTAGAGAGCTCCCATTACAGTGATCAAATCCTGTGAGGAAGTCCTCTTGGAACCAATGTCCCAGAAAACTGTGCCGAGTATAATCGCAGCGATCGTTGTGAAGACCAATCTCACGAGATTGTATTCTGGACTTCTCCAGTAGACAAGGTTCTGTTTCCAGAGGCAGAGTAGAAATTGAGACAGTTGGTTTTGTGAGTATCTTGAAGCAAAGCTTATTGGCTCTGAGCCTTCTGGTGGAACACTGAGCTGCTCAATGTTTGTCTCAACTTCTCTGTATAGATACACAGTATGGTTAGATTTTTTGAAAGAGATTGAAAAATGTAGCTAAATGAGTTTGTGATAGTTACCTAAACTGTTGAGAATTTTTGTATAAATCTGCAAAGTCCATGTTAAAATTCTCTTCCAAAGCAGGCGTAGTTACTTCAAGCATCCAAGTTGCTGGATTGTAACCACTTGAGATTGCAGGCACTCCGTTAATCCCCTGTAGAGTGTTTAGAAGGGTTTGTCAAAGTTTACTTGCGATACAAGCATCTTAAATGTCAAGATCAAAGCAAAAGCAGAGAAGGCCAAGACAAGTACCTGAAAGTAGTCTACCAGAACCTGTGAGTGTTTACCCAATTTCCCACCATATATAACCTGTCCTCCTCGTTTCATTAGAAGCAGCTGTATTTTTTAGGTTAAGCAAACAGGACACTCGTTAATATCATCAATCGATAACAACTCATAGAAATTCTTGTAATCCAAGCAAATTTAGGGCAAAAACCTCATCAAAGGCCTCGAAAATGTCAATGCTGGGTTGATGAATGGTGCAAACCACTGTCCTTCCAGTGTCAACAGTGTTTCTAACAGTTCTCATCACAATTGCAGCTGCTCTTGCATCAAGTCCAGATGTTGGTTCATCCATGAAAATTATTGATGGATTTGCCACTAACTCAACAGCAATTGTTAGACGTTTCCTCTGCTCTGTAGAAAGTCCGGTTGTACCGGGTAAACCTACTAACGCATATCTCAGAGTATCAAGCTCTACAAGTCTCATCACTTCTTCCACAAATTCCTAACAAAAAAACGAAAATATATTTTTAGAGAAACTATCCAAATCGGAACCAAATGCAGTAACTGTAAAACTCATTCATACTAAGTTGCTAACCTTTTTTTGTTCTTTGCTAATCTCTTTGGGAAGACGAAGGCTAGCGGAAAACCATAGGGACTCTTCAACTGTGACTTGAGGAGAATGTATATCATTCTGCTCAACATATCCAGAGATTCTAGCAAACGTTTGTTGTTCTTTTGGATGACCAGATATTCTAATATCTCCCTCGGTATATCCACCTGTCTTTCGACCCGCAAGAACATCCATCAATGTAGTTTTGCCCGCACCGCTTGATCCAACTAAAGCTGTAAGAACACCAGGTGAGAAGACTCCACTCACGTTTGATAACAGCTGTAGTCTTGTCTCTGGGACACCTTGAGAACGCATTTCCTGAGATTTCAAAAACAAATAATCTTTATGTAACCATAGATAAGGGTTGATACGACGGAAGCGAAACAGAGAAGTGAAATTAACCTTTGGCATATCAACATAATAGTTGACATTGTGGAAAGTCATTGTTAAAGGTTTGAATGGAAGTATCATTCCCTTTTTCTCACTTTTTCCTTCTTTTGTATCTGACAATAAAGCAGTTTGGGTTTCTTCATTGGGATCGTCTAAAACAACTGCTCGAGCTTTTCTTAGAGCTGCAACAGAAAAAAAAAAGAACTAAGCTTCACCATACTGCTAGAGAGATTTAGAACAAATGATCATTAGCTAAAGAGACTCTCACGGTTAAGATAAGCCAAGGCGAGAGTGACTATGTTGTTGAAGAGAAGTGCATAACCAATGAGAACCGCAATCCCAATCCAGTACCAATTGTCATTTGTGGGAAAACTTCGTAGCTTTAGAAGGTTGAATCCAATTGAAGTATCTGATATAGCGGATGGCTGCGTGATGTTTCAAAGTCTATAGATAAGCATTGTATATTCTAACAAAGTAATATAATTAACTAGAAAGTAGAGATTATTGAACACACCGTCATCCACCGTGTGGCTGTGAATTCATTGACCGCAATGGCACGTTGTCCATAGGATAATGGTGAAACCCAAAAACCCCAAACCCACCAGGGTTTAATATCAGCTGTTAAAAATGATAAGGTTTTATTTGTTATAGCAACTCGAATCAACAAATAAAATTTCTTTTATGCAAGAAGTAATAATGATTAACCTTTAGGAATAACGAATCCACCAAGCAAGAACACTATTAAGATTGCTGCAGATCCGAATGTATTGGCAATGACCATGTCCCTTGCTAAAGAAGCCATCATACGAAATAAACCGAGAGCCATTTGATGCACCGAGAAGAGGAGTAACATGTATCGGAAAAATCTAAGTGAACAAAAAGAGATTCTTTGTAAGACTAACTAGAAAATTTTTTAGAAAAATGTTAACATCCGAGGAAATGACCAACCTGCCTGGTGAGGGAGCAAGTCCCACACTGTAGTATACCACACAAGTCCAGACAACAGCTTCAAGGACAGAGTAAGGCACACGTAACAGCCAGCTGGCAATAGACCAAGACCAAGCAGGATGAAACGAGTTATCCCTTTGCTTGTAAAAAACCGGGAGACGCGATATCATGAGCGGCAGTTCAGAGAAACCATTGAACATCATGTGAACTAGCCCGAAGAAAAGGCAAGATAGATACTCGTTGCCAAATTGTTCGTTTGTTGGGTGTAATCTAGTTCTCAAGAACACCGTGGCTGTGACAAATCCCACAAATGCAACCTTTAAGGAACACAAAATGTTTCAGATCAGAAACATAGAAGCTACACTACATATATAAAGAAACTCTATTCAAGCCATAAACTCTATTGTGTCACTTATATTAAGATCCACACAAAACTCATGTCCTGGCAACTCAAACACAGCACTGTTAATACTCAGGATGATGTCAATTTTACCAATATACAGTACAAAGAGGTAATGAAAATAGGTAAATATTTACCTGGCATGTCCTAAAAGTGTAAAGAAATTTGTGCCGGTTGATCAATAGAATTTCTCGTTCAAAGCAAGCTTTAAAGTTTTCCCATCCTGATATGGCAAATTTTGTTCTGCATAAAGCTGAAGGATCCGCGGATGACTTATCAAATGGTGTGGCCAACTTGGAATCTGCAGCATGCCCATATTTCGAGTTTCGGAATGCAGCCGCTATGTCTGAGACGGGAATGAACTGATATGGCTTCGAAGGATCTGCCCAGTATTGAGCTTGATCCTTTTTGGAGGTCACCTGCATGCCAACATTATAATACATTAAGTAAACCAAAGCCAAAAATGCATTATATACAACAAGAATGTGAAATTGAGCATACTAAACTTAAGCCAAAGAAAATAGTTAGGATGTATACCTCTTGGAGAAAATCTGCAACACCTTTACGTGGTGGGAGTCGGAATCCTATAGACTCAAAAAAGCCGACCACTTCTTGTCGAGGACCTTGATACACCATGTAACCTTCTGATAGAAGAATTAAGTCATCAAACAGATCAAATGTTTCCGGTGCAGGCTGAAGAAGTGCCATAAGAACAGTTGCATCCATTAGATGGACGAAGTTTCTAATACATTTGACAATCTGGAAAGTCGTGGAGCTATCAAGACCAGTAGATATTTCATCCATAAACAAAGTTTTTCTTGGCCCAACAGTCATCTCTCCTGCATTGTGTCAGGTTTAACAGTTAGCATAACAGAGCTGATGGATAAATTGTAAATAAATCTATAATATAATTATAGAGTCTTCTCTTCATCTAGGGTGTTCACATAAACATCCACCTAAGCATTCATCTAAATAATATTATAATTTTTATATTAATGAATATTAAATGTTCAATTAATGCATATTTATATCAATTCTAATTAATAAAAATTTAATTAAATAAAAACGAATTAAATAAACTAAATAAAATTTTTCAAATAGTGAATAATAATACTACGAAAATTTTATAGTAATAAAAATATAACTAAACTTATAACTATAAATTTGAATGTATACTAAATTCTAGATTTGTAAAAGTAAAAAAAAAAAAAAAACAACAGTAAATATATTTTAATCTACATAGTACATTAATTGAGTGTGATAGACAAATTATTAGATTTCTTGAAAAAATAAATTTTAATATATTAAAATTTATGAAGTCCTATATATTAAAAATGAACATAAAGACAAAAACAAATTAGTAAATGTATAAAAATAACACGAAAAATATAAAAGAAAAAGTTAACCGAATAATGATAAACCATCGAATCTTTTGAACTAAATAAAGAAAAGTGTAAATAGATTAAATATTTGTTTAAAAAAGAGGGAGGATAAATAACTTTTATTGAATGATATGAGGAATTTATATATAACAGATGAGAGTTTTAAAACAAATGATGATATTTTTAAAATCATAAATGATATTCCTTGGAAACTTATAAAATAGTTATAAAACGTGAAACGAATAAAGTTTTAATGTTTATAAAAGTTTTACATCAAAATAGTAAATAAGGAATCAATGTCACATGATTTAGAAATTTTACAACAAAGGTACATGATAAATAGATATGATACATAGTTTTTATAATCGAGTAGAAATCTTCCCACAAAAAAAAAAAATCGAGTAGAAATCCGACCTACGTCATGAACCAAAAAAATACGGTAAAACCTCTATAAATTAATACTCGATAAATTAATAACCTCTATAAATTAATAAATTATATGTAAAAATTGACATAATTCGATAAAATAATAAGATAATATTTTTTTTCAAAATCCTATGTAAAAATATGGTACCATTAATATCATAAATTAATAATTTTATAAATATATCAAAATATATTTATATATATGTTATATATGATCAAATCCAAAAATATATGAAAACATTTAGTGGAATATGACTCTTGGTTTGTTTGTTTTTTATTGAATTTACATTATTTTTTGTTATCATTTATTTATAATTGTATTTTTTTTTTATAAAGGGTTATTTATAATTGTATTTTTAGTGCATAGAAAACTTTTGGTATTATCAGTTAAACATGATAATTTTTTTATTTGTAATTAGATTCTAAAAAACTATTGATTGTAACGAAAAAAAATTCTTTTTAAAACATTTTTTTTTAAAAATTACGAAATAAAGAAATTCTCTCTATAAACTAATAATTATTAATTTATCGATTAAGTAATACCTCTATAAATTAATAAAATTTTACGGTCCCAACCTTATTAATTTATAGAGGTTTTACTGTAGGTTTAATAGTTCTATTTTTTTGTTAAAATCTTATTTACATAAAAGATTAACAAAAAAATCAGATATAATGTTGATGTTATGTAGATGATGTTAATAATATTATATAAAATGTTTTATAGATGTATATGATCTTAATTAAGTATAGTTTTTAGAAATTGATAAAAATAAAAAATAATAAGCAAAATATAAGCAAAACATAGTTAAAAATATAAAAACGTATAACGAAAGTATTAATATCGTTTTCTCCTCTTGTTAGATATAAGTTAAGAGAGTGAAAGAGACCTGTTGTTACTCTTTTCCTCTGACCTCCTGAAACACCTCTCATCATATCATTACCAACCATTGTATCCGAACATACATCAAGACCAAGCACTCTAAGCACGTAATCTGTCGAAACACTATGCTTTTCACCACTGACAGAAGCAGCCTACATATAACAAAGCAAAAATGTCCATCATTGTGTCGTACAAAATAAAATTAAAGTAAGTTAAGAGCTATATAATACTGACCTTCATAAAAGCGTCAATCTCAGTAGAAGGACGTACACCCCTCTCTTTCTCTAATCGGGTTAGATCTTTCATGTAACCTACAATTATATAACATCACAAAACAAGAAATATTTAAGGACATTTGACTTGACATTTTATATAGTTAGTAGTAACATCAAAATGAAAAACCTGCAAATCCTTCACTTGCGCCTTGACATCTCGCAGCAAAATCAAGCGTTTCACGAACAGTGAGTTCAGCAATGTGATTATCTGTTTGACTTATATATGCTGAAGTCCTTTTAACATGGAACTCATTAAGATTCTCCCCATTGTATGTAATGTTACCCGTTTTCTGTAAAATAAAATTAAAAAAAAAAGTTAAGAAGATCAAATTACAAAACTTGACGCAAGCATGTGACTATTAAACTAAAAGAGATATCAAACATAAAGATGCATGTGATATACATGAGCATAGTTTAATAACTTCACGGGTTAACTAACCTTAAGACTTTTATCAAGTTTCCCAGCGAGAGCAAGAAGTAACGTCGATTTTCCAGAACCCGGTGGTCCTAATAACAAAGTCATCCTTCAAAATTAGCAAAAATAAGTAACTTGTTAGTGCCTGTGATTATACTTTAATACATATATTAGTTATAATTCAGTATATTAATTTACCTTCCTGGTTTAATAATCCCACTGATATCTTTCAAAATCGTTAGCTTGTGTTTTCTAGGCTTGATTATTCTCAAGCTGCTTAAGCAACGCTGCAACAAAACAGAGAGAGAGAGAGAGATGCAGAATTAGAAACAATCACCAAAAGAACTGTGAAAAAAAATAGTAAGAATAAGACGAACAAACCTCAACGAAATCACGAGTGACATTAACCAAAGTTGGCAAAGCTCTTGTACCAGCTTGAACATCAGCTTCAATATTCAAATTCTCGAACCGGACTTCGATTTTCGGAACCTCCATACCAACTCTACAAAATTTGTGTCAAATTCAACGATCCATCAAATAATTAAAAAATTCAGATGTATCTAAAAAATTAATACAATTTAAGAAAAAAAAAAAAAAAATCCTGAAATAGAAACAGAGGATTCGAAAAGTCACACACCGATCAAGCCGTTCTTTAATAGCAAAGAGAAGCTTGTAATTATCTTGATCACTAGTGGCAAGAGCTTGACGAACCAACATCTCACGATCCGCACGATCCAGTTTCTTCACATCGATCGTTTGAACCACGTTTCCATCAGCGTAACCAGAAGTCTGCGTCTGCGTTTGCGACCGACGCAAAATCGCACTGTGACTCCCTTGTCTCTGCGACGGTAACCTTCCGATCGCCGCCCACCGTAGATCTTCTTCATCTTGCTCCACTGTATCGGCGTTCGACGGCCGCGCGAACGATTCTCTACCTGTTTCCACATCGAATTCGAAATACTCGCTCCCATTCGATGCGGCCGCCATTGTTTAACCACCTCCGACGACGAGATCGAAATCGTGATTCTCAGATTTCAGATTCGCAATCTCTGATTTTGAAATTTTTTATTTTCTCTCCTCCGAAATATCAGAGAAGGGAGTTTTTTTTTTTTCGGGCTTCTCTGTTAGATTGATTCAGTTTAGGTGTCTACGCTGAATATAAAGCGTGTGCATAATCCCCGGGCATTTTTGAAGGTAATGTAATGATTATATTACCCTTGTGTATTTTGGTGTTTTGTATTTGTTGATTGAGGGTATAAAAGGAGTTTGAGTCCGTTTTGTCCTGTTCTTACTCTGTTCTTCTAGAAGGTTTTTGAGTAGTGATTACTATTTTAGCTCGAAATTTATTTGAATTCTGGTGAGTAAAAGATATACTTAAATAAGCAGTTAATCTTTTCTATTTAATACAGTCAACAGTAATTATTATTTTTTTCTATTTAATGTTGAAATTACTTGAGGACAAAGGAAAAAAGTTCTAGAGGGTATTGGTGAAATTGAATACTCACAACTCACAAGTCACAAGAGATTTAACGAAATGAGTTGTGAATTTTCCATTAAAGAAAACTTAATTAAAACGGTAATGACTTGTAGAACTGGAAAATCATCTAGAAGCAAATTTAGCTGTAACCTTTAAATTCCAAAAATAGGATAGTTTTGGTGTCTAGTACTAATGTAGTATTCTTGGTGGGCTGTATTATTCGCATTTTTTTTTCGGTAATAAATAGGTAGATACGTATTTTTTTTCTTGTGTTTTAAAATGTGGAAAATCAAGTATTGTTGGTAGGGTTTTGTGTGAACTAATTTTTTTTTTTTTTTTTTTCATGAATTTTTCACTGTTCTCGAAAATTTAACAAAACTCAAAATTGCAATACAACTCATATCATAGATATACACGAAATTGTTTTTTTTTTTTTCTTTTAGTCGAGATATACAGTACACGAAATTGAAGAGGATTACATTCATTCATACGTTATCGATCGTAACATTAATGACTAGATTTGTGAACCCGCGCGATGCGCGGGATTGTACTTAAAAACTATTAATAATATAAGCCGTAAATATAAATATAGTGAATTTTAAAAGATAAATCTATATAAACATAAACTTATTTATGAAATTATATATAACATAGATTTTATTGAAAATAATGTTTCTCTTGAAGAAAATAATGAATTCTTAGATAACACGTGGTAAACAATTAGTTAAAAAAATTCAAGGAAATAGAAAACAATCTCGACCATATCATATTCATACATCTTTTTTAAATTTAGTCATTGATTGGATTGTTGATTCATTGTAAACTTATGTTAAATTATTTTCTCTTTATCTATTTCATTTTTATTTTTTATTTTTCTTGTCTATTATAAAATATTTTTTTTCCTACATATTAAATTTTATCTTTGAATTCTTCTTATTTTCATACATTGCATTTTCCATGGAATATTGCACTCTAACCTTATTGTTTGAAGAAATCTTGTATATAATTGTACTTTTAAATTACAATTCTTTCCTTAAATATATTATACAATTTTTTATATATATTTTATCTTTATTTTTGATACATACTTTTTCTTGAAAAATAGTTATTCTTATTTCGTGTAATCTAAATTCTATAGTTTACTATCATATAAACTTTTTCTTTTAATCTAAATATTTTATAACTCTTGAAAAAGTTAATGTTTTTTTAGCGTGATAACTTTTTTTTTATGTTTTCTATTTTTTCATATATAAATTATATGTGTTTGAAAATTATCTATATGCATCTAATTTTTATTCATATTTTTATCTTAAATATTTTTGTGATGTGTTTGATTAATTCATTAACTTTTATTTGTATTTTTGTCCTATTTTTTATCACGTATTTTTGTGTGTTTTATTATATTACTTTTTATTTATATTAAACCATGTTATTGTTTGTGAACAAATATTTTAGTTTATCAAAAGATGATAATATAAAAGTATGTGGATTATTTTTTTTAAATGTTTCTTCTTTTAGTAAATATATTTGTGGTGGAAATTTTATAAAGTAACATATATAGTTTAAATTTTGATATCAATCAAAACGATCTAAATGGCAATTTGGTTTGGAATGCACTTATTACATTGATAAGGTAAGAGGTTCGAATCTTTTTAGTAACATTTTATACCTATTAAAAATATATGATGACGTGTACGCTGAGGTGTCGCCTATGTGGACACTCTAAGAGGAGAGAGGAGAGACCATCTCCATTTGGTCACTCTATTTTTTACTCTAAAATAGAGTAACTCTATAATAGAGTAACTCTATAATAGAGTAAGGTTTTCCTCCATTTGGTCACTCTATTTCTTACTCTATTTTCTACTTTAAAATGAATATTCTAAAAAATAATATATTTCTATTTTATTACTAATCCTTTTATTTCTAAAAAATTACAATTTAGCCCCATATATTTAATTTGTGCAAAATTTCAATAAGTTATGATATTATTTAAATTAAACATTCATTATATATAAGAAAATTACATTACATCAAATAAAAATAATAAAACATAGTAGATTTTATTTTAAACATCACCATTAGTATATTTTTTCCACAAGTGATCAATTAACGCATTTCGAAGTGAAAAATGAGCTTCTTTATCTTTAATTTTTCTAAATCGACCGAGAAACTCTTGGAACCGGATATTATCATTTTCTACTATCTGGACCTCTGTAGGTGGAACTTCTCTTCCAACTTCAATTGGTGCATGAAGATCACGTTCATCCTCGATTATCATATTGTGTAAAATTATACACGTAGTCATTATATCATGTAACACATTATTTAATATGTCAAATCAAAAATAGTCAACAATATTTAAGATTGAAAATGTGACGTTATTGAATTAGTACCACACTAATTAAAGAAATAATTAAAGTCATTATCAAAGCCAAAATGTTTGAGTGCCCATCGTGTTAAATTTATTTGTTTTGTAACTGTGAATTGTTTGTAGTATACAAGTGACGTGAATACTTATTAAACTTAAGTTATAAAATAAAAATATTAAAACTGAAAAGGACCTAAGTATAAATAAAATAAGTTTAACTCTAAAATAGAGTAGAAAATAGAGTTACTCTAAATATAGAGTAATCTCATCCATTACTCTATTTTAGAGTGGGAAATAGAGTTGGGATGGAGAAGATTTTACTCTATTATAGAGTTTAGAGTGGAAAATAGAGTTGGGATGGAGATGCCCTCATAAGTTCGATTTATTTAGAAAAAAGGGATGAATAATCCCCAATTCCCCATTATCCTTCGGCGGCGACGTACGTGGGGTTTTAGGAATTTATCAAAGAGAACTTAGCAAACGTCCAAGCGTTCAGCTGTGGGCGACAATGGATATTCGACGGAAACAGTTGGCGGTAAAGAATCGACGAGAAATTTTGATTATATTTAGGTTAGGGTTTTGCCGTGTAAAAAAACGAAACTGTTTACTTATAAATAGCTGTGTTTTCGGTCTTCGTCTCTCACAAATACCTTGCTCATCAAGCTTCTTCTTCGATCCTTCTGTTAGACTCGTCGATCGTGCTTTCTCATCCCTCTTTGGGCTTTCTTTCTAATCGTAAGTTTTACTTCTGTTAGCTTATCTTCGACCTCTAGCTAACTACATTGTACTGAATTACTCTTCGCATGTTCTAGATTTAGAGGACTCTTATTTGATCTTTTTCTTCGATTTTGTGGATTGCCATGTCTAGTATTTTCCTATCTGATTTGTAACCCTAACCCTAATTATCGATATTTTTTGGTTATTAGGTTCTTGAAAGCCCTAATCTATATACGTTTGCCTAAAGAGAGAATAGCTAATGGGTTCTAAAGATTTAATCAGCAGTCTGCCAGATGAGATTCTGGGCAAAATCCTGTCATTGCTTTGGACAAACCGTGCTGCTAGCTTGCACATCTGTTCTGTCCAAGAGGTGGAGGAATCTGCTTGAGCTTGTAGACAACCTTGAGCTGAATGACACAAGTGGGAATCATCGATACTTCTGTGATTTTGTTGACAGAGCACTTGCTCTCTTAAGCAATTCTACCACTGTCAAGAGATTCTCTCTGACTTGTGCATTTCATTATGACGATTCTCGGATCAACAGTTGGATTTGCACTGTCTTGGATCGCGGCTTGTTGGAACTTTACTTGGAGACTGACAGTATGCAGTGTATAGACAGTGAGTTCTTCACAAGCAACACATTGGTTAAGCTCACAATTTGTGATGAGTTTTATCTTGACGACGGTCGTCTTCCTCCTGGAGGTCAGTATTTTGCTATTTCTTCTTCTTTTACTTGTTTCAGTTTGAAGTGCATTCTTGCTTGCAATGTCTTATTTTTGTTTCGGGTCTCCAGGTGTTCTACTTTCGCTCTAAATCAATGCCGGTGTTTCACAACCTCCTAGTGACAAAGATAGAGGCTGGCAAGTGGTGCCACTTCTCCTCAAAAACTCTCCAAACCTAGAAACTTTAGTCATCAAGGTATCAACAATTTTACTTTGATCAACACACACATACAATTCTATTTCTTTTTGCTAGATTATGGTACATGAATTTGCTTGTGCTTTTCTTGTACACCAGATTACAGATAGATGCGGGGACGCCTGTGTTTGCATCCCTAAGAAGAAGAAGAAGAAGAAGAAGTCGGAGGAGGAAGAATGTTGTTTATCGACATGTTAGGTGAAGGTGCTAAATATTTTAGGATATCAAGGAACTTCTAGAGAGGTGAAGCAGATGAAACATTTCTTGGGAAATTTAAAATGTCTTGAAACTGTCAAGGTTAGTGTTAAATTGAAGCACCGAGAAGATAACAATGGTGGTAATAACAAGTACCAAAGGATCACCAATGCTCTTATGAAGCTTCCTAGAGTTTCAACAAACTGTAAAATCCATTTCTTTTGAATTTTCTCTTAGAAATTCAATCATGAACATTCCAAAAAAAAATCTTTTAGAAGATGTACGTTTTTTTTTTTTTTTTGGTAAGGAGATGTACGTTTTTTTTTTCTGCTAGGATAATCAAAACCAAATTTATGCTTTGTTAGTTTCTTATAGAAAGTGTAGAAAGAAAAAAAGAGAGAAAGTGGCCACTTCCAACATTCGTAACGAGTCTTGAATCTCTTGATGAAGGTGGATTTATTAATTTGGTCTTTGAAGGTTATATATACATATCCCTCATTAAAGAGTCTCCTAAAATTTATATATGTCTCCTCCCTGACAACATCACCCTTGTTGCTGCTTAAAAACTACTCCCTCTGTTCTTTATTGTAAAAGAAAATTCGTAAAAACTTAGAAACATGGGTGGTAGAGCAATTTATGTGATATGCGAATGATTTAGTCGGATTATCTGTTAAATATTTATAGGCTAAGAAGAGTTGGCTAATCATTATCACAATTTAGGTTTAATATGATAATTTCTTTTTGAAATTTAGGATTTAAAGTACAACGAATATATATAAGATATCAATTTTGAAGATTGTGTTAACTGTTTTGATTGTATAGTTTGAATACATAATATTAGTCGAATTAGTTATGGATATTTCATTAATCATTGATTTTTCGCATGGGAATATGCTTCTATTAGTACGATTAAAATCTATAATCAAGGATGTTATAGATTTTATTCAATCGATTTCCTTAAATTGTGTAATGTATTTAATTACTATTTTTCAAATTTTGTAAACAGTTATTTTCTCCCTTGATTACAAATTAAAGTAGTTATAAGGGAATGCTAATTTTTAGGAACATAATTTCTTATTTGATTTCCCATTTTTGTCTTTCTAACGATTTTTTATTTTGCTTTATAAATTATTACTTTGTAATGACATTTTCTGTAATATAACACATTACAATTGGTTAATTTGCTAACAACATTGCTCAAATAATAGTATAGAGATATATCCCTAATTAAAGAGTCTCCTAAAATTTATATATGTCTCCTCCCTGACAACATCACCCTTGTTGCTGCTTAAAAACTAGTAATATAATTAAACATGGCTATCAACAACATAACTCATTTTTCTTTGCAAATTAGCCAAGAAGTCTATAAGTCTTTTTATGTATTTAATGTTGTTATCTAAATATATAATTTCTTTGGATTTTGGATTTTTCAACTGGTGTATCAAAAGAAAAGAATTCTGCAATTCCTTATAATTCCTCCCAATTCAGCAATTCAGAAAGTTGTTATCAATTTTTTCTCTCCTAATTCCTCCCAATTCAGCAATTCAGAAAGTTGTATCAGTTTTTTCTCAAACAAATCACCCTCAATAGTCTCGTCTGTTCTAAATTAAGAGGAATCATTCTATCCTTTTGTTCAGTTTTGTTGATTTCGTTTTTTGGTTATAATTGAGACGACAAATATTTGAACTTATAATTTGTTTGTTTTTTTTTTTTTTTGTCATCCGGGAAAAAAGATTATTTGTTTTATAATACTTTTCTTTTAAAAAATTATTTAACTTAAAATTTTGTATTATCATAAAATATCTAATATTTACACTTTTATGTTCTATTTGTTATAAATTACTTTAAGCCTTTAAATTATATTTAAAGAAAAAACACTTTAAATTAATTTCGCTTACGTAATAATTGAGCGAACAAAAAAAAACCTGAGAAAGTAACTACAAAATAAAAACTTCCAAAATTAATAGGAAAAGGTAATCTCGATAAGAAAAAAAAAAAAGATTACCCAATATATATACAGTATAATAAACCTTTTGTTCGGAGTCTTATGTAGTCCTGAGACTTATTATCAGGGATCCGGGATCCGATCCGCGATCCGATCCGATATGGTCCGAAAACCAGGATATCTGGGTGGGGTGGATCCAGATCCGGATAATGAAATTACGGATCCGGTCGGATCCGGATATCCCTGAAAACTCAAACCGAATATCCGGATCCGGTTTAAATATATGATTATAATATTTTAATAATAATATAAAAAATATTATTATTTTTTATTATTTTTAAAAATTTTATTACGAGTTTTATATAATTATAATATTTTTAATAATACTTTAATTATTTATTTTATTATTTTAGGTTTTTATTACTTTTTTTCAAAAAATATATTATAATAATATTTATAATTAAAAAAAAAACCCGGATCCGGATATCCGGTGGCTATCCGAGGTAAACGGATCCGGATCCGGATATCAAAATGACGGATCCGGTAGATTTAGATCCGGATACACCTAAAAAGGCCGGATATCCAGATCTGGCCCAGGCCTAGTCTTATGTACCCACATGCCCAAAACTTTAGCAACAGACATGCCCAAAACTTCTCTCTATGTGTGATGATATGCAGAGCTCTGATGGAGATACAATAGATTGTGTTTCAACTCATCAGCAACCAGCTTTCGATCATCCTCTGTTACAAGGACAGAGACCAACTGGTTAGAAGAACATTTGTTTATAGAAAAAGTTAGATCATAAATTTTAGAAACTTCAAGTTAATTAAAAATAAACATAATAAAATCAAAAAAAGAAAGTTAGGTAACATTGTGCACTATAACGTTTGTCATGGTTGTCCCTCGTGTGTGTATATGTTTGTCATGGTCTATTATTGGTATGACTCCTAAAATCTAACATGATTTTCTCGATCTAAATAATAAATTGTGCTAAAAGAAAATGTTATAGTGCACAAATGTAACCTAACTTGCAACATAAAAAGCTACAACAACCAATTTAATCTAACCATAAAATTTGTTTAGAAAATATATTTTGTTTGTTATTCCGCTGGATAACTATAAAAATGATCATTAACGTTAAATAATAGACTGCATTTATATTGAGGGATTGAAATTTACTCGATAAACTGAAATATCTTATAAAAATATAATTACAATTCTATAAGGTTTTTAATCACTGCAGGTAGAAAAACATCACAAACGTATTTCAACCTAATTTGTTTGGCATGGCCAAATTTATTTTTACATTTCCGATATACCATCATTTTCAATTGACATGTCGTACAAATAATTGCTGGATTTTACCAACAAAATTTAAATTATATTTATGTTGGTATCTGGTAATGTATAAAAAAAAAAAAAAATTGTCTAAAAGGTGGAAGAATCGACTTGCTCTTGTAGACAAATTTGATTTCAGTAAAGCTTGGTTGTTTGCGCATAGGTTGAGAAAGAATCCAAAAATCACTAAACAGGAGATGGTTGCAGAGATTAAAAGAGAATACAATCTTGTTGTTAGTGAAGAACAATGTTCTAAGGCGAAGTCAAGGATTAGGCATGAAGCAAGAGTTGGTCATGAAGAACACTTTGCAAGGATATGGGATTATCAAGCAGAGATTTTCAGATCAAATCACGGGTCAGTCTTTGAGATTGAGACAATTCCAGGGCCAACTATTGGAAGCTTACAAATGTTTTATAGGCTTTTTATGTGTTTTCAATCACAAAGAACTACCTGGAAAAACTCATGCAGACCCATCATAGGAATAGATGGTGCTTTTTTGAAATGGGACATCAAGGGCCATCTATTGGCTGCAGTTGGAAGAGATGGGGATAATAGGATAGTTCCCATTGCTTGGGCAGTAGTAGAGATAGAGAATGATGATAACTGGGACTGGTTTATGAGAATGCTCTCTACAACTTTGGATCTGAAGGATGGTAACAATGTAGCTATCATATCTGACAAGAATTCGGTTAGTATACTATCTTTAACTTAGTTTTCATTATCTAACTTGTGTACTATCTTTAACTTTGGCTTGTGTACTATCTTTAATTTTGGCAGAGTCTAGTCAAAGCCATCCATACTATTCTCCTTCAAGCTGAACATCGTCAGTGTGCTAAGCATATTATGGATAATTGGAAGAGAGATAGTCATGATCTGCAGCTACAGAAGCTGTTTTGGAAGATTGCACGCAGTTACACTAAGGGAGAATATGCTGCAAATATGGAAGCATTGCAGAAGTATAATCCAGGTGCATTTACTAATCTACTAAGAACTAATCCTCCTACATGGTCTAGAGCTTTCTTCAAAGTAGGTTCATGTTGCAATGATAATTTAAACAACTTGAGTGAGTCTTTTAATAAAACCATAAAGCTGGCTAGGAGGAAACCCTTACTAGAAATGCTAGAGGATATTAGGAGACAGTGTATGGTGCGTAATGAGAAGAGGTATATCATTGCTAAAAGATTAAAGACAAGATTTACACAGAAAGCACATTTGGAGATTGAGAAAATGATTGAAGGGTCACAGTTTTGCATCAGAAACATGGCTAGGAACAATAAACATGAGGTAGAGTTGAATGGGGTTTCTTACTGTGTTGATATGAATGAGCGTATATGTGGATGCATTAAGTGGCAAATGACTGGTATTCCATGTGTGCATGCTGCCTCTGTTATCATTGCAAAGAAAGAGAAAGTTGAAAATTATGTCAGTGACTGGTACACAACAAGAATGTGGCGAAAAACATATGTTGATGGTATTGAGCCTGTACAAGGCATGATGGAGTGGCCTAGAGTGAATAGGTTAGCTGTATTGCCACCACCATGGAGAAAAGGCAATCGTGGTAGACCAAGTAATCATGCTAGGAGGAGAGGAAAGTATGAATCTGCCTCTTCATCAATTAACACAAAGTTATCACGCAATCACCGAGTCATGACATGTCAAAACTGCTACCAAGAAGGACACAATATAGTATCTTGTGAGAATCCGACTGTTGAAGCTCCAGCTAAAAGACCAAGAGGTCGTCCAAAAAAAGTTCAGGTTTGTGTCATTGTTATTCACTGTTTTTTCATTGTTTTTTCATTGACTGTTATGATATATCATGAACTGGATTACTATTTCTTTGAACCAGGAACCAAGGAATGTGTTGTTTGGACAAGGACAAGCTTGGCAAGGAGGACCACAGGGACAAGCATGGCAAGGAGGATCACAGGGACAAGCATGGCAAGGAGCTGGATCTTCACAAGGAGCTGGAGATTCACAAAGAGTTGGAGCTTCCCAAGGAGTTTCACAAAGAGTTTCACAGAGACAAGTCTCTCAAGGATCACAAAGGCAAGGTTCACAAAGGCAAGGATCACAAAGACAATCCTCTCAAGGACAAGGGCCACAAGGACAAGGATTAGAAGGGTGGAGATCATGGTTTGAATGTTCAAGATAGAACCAGTTTTTTCAGACCTTTTTCATGTATGTTGCTGTCTGTTTTTTCAGATTTGCAGACATTTGTGTTCAGTTTTCTCACTTTTGCAGATAGTGTGTTAGGTTTGGTTTGAGTTTCACACAGTGTTGATGTTATTTTGCAGACATTTTGTTGGTTTTTAAATTTCAAGTTTGGTTTCAGACATTAAGGCCATTGTTTTTCTCTGCATCACTCTGTTATCTCTCTTCATATTTTTAGAGTTTTGTTTTTGTCACTGAGTCATTGAGAAATTTTGTTATCTCTCCAGTTTTTATTTTTTTCTCTGCATCACTCTATTCTTTCAGCATCATTCTTCACTTTCAAGACAAAACAGACCATTGAGAACACCACATCCATCGATTTAAGAACACAACACCAAACACCAATGGTTTAGTTCTTTTTTCGCATCATGACAAATACGAATCGAAGAAGAAATGGTCGAACTTAGAGAAATTGAGAGATTGGTTGAAGAAATTGAGAGATTTGGGGAAGAAATCGAAAGAGAATTTAGGGAAATTGAATTTGATTTGGGATTTCTAGGTTGAAGTCGACGTTAAACGGTATACATAATCCCGTTTATTAGAGATAACCCCGTTAATTTGGAGTTAACGTCGACTTAACGTTGGGACTAAATTGGCAACATTATAAAAAGTTTGAGATATATTTGGATATCCTAAAACAGTTTGAGTGGAGATTTTTTTTCAACACTTTTGTAAAGTTGGGGATTTAAATGACATTTTTCCCAAATTTTAGATGTTCTCTCTATTTCATCTCTTTTTTTTTTAAATTCTCATTTACTCTATTTATTTGAAAAAATTCTATCCAATTTCTTAATTTTCACTGAACCATATTCATACAATCTAATCTATCAATTGTAGAACTTTTATTTTGTTAACGGAAGAATCAAGGGAAATTTTATCCAAATCCAAGACATATGGAAGATATGAAATACAACATATGTGAATTGAAAAAAAAAATTATAAGAAAGAGATCCAAAATTTTAAATTTAGATGAAGATTAAAACTTAAAAGAAATATAAATTTTTTTTTTCAAAGAAATATAAATTAATAACACTAAATTAGATAAAAAAATCAAAAACAAAAAGAAAAATTTAAGGGGAAAATAAAAAATTATATTTCATTAACTTTAGTTAAGGGTATAAATAGTTAAGTTAAGTAAACTTAACTTTGATCATGTAAACTCCAGTTATTTATATTTAAGGGTATAAATAGTTAAGTTAAGTAAACTTAACTTTGATCATGTAAACTCCAGTTAAGTTAATGAAATAGTTATGATGTTAAAAAAAAAAATCGGACAGTATAAATATAAAAGAGCCGAAGGAAAATTAACAGAGATTTTGAGAAAATTAACAGAGATTGTCCAAAAAAAAAAACAGAGATTTTTCGTTCTTTCTATTTCTAACGGAAAACCCTAGTTCACCGGTGAGAAAATGAAGATCTCTGAAATCGATAAGGGTGTGGAAGAAGGCCACTACTTTCTTGAACCTTCGCCGCTGGAAGAAGATTCGCCGCTGGAAGAAGATTCGCCGCTGGAAGAAAATTCGCCGCTGGAAGAAGATTCGCCGCTGGAAGAAGATTCGCCGCTGGAAGAAGATTCGCCGCTGGAAGAAGATTCGCCGCTGGAAGAAGATTCGCCGCTGGAAGAAAACTAACATTCATCTGTTTGAAAGTAGAGAACTGGAATCGTCTATTATCTATTTGCTACATAACGGTAAAAAGAACGGATTTGTGGATTTTGAATGCAAGGGCTGGTCATTATCTGAGTATGTTGGAGATAATCAATCTCTATTTTGCTTGACTGTGTCAAACCAAGAGTCAACCCTTTTTCAGACTTTCTCCAAAGATAAAGTGAAGTCAGAGGTAGAGAAGGAAGCAGGTTCAATGTCTGGAAAGCAGACGAGACAAAGTGTTAAGGCCTCGGGAAAAGAAAGAGTAAGTCTTTGCTTCATTGCCAGAGTATGTATCTTAAAAAACTGTAGATAATGTTGTTGAGTAATTGGGGTATTTTGTTTTTTTGGTGTAATGTTTAACAGGAGGAGCAAACAAGTCAGCCTTCTACTGACAAAGAAGAAAACACTGGCTCAAATTCTGGAAAGCAGAAGAGACAACGTGTTAAGGCCTTAGGAAAAGAAAGAGTAAGTCTTTCCTCAATGCCAGAGTATGTATCTTAAAAAACTGTAGATAATGTTGTTGAGTAATTGGGGTATTTTGTTTTTTGGTTTTATGGTTAACAGGAGGAGAAGAGACAACGTGTTAAGACCTTAGGAAAAGAAAGAGTAAGTCTTTCTTCAATGCCAGAGTATATACCTTAAAAAACTGTAGATGAGTAATTGGGGTATTTTTTTTTTTTTGGTTTTATGGTTAACAGGAGGAGCAAACAAGTCAGCCTTCTACTGACAAAGAAGAAAACACTGGCTCAAAGTCTGGAAAGACGATGTGACTGGTCGATGAATTGGGAGTAGACTAGGGACGGTTTTTTGGCAAATATTATAGCCATTTTCTAGATAACTACATTACACTTTTAGCGAAGTTGTTGTGTACATATATTGGTTTGATTGGCTCATTTCACTGAGCAGACCAAATTCTTGTTATTCGAGAATGACTTTTTAATCCTGAACTCGGATATGTTATCATTAGGAGACAAACATTGGTTTTTTCGTCTGTGTTTGGTACACGCTATACTGAACCGAGTCAATCCCTCCGACCCAAATAATTGATAAAAATATATCGAATTGAATCTTCTTAATGCGGTTCAAACGGTTTGATTTTTTCTCTTTCCAAGAGACGAACCGTTTTAACTTTTAATACAATTGAAACAGCGTAAAGTCGGTTTCTTCTTCTCCTGTGATTCAAGATCTTGTGCTGCTTCTAAAATTTTAGGTCATTTTGCCTAAAAAACAAAATGATTCATCTAATATAGAGCAACAAAACTTTGACGAAGCTCGGTGGGTCATCAATGTCCGAAAATCTTCTGTTCTTCATATAGTCGATTTCGGGATTCTTTACGGGTTTCAATGGCCAATGTTTATTCAATACATATCAGGTCGAAAAGATGTACCGCAGAAACTGCGGATTACCGGAATTGAGCTGCCTCAGCGCGGGTTTCGCCCTGCGGAAAGAATAGAGGAGACGGGACGGAGATTGGCGGAGTATTGTAAAAGGTTTAATGTCCCGTTTGAGTACAAAGCCATTGCGTCTCAGAACTGGGAAACAATCCGGATAGAAGACCTCGATATACGACCAAACGAAGTCTTAGCCGTTAATGCCGGACTGAGGCTCAAGAACCTTCAAGACGAAACAGGAGGCGAAGAGAATTGCCCGAGAGACGCTGTCTTGAGGCTAATAAGAAACATGAAACCCGACGTTTTCGTCCACTCGATCGTCAACGGTTCATTCAACGCACCGTTCTTCATCTCGCGGTTCAAAGAAGCGGTTTACCATTACTCTGCTCTCTTCGACATGTTCGATTCGACGCTGCCCCGGGATAACGAAGAAAGAATTAGGTTCGAGAGGGAGTTTTACGGGAGAGAGGCGATGAACGTGATAGCGTGCGAGGAAGCTGATCGGGTCGAGAGACCAGAGACTTATAGGCAGTGGCAAGTGAGGATGGTTAGAGCCGGGTTTAGGCAGAAACCGGTTAAGGCTGAGCATGTAGAGTCGTTTAGAGAAAAACTGAAGAAATGGCGTTATCATAAAGACTTTGTGGTCGATGAAAATAGTAAATGGTTGTTACAAGGCTGGAAAGGTCGAACTCTATATGCTTCTTCTTGTTGGGTTCCTGCCTAGTGTGATTAGTGTTTTGTAGTTTTGTTACAAAAAGTCATGTAATCTTAGGAATATTTGTTACAGGTTCTTAGGATTATATATATGTGATAGGTTTTTATGAAATTTTAGCCTAAATTCTCTTTTTTTTGTATAATAAACTTAACATGATAAGTGAATTTGGGATTTATCATTTTAAGCACCAAATTTATGGTTTTAGAACACTAATCATCAGTACATTATACACGGACCGGATATCCTAAATTTTGATGGTATTGTATCACTTTGCAAGTAATTGGATCTTTGGATTTTTAGCTCGATATCCGATTCTTTCCGTAAAAATTACAAAATAATTATAACATTTAAAAAAATTCAAAATTTAACTTAAAATAGCAATAATTCATAAAAAATAACTATTTTCTTCTTAAATAGTTACAATTTAATATTTAAATTATTAATTTGATGAATAGAAATTTACGAAATTTACATATAGATATAATAATTGTACGTAAGTATATACATATAGGAGCGGAGCGAATATCCATGTCTTAAAATTTTAGTTTCCAACGGATTTGAATTTTAGTATTTGTTTTGCATCATAGAATACGGATATCCGAACTTTCCAAATCGAATCAAAACGGTCAAACGGATAACATATCGAATCTAAATGGGATAACATATCGAATCGAAGCGAATCTAATCCACCTCTAAATTTTGTATTAAATTCCACGTAGGACATATCAAATCGAAGCGGATAACATATCGAATCGAATCTAATCCACCTCTAAATTTTGTATTAAATTCCACGTAGGACATACCGAATCGAAGCGGATAACATATCGAATCCAATCGAATATGTTAATCCACCTCTAAATTTTGTTTAAATTCCACGTAGGACATTCGAATCAAAATGGATAACATATCGAATCGAATCGAATCTAATCCACCTCTAAATTTTGTATTAAATTCCACGTAGGACATACCGAATCGAAGCGGATAACATATCGAATCCAATCGAATATGTTAATCCACCTCTAAATTTTGTTTAAATTCCACGTACGACATATCGAATCGAATCTAATCCACCTCTAAAATTTTGTATTAAATTCCACGTAGGATTAACTGGATCCAAATAATAACCAATTACTGTCCACCAAGTGTGATACTGTACCTTGATACATATACGATCCCTGTTTCTTTGGCCCGATAAAACCTATAAAAGAATCTCTCTTCTTCTTCTTCTTCTGCAATCAAAACAACTTTTCCAATTTTTCAGTTCCGATCTGCTCTCATTGACTACGACGATCTTCAACCTTCATAAACCCTATTCTCGGATCGGTACAGTTCATCAAGTTTATTTACTTAATCTCTACTCATCAACTTAGGTCCAAAAAGTTCGGATTTTTATCTTTTCTTTTAAAAAAAGAAGTTCTTTTGATGATCGTCTTTGGTTTATGGAGATCTTGAATTGTAATTTATGAGTTTATATTCGGATTAAGATTCTGAAGTTTAAAGGAACAAACTTTATTCTGCTCTGTTTAGTTTTGTGCCCACCAGTTTTTCGATGATTTGCCTCAATGACTTAAGTGTTTGTTAGTTTATTGAACTTTTTAGGAGTTTTTGATTTTGTGGCAGTGAAGATGAGTGGAGATGATTCTTCTAGCTTTGAGCAGTGGTATCGTTGTTACCCGGTCACATTCATTGACAAGGTTTGTTTATAATCAATCTCTTTGATACATCTATTAAAGAATTCAAGATTATCAAGAAAGTGATAGAGAAAAAGATTCTAATTTTAGTTACTTCTAATTGCAGGCACATCTTGAGAAGGGTGACAAAAGTATATTACTACTCTCTTTTTCCTTAGTCTCTAGATAGTTTCTTTCAAAACCGATGTTTTCGATATTTCTCTGACATTGTGTAATCTCTGCAGTTATCATGCCTCCTTCCGCTCTTGATCGTCTTGGTAAGCCATTAATACTGCGACTTCTACTATCATTTAGTTAAGGTCTTTACAATACTCTCTGGTCTCTGAATCCATCTTTTTTTCAGCTTCTTTGAATATTGAATACCCAATGCTGTTTCAACTGAGTAATGATTCTGTTGGGAAGACTTCACATTGTGGTGTACTAGAATTCACCGCAGACGAAGGCTTAGTTTACTTGCCGTATTACTTCTTTTTCATCTTCCTTTGTCTTTGTTTTTCTTCTCTTTCACTAGTTTCTTAATCTGGTCTTCATTACTTGTAGATGATGCAAAACATGTCTCTTCAAGAAGGAGATATTTTGAAAGTTAAGAATATCAGCTTGGTGAAAGGGACTTTCATTAAGCTGCAGCCTCATACTCAAGATTTCTTGGACGTTTCCAATCCAAAAGCCATGTTTGTAGTTTTGAAACTGAATGTTTTCTTGGAGTTTTTGAAGAATGTTCTCTGTCTTACATTCTTGTTGTTTTGCAGCTTGGAGACTACGCTTAGGAGCTACTCTTGCTTAACGACTGGTGATACAATTATGGTTCCTTATAACAATAAGCAGTATTTTATTAATGTGGTTGAGGCGAAACCTTCTTCGGCTGTGAGTATTATCGAAACGGATTGTGAGGTTGATTTTGCTCCTCCTCTTGATTACAAAGAACCTGAGAGGCCACAAAAGATCACTCCCTCGAAAAAGCGAGCTCTTGAAGGTTTTCTTCAAGTTTATTTGGATATATTTCTCTATTGAGTTGTTTCTCGATATAATAGCCTCAAGTTGTACTTATATGTTCTTCTTTTGTTCCTTGCAGTTAAAGAAGAAGAAGAACCTGCAAGCAAAGTTCCCAAATTCACGCCGTTCACTGGTTCGGGAAAACGTTTAGATGGAAAAGCGCAAACACAATCAACTGAACCAGAAGATACAAAACAAGAAGAAAAGCCAACTGAGAATGGGAAAGAAGATGAGAAGTTGTCAGTCACCACACCACGGCAACGATCAGGAAAGCTTGTCTTTGGTTCAAGCAGCAAAACAACAGCTGGAAAAGAAACTGTGAACGTACGTCTCTCTTCTCTGAACTATTCCATTCATGTAATGAACTAATGATCCAATTTAGTCATCCATTTAAGATAACTTATCGTATTAATATGGCTTCTAAATGTATGTAGGTTGATCCAAAGCCAATCGAGCAAGAGTCTTCAACAAAATCCGATGAAGCTAAGTTTCAAGTGTTCACAGGGAAGAAATACTCACTCAAGGGTTAACTTATGTCCTGAAGATATTTATCTGTTTAAGCATTCATACATTCTCTTACCAATTTCTGGGAACAGCTTTGGATTGGAACCTAAGCGACAAGGATAACACAAATGTGCTTGAAAGCTTGGATCTGATATGTTCCTATCTTATATGTTTTGAGACTGAAAATGAACAAAAACCAGAAATTTCGACTAGGAGATAGTCTATTTTTATATACACATCTTTCTCATTTCATCGACCATGTTTGGTATAACAATATCATGAGACATTTATTACAGAACAAAAACATAAGCAGTGGAAATTAAAAAATAAAAACAAAAATCTTATTAGAAGCAATAATTTTGACAAAAAAAAAATTCATTGCTAACGAAGTCCCTCATTACTTAAAAACATTGAAGAACAAGAGAGAGTGCTTATCTTTTTTTTGGATTGTGTTATTGCATTCTTAATTAAATGTACAATGTGTAACACTGACGTTTCTCTTACGTTGGAACAACCTGTGGTTCAAGTGGCGGAGGAGCTCCTTCATCCACCACAGGCTCCACTCTGGGCGTGGTGGTTGTGTCCTTCTCACTATCCTCAAACCCTGACTTGAACCGGTCATAATTCGTCATCTCGGCTGACTTAAACGGACGTTCACCTAAAACTTTTAAGAGATCATCTTGATGAAGCACTTCTTTCTCTAGTAAAAGCTCGGCGATCTCAGCTACTTTCTCTTTGTGTTCCGTGATCAGTTCCAAGGTTCGCTCGTAAGCTTTGCTCACCCATTCCCTGACTTCTTGGTCTATGATCGCACCGGTTTTGTTACTGTATGGTTTAGAGAAGTCGTAGCCATCGTCCCTTGGCGGAAATGAGAGCGAAATGAGAGCAGTCCAACCTTGTCGCTGAAACCGTATACCGCTACTTGCGCGTATGTCATCTTCGTCACCTTCTCTAGATCGTTCTGCGCACCGGTCGAGATTCTTCCTATCAATACCTGCAATTGAAACCAAAAACTTTAAACATCTTTAACCAAAGCGGCATTCCTATATTTTCGGTTGAGGGTGGAAAATCAGAAATTTAGTTACGAAATTCTTGTCTCGTTCTGTTTTCATTTAAATTTCGAGATGCGGGACTAGAACCGTGTCTCAAATCTCCTGAGGTAATTAGGGATTTTACCTGCTCAGCTGCACGGCCACCGAGGGTCATACAAGTCATGTCGAAGAGTTGCTCTTTGGTCATTAGAAGGTTTTCGTTTGGAACGTATTGAGCAAACCCGAGCGCCGCTGTGCCACGTGGTACAATAGTCACCTTCAGCAATGGCTCTGCGTGTTCCAGGAACCACCCAGTAACCGCGTGCCCAGATTCATGATATGCAACTGTACGTCGCTCCAACTTGCTTATCACCTGCTCATAAGTAATCAATTCAGAAAACCATTTCCAAGCTTTTTTGAAAAAGCAGATCAAATAGCAAAAGCATTGTCGAAAAGGAGAAAGCATTTTACCCGGTTTTTCTTCTCAAGACCACCAATAACACGAGCAGATTCAAAGTGTGCCATAGTAACTGTTGCTCCTTCATGTCTAGCAGCAATAAGAGCTGCTTCGTTACAGACATTCGCAATATCAGCTCCAGCAAAACCGGGAGTGAGAGCCGCAAGCCTCTGAGAGTAATAAGATGGCTCGTGATCGAGTTTGATCTTCTTCAAGTAAATCTGGAAAATCTGATCACGACCTTTAATATCAGGTTTATCAATGGTTATCTGACGATCAAACCGGCCAGGCCGTAACAAAGCTTTATCCAAAATATCCGGTCTATTGGTACCAGCAAGAACCACAACTCCAGCAGTTGTACCAAAACCGTCCATTTCAACTAGCAACTGATTCAGAGTGCTTTCACGCTCATCATTACCGCCTAAACCTCCACGTCCTCTAGCCCGACCAATCGCATCGATCTCATCTATAAATATAATGCTCGGTGCAGACTGTCTAGCCTCTTGGAACAAATGTCTCACCCTTGACGGTCCAACACCAACAAACATCTCCATGAAATCTGAACCGGATATAGACAGAAACGGCACACCCGATTCCCCTGCAGTAGCTTTTGCTAAAAGGGTCTTTCCGGTTCCAGGCGGACCGACTAAAAGTGCCCCTTTCGGGATTTTAGCGCCCAAATCTTCATACTTCTTTGGGTTCTTAAGGAAATGTACAAACTCCATAATTTCTTGTTTAGCCTCCTCACATCCAGCAACATCCTTAAAATAAATCTGGCGACGAAAACAACGAAAACTCAGTATATAAATTCCAATATGATCATTTAAAAAGAAGGCAAAACTCTAACCTTGTTCTTGGAATTTTTCTCCGCTCTCGTTATTGTAGCTTTGCCTATATTGAAAATTCCACGACCATTCTTCCCGCCGGTTCCTCCTACACCCAATCCACCTTGCATCCGTCTCGCCCCATAGAAAAGAGTACCCAAGAGCAATAAAGTCGGTGCAAACCTCATGATCTCTTGATACCAGACCATTTCAGAAACATAGGTGACAGGAACATATTCATGAGGATCAGATCGGGTATTACTTAGATGTGACAGCTGGGTCTGTGAGTGAACCTAGACTCATCATTTGCTGGAATAGAAATATCCGCGAGATTCAACACCTAACGCTTCTTGAGCTTCTTCGAGTTTCTCCTCAAACGAGTCAACACTACCGATATTGAAGTAGTACTTATACTGACCACCACTTCTTTTAGCAGGAATTCCATTACCATTTCCTTGGACAACAACGTCACCAGTCGTTTGTTGGTCTTTCGGTGTGCTCCTCACATAGACTTTCGCTACTGATTTGTTCGAAACATCTATGTGGTCAACTAAACCAGGCTCAAGAAGCTTATTCTTGAACTCCTGGAAACTAATCTGAAAACCGAAAAAAAAAACGTAGCACAGGATATTAGAGGATAACATACAAGCAGGGCCAGGGCCGAATCCGCAATACTTTAGACATCATGACATTAGTATAAAGATCAAAGAATATCAAAAAGTTTAGTTTAATATATGCTTGCCTGTTGCTGGTCTCCAGAGCCAAACGAGAAAGAAGAAAAGAACACAGCAAGAGCCAAGAAAGGAACTAGCAAATTCTGGAATCGATTCATTAACATATCTCCCACGTTCTCATTTTCATTCTTGTCCGAACCATCTGTATTGCAACAAAAACATTAGAATCCTTAAGTGGCACCAACAGGTCTTCAAAAGCTAAGATTGTTATAGAAATTGACTCATGTTTTTCTAACTTCTATTTAGCTACACAAAAGATCGACCATAGAGTCTTCAAAAAAATCAATAGATCCCTAAAAGATGGCTATGTCTCAATGAAGCAACATATAAATAAATTTGCTTAATCTCTGCTTACCTTTAGAATCTGATTTCTGGTCACTCTTGGTTCTTGCTTATCTTTAGGAAAATAGTTCTCATAATCTACACAAATCACCAAAAATGTAAGACAACAACAAAAACACTAATTAGAACCAATTCTCAAGCACTTATTCGATTTCAAATTAAGGGTTTTTATGCAGACATACTCTTCTTCTTAGGAGCTTCGTCAGAGAAGAATCTACGAAGTCTTGGATTAGCTAAAACGCCAATCAAATCATTGTTGACTAAACCCTTCCGAGAACCTAAAGAAGCAAAGTGCCGTCTTATAAACCCTAATCCACTTTCCACTTCATTCACAGACGCAGCCTCAAGACTCGGCAAAGCAATTAGCCTCGCCGATCTCACACCACCACCGTACAAAAACCCCTAATTTCACCGGAATAACAACAATCAGAAAAACACAAATTGAAAAAACGAATCTGAGAAGAAGAAATCAACAAAATGAAACTAACCCTTGAACGAGAAATGGAGCGACTAAGCTTGGAGAATATCATTGTCATGTAAAGTGAGTTCGCATAATAGTTAGAAAAATATTGAATTGAAGATCTGAAACGAGCTTATAGATGTAAAAATGCAAACTTTTTTTTTTGTTTTTGGATTCTCCGGTTTACGGAATAAAAATCAAATGGAAGAAATGAAAAATCAAACAAGATAAGAAGGAATTTAGGGTTTTTGATGGAGAGCCAAGATTAAAAGTTTGGGTTTCTATTTTCTAATATCTGAAGTTTAATCGATAGAGAGAGAAAGGTTTAGGAACTCTGCTTGACAGACAAGACATAAAACGCAACTCTCTGTACTTGTTGTTCTCTGGATTGGAGTATCTTAAACCGGTTTTGGTCTTCTAGAATTCCACTTGTGTTTTACCGGTTTATGATTTCCGCAGAGAAGATCGGTCTTTGGTTCATGGGGGATTTTAAAATCTAATACTAATTTTTATACATATTGGGCCTTAGAGAACATGTGGGCTAGCTTTTTGTCCATCGAATTATAGTAAACAGAACAAAAATGTTGAAAAAATGGTCAAATTTTGAAAACAAAGGTGAGGAGGAAGAAATTTGAACAAAACATTTTCCTCCAAAATCATTTTCCAATCGTATTAGAAATTTTAATGCTATTTTTGTTGAGGTAAAATCATTTAAACTTGAGTTAGTAAAATTTTAGTTAGTATAATAGCATCATGGAAGAAATTTTATATTATATTTTGTTCATCTTGTAAAACTTATAAAAGAAACACAAACAACATTACCGCAATCACTTCAAATTTTTCACGAAATGACATTTCATTTGGATACAATGCAAGTCTATTCTACAATTTTTGTTTTATTTTTTATTTTGTCCCTGTTTCAAGTGTTTATTTTCAGATTTGATGAAAATGCAAACTATTCATATTTGAAAATATTGTTCAAATCTGAAAAAAAAAACTGTTCAGATTTAATGAAAATGCAAACTGTACATATTTGAAAAAAATGCAAATTGTTTTCTCTATAAAGTTTTACCACCTCCTTTTTCTCTAGCCATTTTGTTTATGAATGTTTATTGATTCTTTTATTGATCATATCTTAGGGGTTTTATTCTTATTTTTTTCAAAAAAGTTGTGGTAATGGAAAATCACCATTAGACATATATTTGTATTTTGGATGAGCTAGTGTTAGATATGGTTTCATTAACAAGTTTGAATGTGGTAGCATATTGGAAAGACAACTCAACTCGTTTTAAAGAATTGGTGTTTTAAAGAATTGGTGTTTTAAAGAATTGGTGTGATCTGTTTGCCAGAACCAAGGGGTTTACACATTATAAACCTCGAATCGTACCTAGAGAAGAATGAAGAAGCTTCCTGCATCGAAATCTCTTCGATTTCCAGTCAAAAATCTGAAACAGTCAAGCCTCAGATTCCACCAATTTCGCCGATGATGAAGCCGGCGGTGGAAAGGATGCTTCCGGCGGTGGAAAGGATGCTTCCGGCGTCGGATTCTAGGCTCAACCGGCGGCAGATTCGATATACAACCAGCGGTTTCAAGCTCAATCGTCGAATGAACCACCTTCTCCGTCTGAATCGCAAGCACAAGAGAGAGAGAGGAAACAAAATTGTTCCGCGAAAGAGAGATAGAACTCGGGCAAATTTTTGTTTTTCCTTTCTTAAAACACTCAACCACTCACATCATGCCACGTAACAATTTAGATGTACTTCCAAAAGCTTCTACATTTAGAACCATATCTATTGGGTTAGAACTCCCATTGGAGATGCTCTTAATGGTTTAGTATCCCCATAAAAATGAGGTATCAGAATCTTTAGCATTGGAAGTTGTGTTCTCAACAAATATAGAAGTTGTCTTTTACCAACAAATGTCCAAGCTTTGATATGTGCAAGAAATTGGTTTCGGGAATTTAAAAAAATTGGCAAGAATTTCACGTTTTATTTGTATATTGTATTTGTAGGTGGTGAATCTAATTATATGGTTTTGAATATTAATTGTAGATAATGAGTTCGAGTTTTTTGAGGAGAAAAAGAAAAAACGCACAATGTGATAAAGTTTGAGTTTTAGCTTTGAGTTTTTAATAACATAATATGATATATGCTTTGAAGACTTTGAATTGGTAACAACATGAGACTTTGAGTTTGAATTTGAGAAAATAAGTTACTGAAAATTCTCTCTTCATTGGTAATTGCATATCAACGATGGCAGAAACTCCAATGGAAGGTAAATAGGTTCAGGTAAATATCTCTCTTTTTTTTTCCGGTCAAATTTTTGTAAGAGAGAAAAAAAATGGGATGTCTATGAGTATGTTCATATGGACATGATTTTTATTAGGTAAAAACGTTTATTGGACCGTTGTCCAGCTCTGGGCAAAATATTCGTTAAATCCGCTTCGATTCGGTATTTGCTTTGATTCGATCCGAAAATTTTGAATATCCGTAAAATTTCGAAGCAAAGCAAATAGGAAAATATAGTATCCGTAGAAAACAAAGCAAATACAAATATTAATTTTGTCAAAGTCAGATATCCGCTCTGATCCGCATATTTATAAATATATTAAAAATATATATAATTCTATATATGATATTATATTATAATATAAATATATTTATGTATTTGTGTGTTTTGGGCCTGAGTTTGTAATATCGGTATCAGGTTTGGTTTTTGGAAGTAGTTTGATGACATTTTCTTGATTGGTGATGTCAACAGTGGTTACGTTTAGCTTTTAGAACTTATTGAAAACATGCAAACAAAAACTTTGATTAATATTTGATCTTTTTGTTAGTTTTATGTATTGTATATGTTTTTAATGTTTGTTTAATATTTTAGACGAATCGAAGCAAATCAAATATCCGCAAATATTAAAAAAAAAATCAAATATCCGAAATTCCGGATATCCGAAAATTTCCGGAGCAAAGCAAATCAAAAAACCAAATATTTGGTTAAAACAAAACAAATCACAAATACTATAGATTTTCAGGATATCTGCTTCGTGTCCAGGCTACGGACCAACCAATTATAATTCACAAAATAAATAGTCAGTATGAACAACCCCAGTTGAAAATGAACGAACCATTTGACAGCCATAGCCACCTTCCAGCCGAATTTATGCGGTCTATCATTACCAACATCTTCTCATTAAAAGCACACTTGAGGACCCGAAAGCGTTGGTCTTCTTTAATATTTCTCCCTTAAAAAACCGACACCCTCTATAAATCATAATAGTTCGAACCTCCAACAATAGAGAATCTCACTTCATAGAAAACCATTTTTTGTACGAACATTTACTATTAAAGATTTATATGAGGTAGAATGTGAGTTTGGTGAACAAAAATGTATCCATCTTAGTAATATTTTTTTTGCATTATTGGGAAATGTCCTATTAATCATAATTTCTCATTTTGTGTTGACTTATCTAAAAAAGATCTATGGTTATAAACATTTTCTACTAACATTTACAAAACTTCATATTTTCCGGCTAAAGCAACAAAATAGTTTGAGATTATTTCGTTTAGTGGGAAATTGACTTTCTCTTTTTTTTTTTTTTTTTTTTCCTTTTTGAAATAGAAATTGACTTTCTCTTCCTAATTGAAAAGCCTAATCATCTTAACAATATAGGATTTATCCCAAACTTATTATATAGTGAGATAAAAAAAAAAAAAAAAAAAAAAAGAGTGAGATATCTTTATACTATATATCGAAAGGTCTAGAACCATCTAGAACCTTAACAGGATCAACTCTAATTGTTTATTAGTTGACATGCAAATTAAAATTTGACAAATTTCGAATCAACTCAATTTCAGAACAGAGTATGTATACTAGCCCTGGGCAATCGGGTATCGGGTCTACCCAATCGGGTATCGGGTAATTCGGTAGTAGACATGTAGGTACCATTCGGTATTTTTCAATAAGTTCGGTTCGGTTCGGTTAGTAACTGGTCGGGTTCGGGTCGGTTCTCTACTCAAAATCAAAATCCGAATTGTACCGAACTTTTTTCGGGTTATTGCCGGTTCTAGTAATTTTTGTAACCAAAGTACCTAAATAACCGATGTAAACCCGAAATAACCGAGCCAAATAAGAAATAACCGAGTAAATAACCAAAATAAATCGATTAATAATCAAAACAATAACTTAAACAAACCACATGTATTTTATTGAATTTTAGATAATCTCCATGTTATTATTATTATTATTTTTTTTTTTGTCAAGCTGATAATCTCCATGTTAAATACTTATTTTCTTTACTAAAATCCACATATATCTTGGTATTTCTTTTTAATAGGCGGTTTATTGTACAAATATTTTTATTTTTCAAAATATTTAGTTTAACTCCACTGCAGTCAACCGTAGATCCATACAACTAAGATTATTTGTAATCCAAAACGAATTGGAAACAACTTTCACAAGATAGTGCAGAGAACATTTCATTTGTGGGTGTCGTGAGTCGTGTCGATCTTTTATTTGATGACTTTTGTTCTACGATTCTATCTCAATTACAAAACTATTTCAATCCAATGCTAACTTTAAACCTAAAATACCCTTTTATATACGAACAAGTAAGAAGATGTGGTTAGGGTATCAAACCCTATTGGGCCTAAAGGGCCTATGACTTGCTTATAAAAAGAATCGGGTATAATGGATACCCAATGTAACTTAGCCAAAAACCCGCTCCGAACCGAGATCCATTTGTACTGGGCCTCGAGACCCATTCGGTGATTTCAGCAGAACCGTGGTAGAACCGATACCGCCTTAACCGGGTGCCAACCAGAGCGGTTCTTCGGTACCGGGTATTATGCCCAGGGCTAATGTATACATACCTGTTCATTGACAAGTTTAGCAAAGAAGCGAGCTTTGGATCTTTCGTAAGGATCTTGAGAGAGAATGGGATTGTGTGGCCAAGTCTCGTCAATGTATTCAAGAATCACATGAGACTCGAGAATGGTTTTACCATTGTGAACAAGAACATGGACTTTCTTGTGAATAGGGTTGAGAGCAAGAAGCAAAGCGCTTTTGTTCTCCAATTTTTCTTCCACGTAATCGTACTTTATGCCTTTGAGTTAGATCTCTTCTCTTCTCTTTGTGCTTTGTTCTACTTGGTGTTTCGTGGTTTTGTTGAATCCTTAATACTTTTAGCTTAGATTTATAGCGTTAGGGTTGTGAAGGTCTTGTGGTAAACGACGACACATTTTGCCGTTTTGTCGGTCAGCAAAGAGTTGGAAATGCGAACTATGTCGAAGGCTGATGTTCACTTTAGATTTTGGAGAAAACGGCGAATCTAGGGTTTTGACCCTAAGTGACAAAGATGCGATGATGACTGATATCGATGACCGGGGGCGGCCTCCGGGTGATCCACCGGACACGGCTAAGACATGGGTGAACAAAGTGGTGGGCAGTAGTGGTGGAGGGATTCCGAGGCCGGAGCGAGTGCTTGATGACGAGTTTGTTAGATCTCGAATGACGCTGGAGTTCCCGGATGGTGAAAATGGAGCGCCAGCGATCACCATAGGTGCAGAAGTATTGGAAGCTATGAATGGCCTATGGAAAAAGTGTATGCTTGTGAAGGTGTTGGGAAGAAACATTGGGATCGCAGTGTTGAACAAGAAACTGAGGGAGTTGTGGAAGCCTTCAGGGGGTATGAACGTATTGGATCTGCCACACCAGTTCTTCATGGTTCGATTCGAGTTGGAGGAGGAGTACTTAGCAGCCTTGACTGGGGGACCATGGAGAGCCTTTGGCAGTCACCTTCTGGTTCAAGCCTGGTCTCCAGATTTCAACATGCTGAGGGATGACATAGTGACAACGCCAGTTTGGGTACGGCTAGAACATCTCCCGGTGAATTTCTACCATACCGAGATTCTGTTAGGCATTGCACGTGGATTGGGGAATCCAGTTCGGGTGGATTCAACGACGATGCGGCTTGAGAGAGCTCGTTATGCCAGAGTGTGTGTGGAGGTTAACCTCTCAAAGCCATTGCAAAGAATGGTAATGGTGAATGGTGAACAATACTTGGTATCGTATGAGGGTCTACCAAATGTATGTTCTGGTTGTGGCATCTATGGACATTTGGTCCATAACTGTCCCATTAAGTTAACGGAGCAAGCAATGGCTAATAAGGCACTTAGGGAACAGGGAGAAAAACCGGCAAGCCAACCAACTGAAGAGGGTTCCGTGGAAGTGCAAGGAGGGAAAAGAGTTCAGGAGAAAGTTAACAGGGAGGGGTTCATAAATGATGGTTTCACGACGGTTCGGCGGGGAAGAAGCAAGAAATCATCACCGAGCTCAGCCGTTGTGTTTTCCGCCGGTGGATCAAAGCAAGATACGGGAAGGAATCTGAAAGAGATCTCGGTGAAAACAAATGGCGCAAATATCGGGATTACAAACAGATTCGCGAATCTCGCTGAAGATACGATTTCGACGGATTTGCAGGAGATTGTGGTTTTGGAGGAGACGAATAAGGAAAACGAAAGATCCATGCAACAATCGAATAAGGGGAAGAATATATCGCTAGACCGGGCCGCTATTGGGCCGTATGCAATAAGACAAGGTGGCAATAAGGAAGATCTGAAGGAGAGTCGTTTTGGGGGAAGCAGGAATGGGAATTGGACTGGGCCGAGGCCTAATCAGACAAAATCGCATAAATCCACTCGGGCTACGAGTGTTAGGCCCAAAACCCAGGAGACTGAGCTTTCTAATTCTGGGAAATGATTACGAGTCGAGACGGAACATGTGGGTCGACCCGGAGGAGTCTTTGAGACCAAGAGAGATGACGAAATGGCGGTGGAGTCATCAACTCGGGCCGATGCATCGAATAAGCATGGTGAATCGGAGGAGTTGGGATCCGGTTCTCATGATAATATGCAAATAGTGCTGGGTGGTGACTCGGCACCGGAAAAGGAGTTGAAGGAGGCGTAATGTTTCGCCCCGGTAGTTCTTGCTTATATGAATTTTATGATGAATTGCTTACTATGAAATTGCCGGGGGGCGAATAAACCTAATTTCCGAAGATCGATTCGTTACCTCTTGAAGAAATTCAATACAGACATTTTGGCGATTTTTGAAACTCATGCTGGAGGTGATAGAGCTAATCGGATATGTCAGAGTCTGGGATTTGACAATTGTTTTCGTGTGGATGCAGTGGGACAAAGTGGTGGGATTTGGGTGTTATGGAGATCAAATGTTGGGGTGGTAACGGTGGTGGAACACTCTGATCAGTTTGTGCATTGCACAGTGGAGAATGGAGAAGAGAAGGTACATCTCATTGTGGTGTATGCGGCACCATCAGTGAGTCGGCGTAGCGGTTTATGGGGAAGTCTGAAAACAATCATTGAGTGTGTTGATGGTCCTTTAATTGTAGGCGGTGACTTCAACACGATCGTAAGATTGGATGAGAGAACTGGTGGGAGTGGAGGATTATCGGCTGATTCCCTTGCTTTTGGTGAGTGGATGAATGAGCTGTCTCTGATCGATATGGGTTTCAAGGGGAATCGTTTTACCTGGCGTAGAGGACGAGTAAAGAGCACTTATGTGGCGAAAAGGCTGGATAGAATTTTATGCTGTCCGAACGCAAGACTGAGATGGCACGAAGCGGTGGTGTCTCATCTTCCGATGCTAGCCTCGGATCATGCGCCACTATATCTCCAATTAACGCCGGCTGTGAGAGGAGATCCATCAAGACGACCTTTTCGTTTTGAAGCTGCTTGGCTATAGTAAGCTTTAAAGAATTACTGACCAATTCTTGGCGAAGTGACTTATCGACACCTGAGGCGTTGGAGGGGTTGAAAACTAAGCTAAAGAAATGGAACAGAGACATCTTTGGTGATGTGCACAAAAGAAAAGACAAGTTAATTAAGGAAATCGGTGAGGTGCAAGATCTTCTTGAACATAATCAGACGGATGATCTCTTAAGAAAAGAAGAAGAAATGGTTCGGGAGCTAGATATTGTGTTGGAACAGGAAGAAATGATTTGGTTTCAGAAGTCTCGAGAGAAATGGATTGCCATGGGAGACAGAAATACCAAATACTTTCATACCTCCACTATCATTAAAAGAAGGAAGAATAGAATTGAGATGTTGAAGAATGATACGGGTCAGTGGATCTCAACAACACAGGAGTTGGAGAAACTTGCGGTTGAGTACTATGAGAGACTTTACTCAATGAGAGATGTTAGTCCGGAGATGGAGCAACTGCCTCAGGTTGGTTTTGAGGGTTTGTCTGCAGGAGAGCTAACGGATCTAAATAAACCCTTTTGAAACGGCGAAGTAGAAAAGGCGGTGAGGAGTATGGGCAAACTAAAAGCACCAGGGCCAGATGGGTATCAACCGATTTTCTACCAAGACTGTTGGGACACGGTTGGGAGCTCTGTATCACGGTTTGTGCTAGAATTCTTTGAGAATGGCAATCTTCCGGCTGGAACAAATGACGCACTGGTGGTCTTAATTGCAAAGGTTGCAAAACCGGAGAAAATAATGCAATTTAGACCTATTAGTCTTTGTAATGTACTCTTTAAAACCATCACAAAGGAAATGGTCACACGACTCAAGAGAGTCATCACGAAACTGATTGGGCCTGCTCAGTCTAGTTTTATCCCAGGGAGACTTAGCACGAATAACATTGTGGTGGTTCAGGAAGCAGTCCACTCAATGCGACGGAACAAGGGTCGGAAAGGTTGGATGTTGCTGAAACTAGACCTTGAGAAAGCTTATGATAGAGTGAGATGGGATTTTCTAAAGGATACTTTAATTTCAGCGGGTCTTCCTGAAAAGTGGAGGAGTTGGATTATAGAGTGTGTAACAGGACCATCAATGACACTACTATGGAATGGAGAGAAGACAGAGCCGTTTAAGCCGGAGAGGGGGCTTAGACAAGGGGATCCGCTGTCTCCATATCTTTTTGTGTTATGCTTGGAGAGATTGTGCCATCAGATTAAGCTGTCTATCGCTGATAAGAAGTGGAAGCCGATTTGCTTGTCGAAAGGGGGACCGAAGCTATTACATATATGCTTCGCGGATGATCTGATTATGTTTGGTGAAGCATCTGTGAGTCAGATCCGAGTGATAAGAGGAGTGTTGGAACGGTTCTGTGAAGCTTCGGGCCAAAAAGTCAATCTAGAGAAGTCCAAAATCTATTTCTCGGAGAATGTTAGTAGAGAACTAGCAAATACAATTAGTGGAGAAAGCGGCATCAAAGCAACAGTGAACTTGGGAAAGTAATTGGGCATGCCGATTCTACAGAAAAGGATAAATAAAGATACGTTTAATGAAGTGGTTGAGAGGGTGGCATCACGTTTGTCGGGTTGGAAGGGAAAATTTTTGAGTTTGGCGGGTCGAATAACTCTTACTAAATCTGTATTGACCTCAATCCCTGTGCACACAATGTCTACCATATCCCTACCTAAGTCGAGTTTGGAGAGATTGGAGAGAATCTCACGGTCGTTTATATGGGGGAGCACAGTTGAAAAGAAGAAACAGCATCTTATATCGTGGAAACGTGTCTGTCAATCCAAGGCCGATGGGGGGTTGGGTATTCGTTCGGCAAAACAGATGAACAAGGCACTTCTGGCTAAGATAGGGTGGCGGTTGCTTCATGATAACAACAGTTTGTGGGCCTTGGTACTTCGTAGTAAGTATAAAGTCGGAAATATTCATGAGAATGCTTGGCTACTTGGGAAGGGAACTTGGTCTCCCACATGGAGAAGTGTTAATCTGGGGATTCGTGAAGTACTCTTGTATGGATTGAGTTGGGTGATTGGTAATGGCAGGGAGATAAGGTTCTGGACTGATCGATGGCTATCAAAACAACCACTTTCTGAGTTAGTGATAGATACGTTGCCGGAGAATTATCAGAATATCAGAGTCTGTGATATATGGAGCCAAAATGGGTTATGGGATTTCTCACAAATTATTCAATATGTGCCGGAGAGGGTGAAGCTCCAAATTATTCCCAAAGTGGTGGACACTATTACAGGTGCGCAGGATAGAATATCATGGGGTGAAAGTTCCGATGGGCAATTCTCTGTAAAGTCGGCTTATACTATGATCACGCGTGATGACTCTCCAAGACAGCAAATGGCAAGTTTCTTTTCTCGGATTTGGCAAACTGTGACGACGGAGCGGATTAGAGTGTTTCTGTGGTTAACATCACAACAAACACTTATGACAAATGTGGAAAGAACCAGGCGCCATCTTGGCAACTCGGGTGTGTGTGAGATATGTAAAGGAGGAGATGAAACTATCTTACATGTGCTCAGGGATTGTCCAGCTATGTCGGGGGTGTGGAACCGGATCATACCAGCTAGGCGGAGACGGTTATTCTTTACCCAGTCCTTGTTAGAGTGGATTTTCCATAACCTCGGCGATACAGATGATCATGGAAGTTGCCCATGGGCTACGGTTTTCAGTCAAGCAGTGTGGTGGGGCTGGAAGTGGCGGTGCGGCTGGAAGTGGCGGTGCGGCAATGTTTTTGGGAGTCAAAGTAGGTGTCGAGACAGAGTGAAGTTTATAAAAGATTCTGCGAAAGAGGTGTGGCTGGCGCATCAGAAGGCGAAGGAACCCCTGCATATGGTTATACGTTCGGAACAGATGATTGCTTGGTCTCCTCCGACAACGGGCTGGGTCAAATTAAATACCGACGGTGCATCACATGGGAATCCGGGAGAAGCTACAGCAGGGGGAGCCTTGAGAGATGAAACCGGAGCCTGGTGTGGGGGGTTTGCTGTTAATATTGGCATATGTACGGCACCTTTAGCCGAGCTATGGGGAGTTTATTACGGATTATGCATAGCTTGGGCGAAGGGTTTTCGACGGGTGGAGGTAGAAGTGGACTCGGAGATAGTGGTTGGTTTTCTAAACACAGGGATAAGTGACTCTCACCCCCTGTCTTTCCTAGTACGATTGTGCTATGGCTTTGTTTCAAAGGACTGGATTGTCCGTATTAAGCACGTGTATAGGGAGGCTAATCGTCTGGCGAACGGATTAGCAAACTATGCGTTTTCTCTTCCTTTAGGTTTTCATTTGTTGGATGTTATGCCAGTTTCTGTTAGTTCGATTGTGTTTGAGGACTCCATTGGGACTGCGTGCCCACGAAATGTCCGATTGTAGTTTAATTTCAGTTTAATAAAATTTGGGGGACTTGTCCGCCGTTTCCCACCAAAAAAAAAAAAAATAAAGATTTACTTATAGAGTTATAGTTATAGATTTTTGTCTGAATATACAAGAACTTTCCTAATTCTTAATATTATTATTGGAAACGTATATTTCCTCTATCCATCGTTTTTTTTTTTTTTTCCCTCAATTCGTTTCCTTTCTATTACCTTCAAATTTTGTTTCTTTCTCCACCAATCTTTAATGTAACTTTAGACTCCAAATGTAAACAGTTCCAATATGGGGAAAGAGATATTTTTTTCTTATTTGTATTTTTGTAAAACTAACTTTTTTTTATTTATATATTTTCTGTTAAATAGAATTTTAGCTAATTTGCCATTAGTAATTTAACAAGATTTTTTTTTTTAAATTTTTGATTAATTGATTAATTATATTAATAGAAATATTAACAAGAAGTTATGCGACTGATCGTTTAAAATTTTATATAAATGGTTTTTAAAGCATGTAATCTCAATTTTTATATCGTATATAGATTAATTACCAAAACAAACTTCATATAGGAAAGAGAAGAGAGAAGAGAGAAGAGATAATTAACGAAATTCAATAGCTCATCCTAAGCATATTAATATATAGAAAAAACAAAAAAAATCCGCGTTCACGTTCTCCGTCTCTCTTGAATTCCATCGTCGTCATCACCACAAGCAAGCTTCTTCTTTGATCTTCCTGTTTGACGGACCCGTCGTGCTTTCGAATCCCTTCAATTGCGTTTCCTTTCCAATCGTAAGTTAACTTTAATTTTAATATATAAATCTCAAACCTCATCACCCTCAATTACTCTCGCCTCTTCTGGATTTAGAGGAAGCTTATTTGATCCCTTTGTTCAATTCCGTTGATTTACGTGTCTGGGTATCTGAATTTACTTGTTATCTTAATTGTTAATTTTTCTCGTTCGATAGGTTCGATTAAAAGAACCCTAATCTATGCTATGGGTTCTAGAGATTTAATCAGCAGTCTGCCAGATGAGATACTGGGCAAAATCCTGTCTTTGCTTTGGACAAATCGTGTTGCTTGCACATCGGTTCTGTCCAAGAGGTGGAGGAATCTGCTTGCGCTTGTAGACAACCTTGAGCTGAATGAAATAAGTGGGAATCATCGATACTTCTGTGATTTTGTTGACAGAGCACTTGCACTCTTAAGCAATTCTACCACTGTCAAGAGATTCTCTCTGACTTGTGCATTTCATTATGACGATTCTCGGATCAACAGTTGGATTCGCACTGTCTTGAATCGCGGCTTGTTGGAACTTTACTTGGAGACCGACAATATGCAGTGTATAGACACTGAGTTCTTCACAAGCAACACATTGGTTAAGCTCACAATTTGTGATGGGTTTTATTTTGACGACGGTCGTCTTCCTCCTGGCGGCGTGTTTTTCCCAAAGCTCAAAACACTTTCCCTCCTTCATGTGGGGTTTGACTATGATATCTATGAGCTTTTCATCTCTGGCTGCCCTATGCTTGAGGAATTATTCCTACATTATGATAATGATGAGGGAAAGCCCCCGCTTTGGAATGCGATTGTGTCGAGTCCTTCCGTCAAACGACTGAACATCTTTCACCATTTTCCCAAACACCGTGAGGCTCACGATTATTGTAGGTTTCAGACACCCAGTCTCGTGTACCTTGACTATTCTAGCTATGTTGCGGATCAGTATGAGGTTGATTTGGGTTCCCTTGTAGAAGCAAGACTCGATCTTCTGTCATGGGAGCGCCTTAGAGATAAAGGTGGTGCTGAAGATGATAGTGTTTTTGACTATGCAGAGTATGTTTTTGGTGATGTTACCAAGGATGTTACCAATCTGGTTGCAGGAATAAGCAACGTTAAAACCCTTCACTTGTCTCCTGATTCTCTTGAGGTTAGTATTTTGCTATTTCTTCTTCTTTTACTTGTTTCAATTTGAAGTGCATTCTTGCTTGCAAAGTCTTATTTTGTTTTGGGTCTCCAGGTGTTCTACTTTCGCTGTAAATCAATGCCGGTGTTTCACAACCTCCTTACTTTGTCTTTTGAGAGTGACAAAGATAGAGGCTGGCAAGTGGTGCCACTTCTCATCAACAACTCTCCAAACCTAGAAACTTTAGTCATCAAGGTATATATCATCAATCTCCTTCGATCAACACATTCTTTTTTCTTTGCTACATGATTTTGCTTTTGCCGCTATTCGTTTCTTTAATATTGTATATGAATATCCATTTTGATTTCAGGGTCTTGTGCACCAAGTTACACGTAGATGCGGGAATGCCTGCATCTGCGTCCCTAAGAGGCAGAAGAAGAAGAAGAAGAGGGCGGAAGAGAGAGTGTGCTGTCTATCAACATGTCAAGTGAAGGTACTAAATATTTCAGCGTATCAAGGAACTTGTACAGAGCTGAAACAGATGAGACATTTTTTGGGAAATTTGAAATGTCTTGAAACTGTCAATGTGGGTGTTGAAGTGAATCACGGAGAAGACAACGATGTGAACAACAAGTACCTGAAGATCACCGATGCTCTTATGCAGCTTCCCAAACTTTCATCAAACTGTCGAATCCATTTCTTCTGATTTCTCTTTTCCTCCTTTATTTAATTGCCAAACTCTGTTTATTTTATTGTTGCAAAACATTCTTGTGTCAAGGGTCTTTACAAAGTGTATTGGGTGAAAGAACAATCTCCCCTCACTCTGTAATTACAGCGGCAAGCTTAGGCCGGGTTTTAGTCGAAAAGAACTTGATTTGAACTCATGTCAAGGGCGAACACACTGATTAGATCAACGATAAATCAATCAAAACCAACACTATTACATTATTTAGACGAAGCAAATGAAACTGTACTCAAAAGTTTACATCAAAAGCACCCTTTCACTTTCCATACTCTTAGAACATCACAAGGTTTGAAGAACATTGCACAACAAAAACTTCGAGTAACAACCGCGCCAAAAAGTAAAACACAACGCCTAACATGATCGATACAGGAAGAGCTGGTAAAGCCTTCTGATACACAGACAGTAGCATCAATGTGATCCCTAAACCGGCTATGATCGCCAAGTAACAAGCGTAAACCGTCATCAGATCATACATTGCAGCTCTTCCAACCAAAACACTATAGAAGATAAAATCCCCAAGCCCTAACTTGATAGCACCTGATGATCCCAACCCAACTCCTTCAAGAAAATTCTCTGTGTTCTCAGCCTGATCAGGTCTACGATCAATCAACGGCACAGATATCTCTGATCTTTCACTTGAACCCACATGTTCTTCTTCCACTTCAGCTGATCTAACCACCCTTCCTTCATTCCGATTAGCGTTGTTCTCAACGTCATTAGAATCATTCTGGCTAGGTCTCCGTTCTCTCCAAACTCTCCTCTGAACCAAACGGGAGTCATTTCGGATCACGGGCCGTGCTTCGTAGACCAAAGCGGGGATATCTTCGTCTCTAGATATAGCCATTTCCACAAGAAGACGTAACGGACCAACAGGTAAAAGAACAGCAGCAATGTCATAAAGTGCCAAAGCTACGAGGAGAACCCAAGTAGTCCATTCAGGCAATAACGTGAAGAAGTAAGCAACTAAGACACCAATCCAAACTAAGTAACCTTGAGTGATCAAAATCGAGAATTTGGACATGAACACAGCGAACACACCAACGACAGAGAAATTGAAGAGAAGTATCAGAAACGTGATGGAATCAATTGGGAATCTGAAACGATCTATCAACAAGACTAAGATTTCTCCACCTAAGTTCCCTAAAACGATGAAAGCTGAGAAACCCATGTAGAATTTCAAGAATTTAACACATCTGAGGTAAAAGAGAAGCACGAGGACGAATGTTGCGACAGTGATTGCAGCCACGAAGACGAGAGAATTCAAAAAGGCACCTACGAATTTGTCCCATGAAGAGTCTGAATCGCTCTCGGCGTAAGCTGCGGTGGCTATGGAGGAGAAAGAGGCGGAGGAAGAAGAAGGGTCGGAGTTTAGGATACAGACCAGAAGAACAACGGTGAACATACAAATCGAGACAGGTGTGAGGATTGCTATGAGTTCTTCGCCTAATGAATCCAAAATGCTTCTGGGTCTTTGGTTTCGATCCATTGGGTACTCAAATTGACAAATTCAGTTTTCGCAGGTCAAATTGACAAATTCGATGAAGATGCTGAAAGATCGAAGCAAAAGGGCGTGTCTGTCTTTTTAGGTTTTTTTCTTTCTTAATAATAATGTTATTTCTGAACTGCTTCAACTTCTGTCTTTATACGACATCGTTTGCCTGATAACTAAAAGAGTTATGAAATTAATAGTTATAGGCCTATACTTTTTTTTTTGCCCAAAAAAAAAAAAAGGCCTATATTTTTTTTTTTTTTTTCAACTGCATATATTGATTAGCTTAAGAAAGCCAATTTGGCGGAATGTGATTTACAAAAGTAACACTATGCGGTAGGACACGAACATTTCGTGCCAACTTATCCGCTTGAACATTCTCGCTTCGTTTAACAAAAGGCCTATACTTTTTTATTATTATTATTTTTTTTTTCAACATTTGGGCCACAACTGGCCGGCCCATTAGCCTAATTCCTACAAATTCTAGGGTCGGGGATTCGATCTCTGGTGTGATGGTGTCTGTCTTATGTGGACTTGCCACTAGACCAAGATCACTTCACATATTTTTTTATTTTTTTATAAACATTTTGAATAAAGAACCACAATATGTAAATAATTTCTTTCTAAGCACATGACAATCATATCTAACACTGTTACATATATACTTATTTTTTCGAGTCGGGTCCATTCGGGTCCGAGTACTTTTAAAAAAAAAAATTAAAACCCGTTCCAGTTCGAGTTCGGTACCTCATTTTCAGGTCGGGTTCAGGTCGGTTCTTCGGGTTCGGACATTGTGCCCAGGGCTATCTAACAGTTAGAGCTAACTACATTTGGCTATTGTTGTTATTTTATGTTTCGTAAATGGTGGATTTATTTGGTCTTAGAAGTTACTATATATGGGATGTCAAAAAAAAAAAAGAAGTTACTATATATGGGATGTCAAAAAAAAAAAAAAGAAGTTACTATATACGGTCGAGTTTATAGATATAATAGAGAAAATACTCAAAAATTGGAAATCTATTATCTTGTTACCATTTCAAAAAACATAAAGGGTTTGAATGGTATACTACTTGTTCACGTTTTCACGTTTTGAAAACGTGATTCCGCTCTTTTTTACCATTCACAATATTCATTAAGTTTTCACGTTTTTACGTTTATAGAAAAAGTGATTCTGCTATATACTACTGACATGTTAAAAATATAACTAAAAAAACAAAACAAAATGTGATTAATCTACTAAAAGTAGGTTTTTAACGTTTTGTAATTAATGTACAAAACTTTCTATGATTCATATCGTTCCGCTAATAATTATTCAGTCTTCCGTTATTACGCTATTTATTTGACATACCAGTCAGACCTATAATATTAAACAATATACATAATGTTTATTTCGTTATTAACTTATTAATTGTTTTTTTTGTTTAGAATAACCTCATGTTTTCTATATTTATTTCCATAATATCACTATGACAAAATTAAAAAGAAACAATGTAGCGTTATTTTGACTACAGTAGCGTCATTTTGGAGCTTTCAAACTTCAAAGAGTGGCGTCAATTTGAAGCTTTCAAAAAGTGGCGTCATTGTGAAGTTGACAAGTTTAGAATGCTGACAACTTTAGTTTCTCTAATCCTAATAAGAGAAGGAAATATTGTATGTACTTAATTAATCTAAATAGGAAAATACACAAATTAGAAAATAGGAAATATATCTCAAATTTCAATAGAATTAAGTTCATCTTGTAACTATAAATATACATCAAAAGTCCTCATCATTGTCACCAAGTAACAAATCTCTTATCGCTTTCGCTCCAAGCTTTAAGTCAAAGTAAGCCATGGATGTGCAAGAAGCAATGAAGAAGCAAAACGACATTGCTCTGTTCCTTGCGAGGAAAGTAATCTCTGCCGTAGCCAAAAACTCTAACTTCGTCTTCTCTCCGGCATCTATCAACTCCGTTCTCACCATGGCCGCTGCTACCTCCGACAATGAAACACTAAGATCCTCAATCCTCTCCTTTCTTAGGTCTTCTTCCACCGACGAGCTCAACGCCATCTTCCGCGAACTTGCTTCCGTCGTCCTTGTCGACGGAAGCAAAAAAGGTGGGCCAAAAATCGCGGCAGTTAATGGAGTGTGGATAGAGCAATCACTTCCGTGTAATCCCGTGTCGAAGGATCTCTTTGAGAATTTCTTCAAGGCTGATTTTGCTCAAGTTGATTTCCGATCCAAGGTGAGTTTCTGATTTCTCTAAAGTTTTCTGCAGAAATATATATATCTTTTAGGTTTCGAATTTTGCTTTAATTAAATTAGGTCAAGAGATAGTAATTGAAACTGTACAACAGAGTGCTTAGAGAAACTACATATTTCATTCAATGTTTTCGAATTTTCTTCTAATCCATAGATGTGATCTTTGGTTCGGTTCTGTTAATGTGGTTTTTCTGATTATTGTTTTTGTTGTTTTGAAGGCTGAAGAAGTGCGTATGGAGGTGAATTCGTGGGCTTCACGTCACACCAATGGTCTCATCAAAAATCTTCTTCCTCCTGGATCTGTTACAAGCCGAACCAATGAGATTTATGGAAACGCATTGTACTTCAAGGGAGCCTGGGAAGAAAAATTCCACAAATCAATGACGATACGCAAACCTTTCCATCTTGTCAATGGCAAACAAGTACATGTGCCTTTCATGAAAAGCTATGAAACACAATATATTAAGGCTTACAATGGTTTTAAGGTCCTTAGACTACCATACCAACAAGGCGATAATGATACAAGTCGCCAATTCTCAATGTGTTTCTTTCTTCCGGACAAGAATGATGGATTGGATGAGCTTGTGGAGAAAATGACATCTACTGATGGATTCTTGGACAGTCACATTCCAATATGGATGGTTAGAGTTGGTGAATTCAGAATTCCAAAGTTTAAGATCGAATTCGGGTTTGAAGCTTCAAGCATTATAGATGACATGGAGCTTGATGTGTCATTGTACCATAAAGCTTTGATTGAGATCGATGAAGAAGGTGCAGAAGCTGCCGCTGCTACTGCTCTACTTTGCGCTGGTGGCGGCTACGGCGCTTATAGGCCTCCTCCTCCCATAGATTTTGTGGCAGATCATCCATTTCTTTTCTTGATTAGAGAAGACATAACCGGAACTGTTTTGTTCGCTGGACAAATCTTCGATCCTTCCTAATCTTCTTCTGCTTAGGACCGGCCTTGATCGGATCAGAGTTTGGGATTTTAAGATTTGGTTCTTCATGTTTTTATATTTTATATGGTTTTGCTAAATTATATTTGATTACAACCGCGAGATCGATTTGTCTCTGGCTGGTTTGGGGGGGTTTCAGTTTGATTTTGGTTAAATTGGGTTAATTAGTTTGATAATGATAATGGCATTATTTTAATTTTATAAAATTTTCGAAATTATATTAGATAAATCAAAGTAAGTCAAAGTAAGTCAAATTACATATATATAATAAATGAAAGAAGAAGAGAAAGAATTTAGGTAAAACGTTCAAGAATACTACTCAATTAATTAATTATACGTGTCGATTTGTTTGGTGTTGTGATCTTGTAACAAAGAAGCATCAACTTATATCAGGAGGTCATTGAAATAAACAAGGAACATTACAGTTTCAATTGGTAAAATCCAAAAAAGAAAACAGTTTGCTCCAAAGATCTCTTACTCTCTATGGTAAGGCTTTTAAAAAAGACGAAGAGACATTTTGAGTTTGTTCTGTTTCCATTTTGGAAGTGCATAGAACTCAGGTTTCGCCATTCCAAATCTTTCTTCAAACTCCTCATCTGTCAAGTAAGCCTGAGAGACAAAATTTGCATTCAAGTGTTCATGTGTTTGCAAATAATAGAACTAAATTTCTGTATTGGGATATTGCAGAATTACCTCCCTTCTTGTTGCATCTATATCTGACACTGGCTCCTGGGAATCAACTCTGAGCTGTTTATATGAATATGTAAGTGACTCTACACTAAGATTGCGATTGATTCCACCGTTTGGATTCTGTTTAGGAATGTCTGAATTGGAGCTCGACTCTTGTCCACCTGATCCTGCATCGGAATCAATTGTTTTGATATGAGATTTCGAGCATCAAAGAGCTTAATTGCAATTTTAACAATTTGAGGAAGCCAAAAGTAAAGAAGATTGAAATATCTTGTTGTTGCTGAGCTGCATTCATCAAAGAGATTAATAAACTGTGACTCTGATATAAGTTATAACCAAGAAATTCAATGAAAAGGTTGACATATGAAACCTTACCATCACTAGGATCCACTAAAGGAGATTCTGAGAAAAGCTTTTTGACAACTGGAGTTGAGTTGCTGCTACTTGTCCTTTCTTCTGCAGAGCTCAAACTCGAAAGCTTTTCACTGGAGCAAGGTGATACTGCTCGCTCCGATCCGTTTGAGCTCACAGATTGACTTCGTAAATCACGTGATGCGTTATCCTTCGAGTGTGATCTCCACTGGCTTCCACTAGATCTCTGAAAGCACAAATTTTGTAGCTACTTAAAAACACATTGATCATTCTTATATTTGGCTAGTTTACGATCATAACAATAAAAAAAATCAGTCAACTCTCGCATGCCAAGAAGTCCATTGGCTTGTAATTTGTAGGTCATCCTTGTAACACATCTGAAGTAACCAAGTTCTTTTGACTGTGACTTACCTTAGTGCTAGTCTTCTTTCCTTTCAAACTAGCAAGCTTCCTTTCAAATGAATTACCATGCATCTGCAATGTTTCCATGCATTCTATTAGTGAAAGTATACAAAAAATTCAAAACGTGAAACTCAGTAGAGTACTATCAAAACATTTTGGAATCTCCTAGCGCTCTGTTTGAGGTGGCTTCAAGATGGGAAGAGATGTCTTACGTTTGCCTTTTCAGGAACCCACTCAAAGAAACGGGTGAAAAATGGTGGCTCGTGGCCTTCTATGACAACATATACAGGAGTCCTCACGGTTAAACCTTCTTCCAGAATATCCATCTCTAGGAATTTCTGCAATCTCACAAGTAGAGCGGACTAAGAAACACTAAAAAAGGAAGCCATATTCGATAACACCGAGTTTGCCATTCTTAAAATTTATTTATGCAGCTAGATTAGTCTAATTATTTTCTTGAACCAACAGAAAAGAGGTAGCCCAAGAAATTGAAAAATTTAACATGTGATGTTTTTATCCCATTTATACTAATGTATCAGCCTGACACTGCTTAATGTCGGTGCTGAAGTTCAAACGACAAACAGCAAACATAGCACTTGGAAGGCCAAAGAAAGAGGAAAATTACCAGACCAAGAGTAAGAGCTTCTTGCTTCGACTTTAGATTTGAGTTTAATCCAATCCAAACATATACTTCACTTTGGCAGTCCAACAGTAATACATCTTCAGTAGTTAAATCGTCTTGCACAAAATTGTATATTTCTTTCACCTGAAAATCATGCATAGAGTGGGTATCAGATCAGAGTATTCCCAGCTGATCTCTAATCACTTAAAAGAAAACATCAATACACACATGAATTGTACCTTGAGTACATCTGAACAGAAGAGCCAAACCAGTCATAGACCACTCTTATGTTAGTCACAATTTATAGCTGAACCATGGCAACACTAAACAATAATTTAAGATGAAAAAAAAACAAATGGAAAAAATGTTTACCATTACCTGAACTGCAGGAACATGTAAATAAATGTGGTTCTTCTATTTGTTTTCTCATTTCCTTTTCTTTTGGGTACTCTGACTTCCCACCAAGCAAATCCCAAAATGTGTCTGGTTCATTTCCTTCCCTGATGGATATGGGTTGCCAAGATGTCTGCAGAGAGAAACAAAGAAATAGACTTGTTATTACTAATGCTGAACTATAACCCTAATAAACCAGAACCAACGTATGGCATGAATTTAGTAAACAGTAACTGACAGCTAAAGTTGCTTACATCAAGGAAATATAGCATTCTGTCAAGAACATCATGATCAGAGTCTGATGTAAGGTTCCCAATCCAAGTGAAGGCAGTAGCTCCATATTGTAAAATGTAACAGTAAGATGAGTTCAAGGAGGTTGCTGCCTGCGTGGGAACGATTTTCATTTGCTTAATAATAAATGAAGGGCCAAAGACATTGCAAAGATGTGTTTTGACGAATCAGAAATGCAGAAGGTACGAATGAACACACTAGATCAACTTGGATTGCTTGCATGTTCTTTGGGCTTTTTCCTTGAACACGGAAAAGCGAAGCCTTGTTCTCATTATCTTCTTCCACTTTGTTTACCTTCTCTACTAGATACATTTTGTACCGTCTACTCAAACCGCCCTAGAAAAAGTAATGATCTGTAACTTTAGTACAATACGAACCTCAAAAATAGCAGTCACATATAAGTTAACCTAAAGTTCTAAATGTACAATATAGTATTGCCAACTGACCTTAAAAACAACCAGCGACTGGAACATTGGAAAAAAACGAGCAGGTTCGTTTCCCTGATATATATGACACTGGATGAAGATTGTCGAATGAAACAGGTCAGTAGCTTAAAACTTTCAAGTGCCGAACCAAAAAGAAAAAAAGACAAACAGAGAAAACATGTGATTTATTTTGCGGCATGACTAGGAAGGAACTAACCATTACAGATTCACCCTTGGTTGAATCAACAATGGCACTAGCATTGGATATGGCATCAGCTCTATCTTGCTGCAATGAAGTATTAAAACAGAATGAAGCTAATCGTGGAACAACTCACAAATGATTGACGATAAAAGAAATGAAAAGAAAAGGCAGCCTGCATACCTGCATGCTTTCACAACCTATCCATACATATAATAGATATTCATTTCTTTCATTGTAAGCATATTTATACTGAACAATATAGCAATCGCCGGTGAATAGCTTGGTCTGGTCAGGAATGGAGAGAAGCAAGACCTCATCACCATCTACACGCCAAACCTGAAATTTGTTAAAACTCCCATTAATCAGGCTTGTAATCAGAGATGTGACAGTTTGGTCATTTGTATTAGATATGAAGTACCTTCAGGGTGTCTCGGCAGTCTGTAAAGGGAGGTTCATCTTCTTCGTCAGGAAGCTCCTTAACATCATATCCCTTCTGTTTGAACATCGCTGCATAGAAGTGCGTAGAGTTTTAGTTGAGTATCTAATATCTTAGTTTTCTTGAACCAATTTTATTGTCCTCTTTACAGAGCCAGAGCAATATGAAACAGACCTGCCACTTTTTCTCGACCATCATTGTAAAGGCTAGACTCCACGGTCTGAGGCCACTTATGAAAAAATGACCTGAATCTAGCATTTTCTAGTCCTTCCGTTAGAAGTACTAGACTTGTGCCAGTCGAGCGTCCCTCCTTACGTATAAATTCCTAGAGTTCAGCAACATCAAATCATACATATTAGGAATGGCCTCTCCGATGCTCTGGCAGAAACTAAAAGAAACACATGCGAAGCGACAATTAAAGACTCCAAAGTTATATTAGCAATATTTACTTACTTCTGAGGATGAAATGGATGTCTTCCTTTCTGTGAGTGATGTCTTTCTTCCCATCCAAACAAATACTTCACTGTAACAGTCCAGCATGTAGCATTTGTTCTTTTCAAGCATATCCTTGTCCAAAGAACTTGTTCCAGTTGGATGTAGATTACCCCGAGTATCTATCCTGTTGATAAAAGATCTTTAGATGATAAATGATGGTCTGTCGTTGACAGCAGCTCCTCAAAGCACAGAATTCCGGGTATTACTGCTATATGTTGAAAAGAAACAAAGACGTTCTCACCAGAACATTTCTGCACATGTAGTCCGAGTCTGTTCTTCGGCAGTAGAGGATGAAAACTTGGGAATGGGAGCATAACCACCAAAGAAAGACCAGAATTCACCAGCATCTGAATCACCGGAAAATTTTCCATCCTCTACAAGAAACATAATGATTAGCTGTTGCTTTTCTTTCAGTCCTTTAGTCCAAAAAAGGAGTTGAAGAGGAGAAAAATCTAACCGATAGTTGCCACCTCACATCTTCCGTCATGCTTACTATCCTTAATATATTCCACAACCTCCAGGGCTTTAGCTTTTTCCTGAATGCTTGAGTTATAGCCAGCAAAGAGAAAAACTTTTGATGCAGTATCGAGAATGAACACGTCATCATGGTTCAGTGATGACCGAAGAAAAGGCACCTTGTGTAGTTTAAAATCAAGGGAAACCAATCAAAGTCAGATTGAAGAATATACAATAAACTGCATAAATGAAATATATTGCAGCACATAATTGCAAAACTTAAAAAGGAAACTATATATTTTCCAGCTTGCAACTTATCCAGGCATAAACATGTTAAGCCTCATACAGCATAACAACAATAAAAGACATAAAAATTCCACACAAATACATCATAACAACAATTTTGCACCAGACATTTCCCTTTTGTCTTAAAAAATCCTAGACCAAACACATCTTACCTCTTTAACACGAACAACACGATCTCCCTTGCACCTTAGCAAGGTGACATGGTATATCTCGCCAACCAATCCAGTTTTTGGCGAATACTTGCCTTCAACAGGTATAATACAAGGTTTGAAGTATGAGAGAAACTTCTCTGTCTCTTCACCTTGAACTTCACGATATTGCACCGTACAACATCCAAGTGCTGCATCTAACTCTAGTGCTTTGTCTGATGCCAAAACTGAGTCCACCTTCAGATAAAAAGGGTGAAAAAATCTTAATATGCTACCTTCAAAACACAAGATTTCAGTTACCATATACAACGTACACCAGTAAAAACAGCTGGTCAAGGAAATGTGAGGATGACTGTTTCAGAAAGAAGTAAGAAAAAAAACCTCATTTGCATCATTTCCTAGCCAATAGTGAATGTCATACTGGGGAGATTCGATCTTCCGCAAAAACGTCTACACATCGTGAGAAGTAAGTATCATAAGGAAAACTATATTCAAAGTTCTATACTGGTCAAAAACTAGAAATTAAAGTGAGAGAAACAGCTTACTCTGAGAACAAGATATGCATTTCCAGAGTGGAATTTTCCAAAAGAAGACTTGGGGATAGAAATAAGCTGATTATTATAAATGCACCAGATCTCCAGACCACTAAACAAATAGGTTATACATAACATAAGAAGAAGAAAGAAGCTATTTTAATGAATCTGAATAAACGAGTAAAGCAAGCATACCCTTTAGTTCCAACACCCTGAAATGCTGAATCAATGTCTTTACTTATCCCAGACATTTTATTTTCATCGTCCTTAGAATCCAGTACAAATCAATCTGCAATTCATAAACCAAAAGAGGAGAGGAAACATTAAATCACCAACAAACAATGTTGTTCCTAGAGATAAATTTGCATTTACGTTTTTTTTTTTTTTGTGTGTACTTCCTGCATATGCACGCAATCTTCTCAGATTTCAAATAATTTCTCAATTAATTCCCCACCGAGAAAACAACATTTCCCAACCACAATTCAAAACTCAAATTAGCCGAAGATCCGAAGAGTATCATACAGTTCCACTGTTCAAATCATATGACAAAAAAACCCAGAACTAACGCTAGAACAAAAGAAACGCCCAAATCCCAAATAATCAAAAAGGAATTTGACACGCACATAGAGAAAAGCAAGAAATAAACATAGAAAAGGAACAATTACTCGAATCAATTGAGAAGATTCTTACAGAGATCAGGCAGACGAAGAAGGAGAAGAACAAGAAGAACGATTCGATTCGATTCGATCCTCTTGATTCTCTATAGCGTCGACAAAAAAAAAAAAAAACCTGACGAGTGAGAGAGTTCCGTTTCGTCGCAAAAGCAATAAAGGAAGAGAGTGACCAAACGGATGAAGAAAAATAACAAAAAGGCGCCTTTTTCAGAATTTTCCCCTTTTTTTTTTTTGGATTTTTCTTTTATTTTCAGCTTCAAACGACGCCGTAAAGAGAAGGTCAATGTCAAATTTTCACAATCTCATCATTTCTTGGTTTGATGATTTTATCATCATAAGTATTAATTAAAATCCTTCTATATGAAATATTTTTTTATAGATTTATATCTAAATGTTTGTATATATATATTGAAATAACATATATTATATCTTAATTGACTAAAATAAAACTTCTATATTAATGTGTTGCCTAAAGTGTCATGTGGATATCTTTGGTACATTGGTGAAAAACATTTTTTTGTAAATTTTTAAATTCTGAATATACATCATTTTTATTTCGATAGTCATATAAACGATTTAAATACAACAATTGATGCCACTCATCATAAATTTAATTCATGTATATTATTTAAGTAAATTCATTTATTATCGATTATATCATTCAATTTTGTAAAATATTTCTATAAATTAATAAAATGTTGTAGTCGCAACATTATTAATTTATAGAGGTTTTAGTGTACTATATTGGCAAGTTAATTCAATATATATTTTTTTTCTCTTGTCGTCATCAATCCATTGACAAAAAAAAGAAAATAGGAGAGCTATTAACATAGTAATCAAATAAAATAAACGAGATAGATAAATTGAGATAACCCGAATCACGAACCTTATAATTGCTAATCACGAGATAAATTGAGAAAATGTTATCTCAAAAAATCATTTTCATCAAGCGCACTTGAATTTAACAATTGCATATGCCATTTGAAATACAAATTAGAGTTTATAAAGTTGAGAGTCGTTTGACTCAATTTTCATAGATTGTACAATTAGTGAACTTTTTAAAATAAAAAGCGTTAAAGAAAACACAAAATTAGAAACCAGTGATAGAGAAAGAAAAAAAGCTTTGTTGATATAGTTTTCAAATAAAAGAAACCAAATGCAAATTTTATAGATTGAATACTTTTTACCAACAGTTTTCTGGAGAAATTTTATAATTTTTCTGAATATTAATTTTTTGTGTTGAAAATTGTGAAAATTAAAGTAAGTTAAGAAACACACATTTCAAACAAATGATACTAATGTGTAATGAACAAGACTTAAGATCAAGAAAATTAAAAATGAGTTAATACATATTATCTTTTTACAATCGTAAAAAAATGAAAAACCTTTTTTTTTTTTGAAACCAAAGTTTCTGAATGCATGAAATGAAATTATAGTTTCCTTATAAATATCACAACAACATTTTTTTTCAAAGATCAAATTAGTTTCACTTTCAGTTAATTCGTTGCAGCTGACGTCACACGACTATGGTTGTAGTCACTGAACTTCCCGGCAAAGAGGTGAGATTTGGGGAATGTTGAATCAGTCGCGCTTGTGCTTAAAGACCCTAACGCTTTCCATTGAGCTTTGTACATCTGTTTATTTCGCTGAGATTGCATTGGAAAGACGTGAAGATGGTTCTATTTGGGGGCACGTCATAAAAAAGTCGTGTGTGCATTCATTCCCCAATGTGCCTTTGTTTGAGCTTTCTCGAACTGTTACGGTTTGATGCTTCGTTTTCTGTTGCAAGGTATGTTAATCTTTCATGTGTATGGACTATTGATGATGAGTTATGATGTTTCAGGCATTTTCTTGAGGCTCAAGTCTTATATTGAAGAGAATATGAAACTAAACCTTTAATCTAAAAAGATATAAAATGAGAAATTGTAGATTTGCATGAAATCGCTCCTATTTTTTATTGAACCGCTACAACAAATATCTAAATTTGATATTTTTAGATATTTTTTCAGACCTATTGCGGATACTAAGTAACAGTAAAAAATTTGTATCTATTTTTCATGATATTATGCATGGATTAGATATATCATAAAAATAAAAAACAATACAAAAGCAACTTGCAGGTGAAGGATATACTAATTACATCTACGTACTATTTGAGTAGCTTGTTGATATCAGAGCAAAGTAGCTCAGAAGCTGTTACATCTTACACCTTAAACGAGTAAATAGTCATCTTAAGCTTTGTGCACAATATGATGTGAATATACTCTTACAGAATTAGCAATTGAGTAGATTTCTTAAGCTGTGTAAGAGGAGTAGGCCATTCTTTTAGCCTTTACACAAAAACTCTTAGAAACTTGTTGAAATGCATCTTCAGTTAGTTATCTTTTAGGTCTTTGTGCAGTTTCACTGACATGGTCTCATCAAGTTCTTTCACCATATGAGCAAAATATGAAACGTTGGTTTAGAGATACGCAAAACAAAACCGGTGGTTTTGACATTATAAGTAAATACAATATCAAAATGAGAAAATACTAAGTCCTGATTTGTTTGTATGTAACATTTGCATCTACCGAAATCTTATGAAACTTAATTCTCATTTTTAACATTAAAAAGACCCACTGTGCTTCAAGTATATGAGCAATATGAAGTCTTTTGTTCAGAAATGTGAAGATGTTTCGAGACAGGGAGCAAAACAAACCGGTTTGCTTTACCGGTGGTTATATGATCTTATTGATAGTGAATCAGTCATTATGAAGTAATTTACATATATAGCTTGTTTCTCCCCTATATCTATGTAGAATGGAAAGAAAAAACAACAAGATCAGAACTAAAATTGTTCTCTCTGTCTAAAACTTTCTGTCTCCCTTCACACACACACACACATATATATATATATATATATATATATATATATATATATATTTGATCATAGTATCATATTTCGTTGTGATTAGTAACAAATTCCAAAATATTTTGCAAAGTTATTTATTTGTCATATTAAACAACAACAACAATATATATCACTAGCTAATTTACTAAGGAATAGGGAAGAACTAAAACTAGTAAAACAATTTAACAGTTTTTTACGGATCACCATACGAGACATGCACTAATAATTACATACAACTTATCTATAAAAACAAACTGTATGTAAGGATTTCAAGTTTTCAACCATCAAATAACAAACAAAAAAAGAAAAAACAAAAAAAAAAGAAAAAAAAAACAGAGTTTTTGTTTTTTGGAAGAATATCACAAGAATGTCATCATTACATTATGCTATCCTTTGCATCATCGTAATGTCTCTCGTTCCTCTACATGAATGTATGTTTATGATATTATGGATATATTAAATAATCGCATTTTCATCATTTACAAACATTGTAATCATATTATAATATATTATACCCTCTATATCATTTTCTAACTTCTAAATTTTTTTTCTTATAGGTGGTGTACAAGATCTTGCAGCAAACAAGACAGGTTCGGATTTTAGCCATCACATAACAAACAAAGAATTAACAAAAAGAAATAAACAAAAAAATACAAAAATTTCGTTTGTTAGAAGAATGTCACAACAATTTCATCATCACATTTTGCTATCTTTTGCATCATCGTAATTTTTCTTGTTCATCTACAAACATGTATGTTTATGAAATTATGCATATATATAAATAATCGCCTTTTCATCATTTACAATCATCACCATTTATTGTTATAAATAATATTCTTCTTCAATGTTTTTTTTTATTTTTTATTTTGGTTTTAATTCTTCATTTTTTTAACTTTTAATCTTTTTCTTATAGCTCCTGCAAACGCACAAGGTCATGAAGCGAGCAAGTTAGGTTCATCAGTGTGCCTTATTGAAAAATGTCGACACAACGATGTGTGTTATTGCTGTTTCAGAGATCGTAGGAGGTGTTATCATAATTTATATGTGTGTGCGTCTGCCTGCGTGCGCCAACCTCCTTCAATGGCTTAAGTTAACTTAACGACCTTATAATACAACAATATAATAGCTACAGGTTTACGTAATACAATATAGTTATGATTATAGTAAATTGTGTTTAGTGCCACTGAAAGTTTACATAATTGTATCTTGCTATTCATTATAAAAAAAAATTATTACACTTTATTATCGAATAATGTTTTTAAAATAAGTATATATATTTAAAAATTAATTAATAAATGATGAATTTGTAAAAACGAATGATAATATCATAGTTGTATTATAATAATCATTAAAAGTAAAATTGTAATATTAAGGAAAAATAACCGAATAAAGTTAATTTAACAATTTCTTTTCAAAAATATTTAGTTGTTGTAAGAAAAGAAAAAAAAATATTGCCTTGGTCCTTTGACAAAATTGGTATATGTTAAAATTTAAAACATTTGTAACCAACACCATACACTTAGAGGAGGTTTATCACTAAAAACTGAATGATACTGTTATATTTGTAATACACAAGGTGGAACAAATACAAAATTCTTCTAAATAAATACTACATATATTTCACCAGAAATCATTACAGGAACACTGCCCATTCCTGAAATGGTGAAACCTATACCTGTCCCTCACTATAATCTCTCTATTATAAAGCTGAGATATTAGCTTAGCAACTGAATGACAATCTCCACACACTCTTAGATTCTTAATAACCCGAATCGTCTTTGGAGCCTCTGTTGATATCAGTCCATAACAAATCGCTAGCTTCTCGCTGTGCAGTTTAAGAGATTGTTCCTTCATTTCTTCTTCATCGATGATCTGTAGAACCTGTGACATCTCTGGTTCGTAACCATTCGATTTCAGTTTCTCCATAACCTCGTGTAATTTCTTGTACACCTTCTCGGACATCGGGTGAGCGTTATCTCCAGAGAGAAACTCGTGAATCATGCCATCGATTTCAATTGAGCTGCATCCTGGTTCTTTCTTCAGTCCAGTGACTCTCATATGCTTCCTCAGCTCAGAAACGTTTTCCCACTTGCCAGATTTAGCGTATATGTTTGATAGGAGCACGTGCGCGCCATCGTTCCTAGGTTCCAGTTCAAGCAAACGGGTACAAGCCATTTCAGCAAGACTCAGATTGGCATGGATCTTACAAGCTCCTAGAAGCGCTCCCCAGACAGAAGTGCTTGGAGGAATCGGCATCGCCTCTATGAACTTCACAGCTTTTTCCAGATAACCCGAGCGGCCGAGAACATCAACTATGCAAGCGTAATGCTTGTCCTCAGGGACAATACCATAACTCGATTCCATTTGGTGGAATAACGACTCAGCTTCATCCACCAAACCGGTATGGCTACAAGCACAGAAGACATTGGTGAAGGTCACACCATTTGGCTTTACATTCGCCTCTTGCATTCTATAAAACATATCAACAGCTTCATTCCCACATCCGTGCATTGCCAGGCCACCAATCATTGCACTCCACACAAACACATCTCTCTTCTCTACAGAATTAAACACCTCACGCGCCTTGTCTAGATCTCCACATTTCGAATACATATGAATCAGTGCGCTTGTAATATAAAAATTCATCCTAATGCCGTGCTTTTTGATGTAGCTATGGATCCATCTACCTAATTCCAGTGCCCCTACCTGGGCACAAGCTGATAAAGTACTTACCAGGGTGATCTGGTTCAGCTTTATGTTCTTCTGAAGTTGCAGCTCATGGAACACTAACAGTGCCTCATTAGGTTTACCATTCTGCTCATAAGCAGATATAAGAGCATTCCAAGCAACTATGTCTTTCTTAGGCATAGAGTTAAGAACCTCTCTAGCTGCTTCGTAGTCTTCTGAAATAGCATACCCATCAAGCATTGTTGTCCACGTTACGTTATCTTTCTCCTCCATCGCATCGAACAGTCTTTTCGCATCCTCTATGCTTCCGCACTTTGTGTACATATCAAGCATTGCATTAGCCAAAGTCAAGTTCGTGTTTACTCTGTTCTCTTCGATATAAGAACAAACCCGCCTCCCAAACTCTAGATTCCGTAACTTTGCACAAGCAGACAAGACACCAACCATAGTCACATGACTTGCCTTAACGTCCTCTGACTCCATCTTCTTAAACAGTTCCAAAGCCTTATCTGGAGAACCCTTTTGCACAAATCCATTAATCATCGAATTCCACGAAACAACGTCTTTTTCTTTGATCGTAGTAAACACTTTACAAGCCGAATCTAAATCCCCGCAAGAGAAATAACAATGTATCAAAGAATTCGCAACGAAAACATCGCATCCAACTGCTGACTTTATCGCCATCCCGTGAAGGGATTGACCCAAAGGCAAAGATGAAACCTCTGCAGCTGCCTTAATAAGGAAAGGGAAAGTGTACTTGTTCGGATAACACTGAGTCTCCGAAACCATATCTAAGAAAACCCAGATGCTACGAACAGGGTCTGGCCCAGAAGCGTAAGCACGGATAAGAGTGTTCCAAGTGAAAGAATTTGGTTGCGGAATTTCATCGAACACCTTGCGGGCATACTCGAGACTCGCGAAGGAAGAGAGCGCAGCGATTGCGAATAGCTTGCTAGCTGAGTAAAGATCAGAAAACGTACCGGTACGGATCATGTGACCATGGGTTTGCTTCAGTTGTCGAAGGTTTGAACATCGGTCGATTAGAGAAATAGTGTGGCGGGAGCGTTCGTTATTGGTGGTTGGTTGATTCGGATTGGTGACGTTTGGATGACGTGGCAGAGAGAGAGGTTGTGCTGTGGCGAAGATAGCCATATGAGTGTTTGTGACTCCCTCTCTCTTCCTATTATTACAAATTATAAATAACTATTTGTACAAACACAGCTAACTACATGCTACACAAGGATTGGTTTCAATAGAATATTATCACAAATTCACAATACATTCATCAAATGAGGTCTTAAAATTTCAAAATAATTAGCAGTAACTAATTCATAATTTGCTAGAATGATTAGAGGCAGATTTTGTTTAATATGTAGTGTAATTGAAGGGTAGCCAAATATTTATTATACATGCCCTTTCAATCTCGTTTTTTTAAAGAAGATAAAAAACATAATAATCTCTTTGTGTCGCATTTCTTCATTTTTGTATTTGTATGCGAGTTGATATTGTGTCGCACTCATTTATGTTTCAATTATTCTTTTTTTTTTTTGTATCATGTTACAATTATTCGATTCGTCAGCTTTTGTTGTGTTGAGTAGATGTTAGGAAAGTAAAAGATTTAAATATTTAAGCACAAAATTGTTTTGTTTTCATTTTATTAGTCAACTTGGCGATCCAACAACCTTTGTAACCCACAAAGACTAATATATTTCGATAGTTCATTTTTCGGTGTATGGAATCTTCAAAAAAAATTGTGCTTTATTATCGTGTTTTCGATCACGTCTCTCGAACCTAATTAGATTTTAGTCTGAGACACTTTTAAATGCAGAATTTCTCTGCTTTTCTTTAATTGATCCTTCAATTGGAGAAGATACAACATGGAAGCAAATACGGAATCATGGATTCCTACAAAACATGGAAGTGGAAAAGTTCTAAGAAGACTAAGTCTTCTATTATTAAAATGAAATTATTGGGAAAGTTTATAATTAAAATGAAATTGTAATAACGATTAAAAAAAGAGAAGGAATCTGAACCGAAACTTGGTCGCCACACTCCCCAATCACATGAAACGACGGCGGCTCCATAGAGTTTGTAAACCATCATTCGCCGATCAAGTCACTGATGAATCTTTTAACCGCAACAAACGAAGATCCACCGTCCATCACAGCCTTTTTTCCCGCCTCAGCAATCTCCTTCACTTTACTCTTCGGAACATCCTCACCGTCCAACAAAGATCGTACGGTTACTGCGATTTCATCAGCGTTCACTATATCTCCGTATTCCGACACGTAATCCAACCGCATCTCCAAGGCCAAACCAAGCTCCTTCACCATCGTAAACGCGTTTAGTTGCTGTTCCGCGTACATTGGCCAAGTCGCGATTGGAACGCCAAAACCCAAACCTTCCAATATCGAGTTCCAACCGCAGTGAGACACGAATCCTCCGACTGCTTTATGGGCCAGAATCTCCACTTGAGGAGCCCAACCACAAACGATGCCTTGACCCATAACCCGGTCCATGAACCCGTCTGGTAAAACCTCGTACGGGCTCGCGTACTCCTTCGGGTCGATTCGAATCGACCAGAGGAATTTGCAGCCAACGAGCTCTAAGGCTTGAGCGATCTCGTTGATCTGAGGCACACCGAGATTCCTCAAGCTCCCGAAGCAGAGGAACACTACCGATGACTCGGACTGATCATCGAGCCATGTTATGATCCGATCTCGTTCCGATGAGTCCAGATTTGGACGATCGTTGGAGCAGAGAATCGGCCCGATTGGGTAAACGGGTGGGTAATTATCCGGACAACGATCGAAATATTCAAAAGCGTTTGGTTCGAGAGATGTGAATGAATTGACCAAAATACCCTTAGCTTCAGGAAACCTCTCAGCTAGTTCGACCCAAGGCTCGTAAGTCTCTCTCATGAACAGACCTGATGGAAAAACCTTTGTAGGAACAGAGTTGATAAAACCAGGAACCGGGTTTGACTCCTCGTTGGAGCTCCGGTTAAACTCCGATTTGATCTCACGGTGTCTCTCTGGAAGATACTTCATCATACCCAAGAAGCCTGCGCTACACGTCAAGAAAATGTAAGAAGGAAGATTAAACTCGTTTCCCACATCGATCATCGGAACGCAGAAGAAATCAAGAACCAATCCAGCCACACGAACTGAATCCGTTTCATTTCGAGAAGACACGAGAGTGGAGAGAGCTTCTCTGACAATGGGAACCATTTTCTTGACGTATTCAAGAATGTAAGCTTCAGGAGCTTCCACAAAGAGTTCCATTGGTGGAGGTTTTTGGACATCGGGCAAGGTAACGAGACGGATACGAGGCTCTGATTTGACTAGGGATTGGAGGAAGGAGATTGTGTCAGACGTAGGAATAAAGGGTAGTCCCCAGTAGAGGATGGTGATGGTGTGGATCCGAGGATTGTCTTGACTGATGAGACGTTTCGCGAGTTCGATTGTGGCGAGAATGTGTCCGGAGAACGGGTGAGGGACGATGACGAGCTCTGCTTCTTGATTCCCCATTCTACTTGCGATTTTCTGAGGTAACTCAAAAGTCAATAGGAGAAGACAAAGTTTTGTAAGAAACAGAGATTGTGCCAAGCAGTTGTCGAGAGAAATCTTTGTCTTGTATGTGTTGATGATTGTTGGATATGTTATTTAAATATAAGTAAGAGACAGGCAAATAGTTAAATTTTAATCCAACATGTATTATTGTACATGCAGACCAAAATAAAAATAGACAACATGTATTATTATTATACATGTGACTAAGATACACAAGATCACTACAACATGTGTCACATGTACTATTGGTTCCGTTTTACGGTTTTAGGCTGATAACTAAATACAACATGTTGTGAGTAGTAACCTTTCTCAAGGAAATCCACAAAACAAGGAAACGAAAATGATCAGAACGACTTGGAGATTTATCCCCTAGCTAGCTAACATTCAATTCGAAACTCGTGTTCGCTTTTCCACTGGGCCATAGTGGGCTTATTACAATTTCGATTAACAGACCGACTTAAATTGATGTTTCTTCTTTTTGGACTCAATCTTTCCGCGGTCTTGTCTCGTTACTGTATCACAAAGATCTTGAAATCACTGTTGTTGCATTTAATGAAAAATCCACCTGGTTACAGTATGGTTAAACCTAAAAGGTTATGTTACATGAATAGATTAATGTAAACATGTATCTTTTGAATTTCTGGAATAAACATAGATTTAGACGTTTTATGGCTTTGAAAAACCAAATAATCAAAAATTTAGAAATATAATAAATATATCATTTGATAGAAATACACACATACGTTGATTCTTATCAAAACTATAAAGAAAGATACACATGAATTGTTTACTTTCATCAGAATTGGTTTTGGTTTCCCCATTATAAGAAGAGATATTTTTGTTTACCTCAATAATTTTTACTGAAATCCAAACTGCAACTTATTTGTGCTTCAAAATGGGAAAGGAAAAAAAAACTTTAATTAAAAGGAGAGAATTACGATATTCCGATTCCAGAAACCTTGATAACATTCAAGAACAAGATTAAAAATCACATCAAATGGCCGATATCAACTCGTCGATGAATCTTTTAACCGCAACAAACGAAGATCCGTCGTCCATCACAGCCTCTTTTGCCGCCATTGCAATCTCCTTCAGTTTCTTCCTCGGCACATCTTCACCGTCCATCAGAGATCGTACGGCTCGCGCAATCTCATCAGCTTTCACTATATCTCCATTGGCCGACACGTAATCCAACCGCATCTCCACGGCCAAACCAAGTTCTTTCACCATCGTGAACGCGTTTAGTTGCTGTTCCGCGTACATTGGCCACGTGACAATTGGAACTCCGAAACGCAAACTCTCTAGAATCGAGTTCCAACCGCAGTGAGACACGAACCCTCCGATTGCTTTATGGGCCAGAATTTCAACTTGAGGAGCCCAACCACAAATAAGGCCCAAATCCATGACCCGGTTCATAAACCCGTCCGGTAAAACCTCGTTCGGACTCGCGTACTCCTTCGGGTCGGTTCGAATCGACCAGAGGAATTTGCAGCCAACGAGCTCTAAGGCTTGAGCGATCTCGTTGATCTGAGACGCACCGAGCTTCCTCAAGCTCCCGAAGCAGAGGAACACTACAGATGACTCGGGCTGGTCATCGAGCCATCTCAAGATCCGATCTCGTTCCAACAAATTCAAATTCGGACGATCGTTGGAGCATAGAATCGGCCCGATTGGGTAAACGGGTGGGTAATTATCCGGACAAAGATTAAAATATTCAAAAGCGTTTGGCTCGAGAAATTCGAATGAATTTACCAAAATACCCTTGGCTTCACGAAACCTCTCTGCCATTTCAACCCAAGACTCGTAAGACTCTCTAGTGAACAGACCCGGTGGCAAAACCTTAACCGGAACGGAGTTGACAAAACCAGGAACCTGATTAGCTTCCTCGCCGGAGCTCCGGTTAAATTCCGATTTGATTTTGCGGTGTCTCCCTGGGAGATACTTCATCATACCCAAGAAGCCTGCGCTACAAGTCAAGAAAATGTAAGAAGGGAGATTAAACTCGTTTCCTACATCGATCATAGGGACGCAGAAGAAATCAAGAACCAATCCAGCCACACGAACTGAATCCGATCCATCACGAGAAGCCAAGAGAGTGGAGAGAGCTTCTTTAACCAAAGGAACCATTTTCTTGGTGAATTCAAGAATATAAGATTCGGAAGCTTTCACGTAAAGCTCCATTGGTGGAGGGTTTTGGACGTCGGGCAAGGCAACGAGATTGATGCGAGACTCTGTTTCGACTAGGGATTGGATGAAAGAGACGAGGTCAGATTGAGGGAGATAAGGTAAGCTCCAATGGAGGATGGTGATGGTGTGGATCCGACTAGGTTTGTGAGTGATGAGACGTTTCGCGAGTTCGATAGTGGAGAGAATGTGTCCAGGGATCGGAAATGGGATGAAGATGAGCTCTACTTCTTTCTTCTCCATTCTTTTGGCGAATTTTCTGAGGAAACTCAAAAGAGAAGGTAAAGGTTAGGTATCTCGCAACAAAATAACAAAGAAGCTGAGGCAGTGCAATAATGGTCGAGACTCGAGAGTATTATATTCATTTGTAAAATATTTTTTTGAAAAAGACATCATTATGCACAGGTGACAACAGATCAGTACAAACAACATGTATTATTTGAGGTCCATTATTTGATTATTCTATGAGAATGCTGGCAAATAGATAATTACAACATCTAGGAGAATGCATTGACATGTGAGTTTTTTTCAGCCATTCGATTAGATTTAAATATAAGTGTATAAAGCAATCTTTTTTTTTTTTGTAACAATATAAAGCAAACATTGGGTGAAAAAGGGTGAAAACGTTCAGTCAAGAGCAGTGTGGAAAAAACAATACTTGATTTGTAAAGGGTACATGAATTGTTTCATCGAAATTGGTTTTAGTTTCCTTTTTTTTTTCTTTCTTTCTTTCTTTTTGACATCTTTTGATTTCCTCATTAAGAAGAGTTGTTAATCTCCAAAATTTCTTTTTGCTATTTTCTAATTATAGAGATGTATTTCTAATTGTGTAAACATTTTTAAATCTTTGACTATCTAATGATCAAACTCTTTTATATACATAAGATTCAAATAATTTATTCAACGCTCTATTAAAATTTTTTTCTTTAATTTCTTCATTTTGTTAAAAAGGGGCACTACTAAGAAAATGTTTTTCTTTGAAATATAATAAATATAATCATTAAATTTAGTTTATATATAGACAATCCCACATCAGAAGATTGTAAAAGAATTTATGTTCTCTTTGGGTTATTAAATAGAAATGATTTTAGGAGTAGTTTATTTAACCAGTTTCTGTCAGATTTATAATTCAATGCGTCAATGATCGTTTAGAAACGGTGTACCATGCCAACATATTTGACGAACATTATAAAAGGCGAGTGAGCCTAAACCTTATTTTGGTTGAGCCCAAACCACATGAAGAGTTTTAATGAATTTATTAGAGTATTCATATATGTCAAGGAAAATAAAGATTTGATATCCCAATACCATCTCCTACATAAATATCTAAATATAAAAAATGTAACTCTTTGCATATTATTTGAAATTATTAGAGTATCCATATATATGTAAAGGAAGATTTATAATTTACAATACTCACATAGATATCTCTTTGAATTGACTTTATTCGACTATTCATATATAAGTAAAGGTAAGATGATTTGACCAAAAAAAAAGAGGAAATTTTATAATTTACAATACTCACGTAGATATCTAACATATAACTCTTTGAATTTATTAGAGTATTTTATATACGTAAATGGAAGATTTATTTGACCACAAAAAAAAGGGAAGATTTCTAATTTACAATACTCACATAGATACCTAAAATATAACTCTTTGAATATCATATATGTAAAGGGAAGATTTGGTAGACCGACATCTCCTATACATATCTTCCTCATTTATGTAAAAATGTATATTACCTCATATTACCTCATATACCTCATATATTTATCTTTCCTTTTCTTCATGCATTACTATTTTTAAAAATCTTCCTCATACATCCAATTTCCTTTTCCTTCGTACGTTACTCTTGTACAAATATGTATATATATATATATAACCAACCTCTCTCAATTATAAGAAACCATCACTTTATTATACAAAGCTTATTACTTTTTCAGTAATGGCAAACATGTCGCAGTTGTTGACGCTCATCGTCATCCTCCTATCATCCATCATGATCAACCACCTTCCCGTGGCAAGCTCAAAACAGTGGTGTGTAGCAATGCAGACGGCAAAGGAAAAGCAGCTAGAAGATAATATCGGTTTTGCGTGCGCCAATGGAGTTGATTGTAGACCAATACTACCAAGTGGGGCATGTTTTAAGCCCAATACTACAATAAGCCATGCTTCATATTTGATGAACGATTATTACCAAAGCCATGGCCGAACCAACGATGCATGCTTGTTCTTTTTCCCAAATAGCGGCACATTCACTTCCACAGACCCTAGTTATGATAAATGTATCTATAAATAGGTGATCCGCAGAATACGTGGTAGGCGGAATAATTAATTACGTAGTTTCAATGTTTTTGTTTTATCAAATTATATAACTATAAGAAATTTACGATATATGTTTTTTTTTTGTTACTGCTATGTTTTTATTATATATAGTTGATTTTCTTTGCTATGTTTTTCTTAAATTGATAATGTGTTCCTTTTTGCTATGTTGTTCTAGAAGATATTGCAATAGAGCGTTTTTATTAGTGATAAATTTGTCATACTTGTAACTCGATGCGTCAATGACTCAATGATCGTTAAAGGACGACGTATCGTACCAACACCAAATTTGACGAAGGTCCTACTTTGGTTTTTTCCTGCCCGTCAATTATTGGAAAATTCGATTCAACTCATCGAAGTTCTAACCCCAAACTTAAAAAGAAGATAAATAGTACTTTAACGATATCTGAAGATTAGTTCAACAATAGAAACAATCAAATCTCAAAATCATTCACTCGCAGCTGATTCAAGGCTATAGATTATGGATAAGAAAAGGCTAAAGCTTCATTCCTATCGCCTCCTGTATGAATTTCTCAATAGCCGAATACGAAGATCCACCATTCAACGTAGTTTTCTGCGCCATCTGAGAGATATCCATTAGTCTCTTCCTTACATTATTATCCTTGTTCATTACACAACGGATAGCAGTGTCTATCTCGTTTGCACTTACAAGCTCATCGCTATGTACCCAGTAATCAAGCTTCATCTCCACTGCGAGCTTCAGTTCTTTCACCATCAGAAAGGCATTGAGTTGTTGTTCTGCATACATCGGCCATGTCACAATTGGCACACCAAACCACAAACTCTCTACTATCGAGTTCCATCCACAATGAGAAACAAAACCTCCCACTGCTTTATGGGCCAATATTTCCACCTGAGGAGACCAACCACATATCATTCCTCGTCCACTGACACGGTCAAGGAATCCCTCGGGAAAAGGATCATCGTTTGTCACCTCATCGGTGCGGAGTGACCAGAGGAATCTGTACTGACATAGCTCAAGTCCTTCTGCTACTTCCTTCACTAGCGGACCTCTCAACCTACCCATACTCCCAAAACAAAGGAATACAACCGATGCCTCGGGCTGATCATCAAGCCATTTCATCAACTCATTTCGACGGACAAGGTCCTGATCTGGATGAGGATGGGCCTTCGGGTTAAATATGGGGCCAACAGCATAAACAGTAGGGTAATTCCGTTCATGATGAAAATGATTCACAGAGTAAGGCTCAATATCAAAGGAGGAATTTACTAGGATTCCCTTAGCCTTGGTAAACAATATGGCCAGTTTAACGTAAGCGTCATAACCGTCTTCAATAAACAGAGCTGAAGGCAGAACTTTGGCTGGGACAGGGTTTACAAAGCCAGGAATCGACAACATTTCTTCAGAATCTCTAACAAAAACCGAGGTATCTTTACTATGTCGATCTGCAAGATACTGCATCATAGCTAAAAACCCGGAATTTGTAGTCAAGAACACATAAAAAGGGAGACTTGCATCTTTTGCAACCTCAATCATAGGGAGACAGAAAAAATCAGCAACTAATCCGATGATCGTAACTCCATCATTTGCAGGAGAAGATAAGAGACCCATGATTATATTCCTCACAAGAGGGATATTTTTCTCAATAAATTCATATACATAGGCTTCCACAGACTGTGTACCAAGGGTTGGTTTCTCCTCTAACTCAGGGACATCAATGAATCTAACAAACGGCTGAGAGGAGGCAATTGACTTAACATAAGTGTCCAGATGAGACTGACCTTGTAGCTTCATCAAGAGGATAGTGATACGGATCCTATCATCCTGGTCAATGAGACGCCTAGCAAATTCAAGAAACGGAACAAGATGACCAACAGTTGGTGTAGGGATGAAGATGAGCTCTGCAGTCCTCATATCTAGCAACAGATCGCTTTTGTTCTTCCTTCCTCAATCTACATATCAAAGAAGAGAATTAGTCACCTTATTGTTAACTTTTGTCACGTGTGATGATTACTGATCCGGTCCTCCTACCTAACGTTGAGGTGGCCCTTGGCAGTCCTAAATAATGGACGGCAGAGAAAGATGATGGAGTGGGATCCACAACCAATCAAAGCTACTTTCTTTCATCTCTCTCTTTCTCCATTCTGATAAACTAACCACACATGATACAACATCTTCAAAAACCAGTAAATCACAATATTGCAGGGGAAAATGGACTCTCTGATCTCAGAGACCAAATCCTCCTTCAGAAGCCCTACAAAGCTTGTGCTTTTTGATTCAAACAAATAAAATACATCAATCACTTGTTGAATCTATCAAAGTTAAGCAAAATCGATCGAACTTATACAACAAAATCATTCAAAAGATAAGAGAGGAACTCACTGTCACTGAATCAAATAGGATAACGATCATTAACAAAGAGAGAGTCGATTCCAAACTTGAGGCATAGATACAATCACGATCAAGGTACATAATTTTAAAGAAACGAGAGTGTTACATTCCACGAAAACACTAAGGCCAGAGAGAGTGAGACAACAAAATCACACATTAAGATAGTAATAATCACCGCCTGTGATCATAATCGAGAACCTCAGAATCCGTCACAGACCTCGAGTGCTGCACAATCGACCGTCCAATCGAATTAATCCACTCTTCTTTCTCCTTCTCGTTATCAGCGATGAAGAACATCGTATAGCTACCACTGGAAAGCTCAAACGCAAAAGGCTTGTTCACAACATCCTCAGCTCCTTTCACGGTGAGACAATCACCGACGGAGATCACACCACGCGGCGTAGATCCGCGAGTTCCAGCAGCGGCTTGATCCTTGAACCAGAGAAGCTTCCCTCGTTTGAGTACGAACCAACGGCGACGCCAGGTTTTGATGTAATCGCCTTGCTTCGTGAGCCAACCGGAACGCTCAGGGTTAGACCAGAACTCGATCCCTTCGTAATCTTCACGGTTCGGATCTTGGCCCGTAGCGATTCGCCAGATACTCTCCATCGTTCTTCTTCTCTTCTAAAATCTCACCACGACTTCGTCGTCTCTCTCAAGTGCTGTCTAACTGCCCCCAATCGCGCGATTGATTCCTTTATCGCTTTTTAATTTCTATTATTGATTGATTCGTCGCCATTCGTTTATGTATCCACCCAGATTGCCAATTAAACGCAGCGTTTTGGTCGCTTTTTTAATGAAGTCGGTCGCTTACGCTAGTTCTCTGCGTGTTCTCGGGTGACCACGCAAGAAGTGTTGGTAAATTGGAATTTTTTTTGGGTGTTCTAATCTTAATCAATTATTTGTAACGTAAAAAAATTTATTATCTCAGTATCATTATTTGAATTACTCATGAGTCATGCGACTTGACCAAAAAAAAAGAAAAAATTACTCATGAAACAGAGATGCCTTCCATGGTCAAATAATTGATTTCGATAAATTGAAAGGAAGATAACTTAAAAACTTTAGCCCAAAAAAAAAAAAGATAACTTAAATTATTATTTTTTTCTCATTTGGGTCAATACACAACTTAAAATTTATAAGAAGTGTTTTGTAGATTAAAAAACCATTGGTCAATGTGCTAATTTTTTGCTAACTAATTAAGATTTTAAATACAATTAAATGAGAATGGGTATTCATACTAAATAATTTTAGATTTTTATTTTTTTGGAAAATAATTATGTCAAAACTCAAAGACTCAAACTATAATCAATAATGAAAAGGTAATATCTTAATATGTCTTGTCTTTTTTTTTTTTGATCAAAAACATGTCTTGACTATGACCAAAAAATAATGCGGTTAGCTCACAGCAGCTACAGTTGGTCACTATCAATCAAAGGCTTTATTAATAGCTTTGAGTACAAACTAAAATTTTGCATGATCATATGAAAAAATTGTAATTATCTGTTACACGTTGTAATATTAAGAAGAACCATAAAATCTTTTAACTTTTTGTCCGATAGATCTCAAATTTCGGACACTAGTCGTATCTAGTACTAAAAAAACCCCAATCAAACAGCTATCGGAGTGAGTAATACTGAAATCAAAAGTAGAAAAAAAAGACAAGAATGCTTATGCTCAGACATTGTTGATGCGAGGTGTGATAGTGGTAACCTCAGGTGTCTCAAGAAAGGAAGACTCAGCTAGATCAATGGCTCGGGCTAAAGCCGCTGCTTTGTTCTCACACTCTCTCTGTTCATCATCAGGGTTACTGTCTGCAACAACCCCAGCTCCAGCTTGAATATGAGCAATCCACTCTCTACGTCTCTGAGGATGCTTGTATGAGTACAATGTGTCATAACGAGAATTTGTTGGGAAGACCATTGTTCTGAGAGCCAAGGCAATGTCCATGTCTCCATTAAATGAAATGCCTCCAAAGCCTCCACTATAAGGACCACGCCTTGTTACTTCTAGGTCATCTATCAGCTCCATGGCTTTTACCTGTATCAAATGATTGTTGAGTAATGAGTATGGAGAATGTGTAATGAGTTCATGGTTTTGGTGAGAGAGAACCTTTGGGGCTCCGCTGACGGTTCCAACTGGAAGTGCAGCTCTAAGAGCGTCCCAGCTTGTTAGATGATCAAGCAATTCACCTTTTACCTGCGAAGAAGGAGATGTGTTGTTGAGACAAATAGAAAAGGACAGCATTTAGTTGAGCTTATGTGCATAACATGTGACGTCACATATTCATGGTTTCTCTAGTCTAGATAGAACCAGGCTTCAACACCAGATCTTCTCGAAATTTTCATTATTCAATTGTGATCTCTTATAAGCTAACTAGAGTAAAAAAACAAAAAAAAACTTATCCAAAAATCCATGGAGGCAAAAGGACTTTCAAATTTAAAGTCTGTCTGCTTGTAAAATTATAATAGGGGCATACCGTAGAGCTTATGTGCATGACATGTGAATACCGTTCTATATTCATGAGCTTCTCAACCTCCACAGAACCGGGCTTTGAAACCTGAGTTCACATGAAAATCCAACAAGTTAGATTACTGCTTAAAACTGCATCTTATCTTCCAAAAGAAGAGGGTATGAGACTGAAAATGAAAAAAGAGATGAGCAGTAGTAAACTTATGAACCTTGCCAACATCGTTCCTTCCCAAATCAACAAGCATAATATGCTCTGCACACTGCTTTTCATCGCTTAAGAGCTCTTTTTCCAGCATTAGATCTTCTTTGGGTGTTTTTCCTCTTCTGACAGTTCCGGCAAGGGGGCGATTGGTAATATTCCTCTGAAGCGAACGGAATACATACATTAAGCCATTCATTTACTTGTAATGAATAAGATGGGATTTAAGGATTAAGGGAACCCCAAAGATGAGAAGAGAGAGAAGGCAACACTTACATTTTTCGAACGTAACAATATTTCTGGACTTGATGCAACTAATATGCATCCTCTAGCCTGTAAATTAAACAAAAAAAAGAGAGAAATCCACAGATTAGTAATATCAGTTTTCAGAAAAGATGTAAGGAAACAAGGACCAAAGGAGTATACCTGTAAATAGGCCATGTACGGACTTGGATTTACAATCCTAAGAGCTCTATATATCTCAAATGGGTCCGCAAATGTCCTCCTTTCAAATCTCTGACTAAGAACTATCTGGAAGATGTCCCCAGCCAAGATATGTTCTTTGGCTTCCAACACTGCCTCCTTGTATGCCTCACTCGTCATAGTTGATTTCTCCAATTTAGGACCGAATAGCTGAGTGCGTAGTTTTATGAAACCAGTAGGCATCTTAGGGCTGCAATCAAAATAAACATGTAAGCTCAAACAGAATTTATAAATCAAAAACAAAATTATAATCCAAAGACTGGTAGAACGATCCACTCACGGTTTTTGGTCTTGAATTCTAGAGGTTAGAGATTCCAACCGATTCATACCATCAGTAAAATTATCTTCAACAGAACGATCCTTATCTATCCTCACCCAATGGATCACATATGCTTTCTGTGTGCAACAGTAAATCAAAAAGAATAATTACTCTACCAAGGATGGTATCACAATCAAGACAAACTATTTCCAACTGTGTCTAGATAAATTCTTCTATCCATAATCCATAGAAAAATGCAAATACTAGGAACAACAGTATACCTTCTCGACATGGTCAAACACTATCACATCATCATAAAGACCCAAATGAACATCAGGAAGACTCCTATCATCTTCAGGAGCATTTGAAAAAGGCAGCTTCTTCTTCTCAACATAACGCACAGTGTCATATGAGAAGTATCCAACCCAACCACCTGGTTAACAAAGGAGAAAACCTTCAGATTATCAATCAATCAACCATCCCAGGAATCATCACCGCTACATATTCGCATAAAAACTAAAGAAACAAAACATCATCTTCTCTTACCACAGAAAGCTTCAGGCAATTCATCAATACGTTGTGGTTTCCATTCTTCCATGATTTTCTGAGGAACCATCATTGGATCTTCAACCTCCTCCTCTGTCCTATGACCAGCACCATGATCCATCACAGTAACCACATTTCCCTTTGCCACGATTTCAATTGTAGGTTGAGCTCCAACAACACTATACCTACCCTAAGAGAATTATCCAAGACATTGATATTCAAAATTCAACTCATGGAGCAGAACAAAAAAATACTGAAATGGAAACACATCAAAGGCTTACGATATTGGAGGATTGCAAACCAGGCTCCACTGACTCAAACAAGAAGCTAGGAGCATCTCTATCATCTTCTTTAACTAAACATCGATACGCAAGTATCGGAGTCAAATGATCCGAGAATACACATCGGTAGAGAGGAACTAAATTTCCCTTCTCCGCAGCTTCCTTAAATTTCCTAAACTGATCCTCCGATAAATCTGTGGGAGAAGAAGTTAAACCTCCATCGGAATTTCTAACGTTCAATTGAGATGCGCTGATGGAGGGGAACAGAGTTTTGGTATACCTAACGACGGAGTGGATGAAGCAGAAGAGCATTTGATAGAACGAAGACGCGAGACTCCGAGAGGTTTTGATTGGGAAATAGATGTTCCTCCACCGTCATAGTGAAGAGAAGTAACCGGCGGGGAAGTGAGCGACGACGAAAACCGGAGTGAAGGAGGTGGTGGTGGCGGCAGACGATGGTGCGTAACGGCTACGGCTTTAACGGCGGAGAAATCAGATTTGACGGAGGAGATTGAAACGGCCGACATGTCCGTGAGCTCGTTGATTTTCACCTCTTTCGCCTAAACAGTTTAACTGTGGGAGAAACACATTCAAAGCCCGTAAAGGAAAAAAAAGATTTGTTCTGTTTTATTTTTATTTTCCATTAAGCCCTTCTGATTCCATTTCTTAAAGCAAATTACAATAAAAATTACTAATTGAAATCATGTATTATTCAATCAACAATTTTAAAAACAAGTTGACCAATGATTTTGAAATTTAACCTATAGATTTTATCAGTTTCCTGAAGATTTTAAGATGGAAATACATGTTCAAAGCTATAGAAACATTTGCAATTTTGGAGGAAAAAAAGCAATGTCTGAGAGTGAAGTGATCTTGGTCTAGTGGCAAGTCCACAGAAGACAGACACCATCACACCAGGGATCGAATCCCCGACCCTACAATTTGTAGGAATTAGGCTAATGGGCCGGCCAGTTGTGGTCCAAATGTTGACAAAAAAAAAAAAAACAATGTCTGAGAACTGCTAATATTTTACCGAAAGATAAAAGAACTGTATAAACTCGACACATGTATGGCATTGTTCATGTAAACAACTCTTTAATAACGATTTGAATTTCTAAACTATGTTAATTAATTAATATCTACTGAGAAGTGAGAACAAAAGGAAAAAAGAAAACTCAACTTGTCTATTGACGTCGACTATTACACTTTTTTTTTTTTGATCAAACGTCAGTATTATTTCTGGTTCAAGATATAAAATTTAACGGAAACAAATTTTTCTTTCTCACAATGATATAACAAGATTACACAAGAGTTTAACTTATGCTCTTATTAGTAATAGGTAAACTAATAAAGAGTACATTTTGTTGATATGTTCCTACATGTACATAACATAAGAAAACAATTGATGTGTACTGAGTTTTTACTCTTGTATTTCTGTAAAGAATGAAGAAAGAAACCATTCGCTATAACTCTAACTTCATCAAAGAAGACAATTGCGGAAGAATCGAATTTCCTGTTGTTCAATAAAAAAAAAGGAAGGTAACTAAAATTAAGAAACTGCATTTTGAGAAAGAGTTTGGTTAGTTTGGGAATAAACAAAGCGTGTAATGTTATTACCTTAAGAGCAAATGTGATGTCTGCTTCATCTACTCTAAGGCTCACTCTCCTTAGCTTATCGTCTCGAGCTTGACTAAGTTTTAAAATCCCCTGTGCCAACCCAAAATGCGACTTTTCAATCAAATGACTCTTTCAAGATTCTAATTTTATCTTTGATTATATAAACCAACACAACTTGAGTGTTATTCTAACGTATAATCTTCTCCAAGATAGGAGTTAGTACCTGGTCGTTTAGCACTGTACACATGTTACTGAACTCTGTAATTCCAGCTGGAGTTATCATCGAAGATTTACAGATTTCCAAGTATAGCTTATTTAGCTGCACCAGAGTGTGAAAACAGAGATGAATATTGTGTACAATGTATTTAGTTATAACTTCATGAAGCTGTGTTTGTGTATTGTTCATTCAATGAAGATTTTTACCTCTGCAATGGTTCTATCCTTTTTGCTTCCTCTAAAGGCCTTTGCAGCAGAACAGACTATGATCTGCAAGTTTTCAATAGAAGCATGTGATTTCAGTCCATTAAATACTTTCAGATTCGATCTTGTTAGCCACTAAATGATAGAACCAAATAAACACGAACACAGATCTTTAAGTTTTTTTGACACTTCAAATTGGTTCTCTTAAGTTTTAGTATATATATTTTCAAACTATATAAACAATGTAAGATCACAGCTGGGGAAAAAAACTAAAGATTTGCTAGGTCTGTGTACAAATGTTGTAAGCATATCCAAAAGGTTACTTAAGAACAAGAAGTACCAGATATCTAAGTCTGTGTGTTGATGTGTAACTTACTTGCTGGTGTTGAGGAAGAGACTGAATGGTTTCAACTACTGGAGATTTAAACGTCTTGGACAATGCAGCTAACATCTGATCCATCTTGACCTATAGAATTATCGATGATAACAATTATGGAGTAAGACCATGGTTTCTATGGATCCCGGATATTTGTAACTGAGTAAAGAAAAGAGTAAAATACTAACCACTTGATTCTCTGAAACTGGACCTTGTGATTCTTGATCCATTGATCCTCTAACTTCTATTTCTAAGATTTCTAGTGCGCTCCTGGAAATCAAATTAATGTGAGTAAACTGGGATTGTCATCTTTAGTGTAATGATTTCAGTAGTAAATTACAAAGTATAAAGCACATTTCTATCGCATTCAGCTTATGCAATACAAGAAGTCAAGAACAAACTCCATAGAGAGAAAAAAACATAAGAGAATTCACCTGCAGACACATAGAGCCTTTCTCATGTCTCCTGATGCAGCTGATACTTTCTGGGACATTGCAAAGACTATGAATATTAATAAAGAAAGTCAAAATGAAAAAAAGGTTGAATAGACTGAAAGAGAAAAAGTGGCATATATATTCTTACTCTGGCACAAATCTCCAATGCATTTGGCTGAAATGCAACAAATGGAAGTGCCTGTTTCAACAGTGAAAGTAATAACTTAAGATCAACTTAGAAAGTACTATGAGTTTAGATCAAGGATATCATCATACTATGCATTTTTCCTCCACAATTCCTTAAATACCAACTGCTTCAAACAGAAAAAATGGCATTGGCAATAGATTTATCCTGATATACTTAGTTTCATACTAATATACTTGTATTGTATGTTCACTAAGTTTATCAATCACTTAATCAGCCATTTCTCTCTCATCAAAGGCATATTATACCACAAAGTTGAGGTAGACTTACCAAAAGCCTCTCCTGCAGTATCCTAAAGATCTGCTCCTTAGAATAGGCACGGAAAGTGACAACCAAAGGTTTGCCTGCATCAATAGAAATAATAAGCTAAAGCAGTAAACTCAATTTTTATTCTTCATCAAAGCTTAGGGAAATATGGTGAAGAAAGAAGAATGTTCCAATGATACACAATGATGGAAAAATTCTTACAATTAAGAGACTTCAATTTTGGAAGGAATCGATCTGCGAGGTCTATTGCATTTGCTACACCTGGAGGACAACGACGAAAACTTTAAACTTACAAATTTGTATGACCAGAGGAAACGGAATAAATTTATGAACATTAATAACACAAAAGACCTACCTATAAGTATACACCTTGAAAATGGCAAAGTTGTGAGCATAAAAAGCTCATGAAGGACACCTCGATCTCTTGTGATCAAGTAATCCATCTCATCTGCAATTATTAACCTGCAGATACAGTTCGAATGAGAATCAGCGCACCTAATTAAAATCTAGCAGGTCACCAAATCGCAGACAAAGAACAACAAGAACCTACATCATCTTTGAGCTGGATGACTGTCGCTTTTGAGAAAACAAAGTCTGAAGTTGTTGTAGAGGTGAACAGGAGCCATTAGCTTTCTTCCCGGAGTCGTTATTACCAAGTATCTACAAAACAAGATAACTCAATAATTAACTGTATTGAAATGAGACCAATAACTTTGAGATATTTTGATTGCATAAGGTCTTACGTTGGAGAAAATATCTGTTGTTTTTGTCAGTGATGTGCAATTAACAGACACTGTTTCCGGACAAGGCAACCCTGCCTGAAAAGAGTTCACCGAAGATCAGCCTTCCTATTGATAGATTCACACTAATCAAAATTGCTTAAAAGGACACAAGATTGATTACCTGCTTTGCCCATTCTTCAGCTTGTTGTCTTACTTTCTCCATCGACAACGACTTCCCAGTTCCAGGGCAGCCACATATGTACAAACTCCCAGCCTTCTTCTGTTCCATGCAACCTTTCACAAACTCGAAAACCCGTCTTTGCTCATCTTCACGGCAAACAACAGTTGATGGTGCTTTAGACACATGCAATGCCTCCTTCACAGCCTTCATTTGTTCATCATCTGTGCTTTCAAATACATCAATTGTACAATCAAACTTACTGAGACCATTAGAATCAATACAACATTGAAGAATCAGAAGGCTCAATTTATACCTCTAGGGTTCCACTCTGATTTAACATCTAAACAAACAGATAAGTTTTTCACTGCTGATATCACTTGACTTGCCAAATTTCCATTAGAATCTTCCTTAATCTCCTGTAATCGCATAAAAGTGACAAATCATTATAAATTCCTGAAAACAAAACACTCGATCTACCAATTGAGGAGATTCAGACTAACTAATACCAAAAATCAACAATCGAATTGATTCTCTCACAATCAAACAAATCCTAACGGCTAGAATAAGAACAAGGAGCTCACAAATTACCTCCTCAGACGTCTTAGGGGTTGAAACAGCACATCGTCGTGGAGATTTCCATTTCATCGGCGTAGAAATCGAATTCACAGGTAATACACCCGTCGCTGAAACCTCCGCAGCCGAATCGGATCTCAACTTCCTTTTCCGAGAAGTGTTGACTTCGGCGGATCTAAGACCTCCGAGAATCTCCGATCTGGAGCCGACGACATGCTTCTGTGGGGACGAACTAGGTCCGGCGATGGTAGGCATTGTAGATTATCCAGAAAGGAGGCGGCAAAAAAAAAAGGCGGGAGATCGAGATCGAGATCCAATGGAATCGAAGTGAAGAATCAATCTCATGGTCGATACTGGTTTTTAAGAAGATATCGAAAGAGGAAAATGGAATAAGAAAAATAAAGAAAAATAAAATAAACAAAAGAGGGAAAATGGAAGAAGCGGGAAAACGCAATAGAACAGACATTTTTCGCCGCCCGCGTTTTGTTCAGCTGCCGTTTTGAACCTATCGGCTTCGCGGCAATTTTATTGGGCCGTATCAGTAAGGCCTATTTTGGGCCCTTTACTATGAACTTTAAAAATTATCCTCTATTACCACGTTACATCGATTCTCTTTGGCACTCCTATTGAACTACTCCTACAATTTTAAAATAACCTATTGAACCCACTCATACAATTTTGGTTCGTGTTGTATGCTCAATTAGTTCTTGCAAACTTTTTACTTAAACCTACTAGTTTTTCACATTTTTACGTATTCACCCTTAATTATTTGATAATATATCAGAAATTACAAAATGACAAAATGAATCATGATAGAAGATAGAAAAAGGCAGGTGATCGATGTGTCAATGCACTTATATTTATTTATTTTCCTCATATATAATCATTCAAGTATGAGATATCAACATAAAAACGACGTGGAGATATTTTTGCATCTATATCTGGTTCATAATAGATTTTAAGAAGAAAGGCCAGGATATCCACATAAAACGATGATATCATATGATATGTAGCCAAAACATCAATGCATTGATATGTATAAGAAGGATATCCACATAGATCGATCATATATGATATGATATGTAGCCAAAAAAATCAATGTATATAAGAAGGATATCCACATAAATTGATGATATATCATATGATATGTAGCAAAGAAAACCTATGCGTAGATATATACGAAAAGAAATTGAAGGAAAATTTTGATAAATACTAGGTAGAAAGAAGATAACTAGATAAGAGTGGTGGCCTTTGTAATGTCTCTCTCCGTCTGATTCGCAAGTTGGCTATTGCATCCTATCAAGGGCCACCATGTCAGCATATTTTCCTATATGTTTGGTTATATATTATTGTATTTATAATGTAACTAAGACTTACTTATTAAAAAAATATTTCGTTTATATCTTTTTATTCAAAATTCAAGCTCATTATGGCATAACGTCGGATGGTATATATACTTCACCGGTGTCCCGTATGATTTTGATCATATCTTGTATGGTGCATGTTCATTTACTATCAACCGGTTGCGTCCAAAAGATACTCGGAAGCAAGCATCAAAAGCAAAAACTAGATATATGCACCCAGTGGCGGAGCTAGAAATGAATTGTATAGGGGTTAAACAAATTTTACTTATCATAAATTAATTATATTTATGCCTAATATTTTTTGTCATAAAATTAAATTATTATAAACATAAGTATGTAACCACATAACCACAAGTGAATGGTACAAAAATCAAATTAAATGGGTCAATGGAGAGTTTAGAACAAAAATTATAGGGGTCATCGTAACCATTACTAACCATTTCACCTAATTTCACATTTAAAATACATAAAAAGTTTAACAATTTAAAAAATCTGTAGAGGTCAGCTGACCCCCTCCCTTGCCACATAGCTCCGCCCCTGTATGCACCAACGTTAATTATTTAGAGTCATAGGTTTGTAAAAACGATGAAACACTTGAATATGTAGCATACCTCTCTTGTAAGTTGTAATATATAGTTGTTGTTTTTTTTTGTTAAAGTTGTAAATATATAGCTACCATCTAACATTTTAGTTTTGTATACCATATATCATGCTCATATCATATCATATTAATTAATATTATTAAACGTCTAATTGTTTTTCATTATGTGAAGAGGCCCATCATATCAATCTTCATAAACCAAACCCCTTAATATCACATGGTGTAGTCTATCATCTTCTCTTTGTTTCTATTTACCTCCATACATTTTCGAACATTTAGCGTTTTGATTTTCTTATTTGTCTTAATACTCTGATCTTCTTTGTCGCTGCCCATTCGCCAATTACTTTCAATCTTTCATCACTTGTATAATCTAGAATCAACTTATTTTCACGTTTTAGAATTGTACACTTCCCAAACAAAAACAAAAAAAAAACAAATAACCTCTATTATATATTATCTCTCGTTAACTAAAATAATATATATCACATATTACTTAAGTGAAGGGCCATGCTGATCAGTATACGATAATATTGTAATAGGACTAAGCGGATCCCACATACTTAGCCTACCGTCCGACAATGGTCCACACCAAAATGATGATAGTGCTTTATCATGTATAATCTCACATCTGATCATATTTCTTAAAGATGCAAAAGTGATGAATGAGGGAATTACGCTTGAAACGTAAAGTTAGCCGATATTGGTCTGAGTAGTTTTAACTCGGTTCATCATTGGATTTTCCTCTAAGTTATTTATGTTGGTAAGTCTTGGTTGAGTAAAACGTTTATATCTTGCTTTTTCTATGTTTTAACTAATACATATTAATTATAGGCTTATAGCATATCTCTAAATCAATCATTTCAAGATATATGATACGTACAAATTAAAAAATAGATCACGAGTATGATTTGTTATATGTCTATTCAAAAATAATTTCCAAGTGATAGCTCTCAGTGTTTCCATTTTACATCTATCATTCTTCTTCTGGCAATGCCAACAATTAGTAATTAATAACATGGCGTTTAACTAACTTTAAATTGTAAATCCAGTTCCTACTTCATGTCTATTTCGACGATACGTAGTGATTGATCATTCTTTTTTTTTTTTTTTGATATGCTTAGTAATTTCAACAACACATTTCACATCCGATACTCCTAAACCCAGTCACCAGACGCGAGCTAACTATCATATAGAATCCATGTGTCCCCAACATTTCTTTTTTACGAAATATTCTCTATGGTCCAAATATAGACCATAAAGGCATACATAATTAAATATACAAAAAAAACTGAAATTAGGATAGGGCCAGATTCCATAGTACGTGTTTTAGAAATGAATAAACTTATGGAATGAATAAATTATCAATGAGGTGAGAAGAGTCTCTTTTACCAAAAAAAAAAAAAAAAAAAAAAGAGTCCAATAAAAAGATCACAATAAATATCAACCGTTAAGAAAGACATGAGCCAAATACCAACGAGAGCCGTCAATTCTTTAGCTTCTTCTAACGTCGCTGTCTCAAAGACGTCAACTTACGGCAAGTTGGTGCATACCTTTCTCGCCTTCTCCACCGTCGATTATTTTACGTCCTTCCTTTGGCACGTTCCTTCAAGATATAACCACTTGTGTTTTCTTCCTGACATTTGGTTTTCCGGTTTGGGTTGGTTCAAGTTTTTTTTGGTTGTGTGGAACAGTGAAAGTGTGTCGTCCGAACTAGAACCAAATTGAGACCGAAAGTCTAATTTGGTTCATGTTTTGGAAAAATAATTCCAATAATTTCAGTTAAATTTGTTTATATTTAAATATTTTGAAATAAATTTTGGTTTATTCAGCTTGGTTCGATTTCGTTTATTTCGTTTTCAAATTAGGGTCAGTTTGTCGGTATAATATGAATATCGTTCTGGTAATCGTAATTTCGGTTAAAATAATTATAGCTTGGTTCGAAATTAATTACGTGAATGATATTATTACTACATATCCCTCTATCTTTTTTTTATAACTAGTTTAGTTGTTAAAATGGGGGAGTTCCAAATCTTACGAAGCTCGAAATACATATCTCAAACCATACATGCATGCGAGAATTTTACCAACTTATTGTTACAAACTTACAATGATCATTGCACATGCACGGAAATGGTATCTTGTAAATTACTTAAATCCAGTAAAAGTAGAAAAAAGTAAAAAGTAGGATCCAATCATAATCTCCCAAAAATGGAGATTTTGTTCTTTTACTACTCTCTGCAAAAAAAAAAAAAAAAAAAAAGTTCTTTTACTACTTTAGTAACATATTTTTCTATAAGCGGTTATTTCGTTCATTGCATCATTAGTAAATACTGATCCCATATTCATGTACGATTTACGATAATTATATGATACGATCTACAATTTTTGATATCCATCCATTATTGTGACAATCGCATATAAAAAGAAACAAAAAATTTGAAAAAAAAGAGGGAAAATCAAAATACCAAAGAGAGAATGAACATAGACGCCAAATCGCAACAGTTACCATTAACGCACTTCAAACTTAACGCCAGATTACATGACCACGATGGACCGCTATTATTTTCAGACTCCTAATTGATACTACGTGGCTTTTCCAAGACCGTTGATTGGTCTATTTTAAATTGCAATACACTAGTGTCAGAAAATGACAAAACAAACACCCAATAGTCTGGGAGACACGTGGCTTACCTTAAACCGTCAGATGTAAAAAAATCCTAATGACACTCCGGTTTATCATGTGAGTCGGTTCTTATCACCGGCTTACTTGTTTGTCAGGTTCTTTAGCGTCGCTGTTTCACCGGTTTTAACCCGGTGATATTTTTATTTTTTTCAAATTAATTAATTAATTTTTCGATATTTTTGATAAACTCGTGCAACAAACCCTCTTTCTTCGCGTCTGTATATAAAGGTTATCGTCTCACTCTCTCTCTCTCCGCGTTCTACTAAAATAAAGTGAAGCGCCTTCCTCAGGATTTTCCCGAGAAAGTTCGAAAAAAGTTCTGACGTAATTTGCGTTCGTTGAGTGTGAGTTTTTCTTCCTCTATCTTTCTTCTCATTTGACTCAATGATTCGTTGAAATCGAAGATTTCTCTCGAGACTTTCTACTAATTTATTTTGAATTTTCATCGATTCTCGTGACATTCAGCTTTCCACGATCCGATTTGCCATTTGTAATGATTGAATCTCGTGATGATGAGTGGATTCAAGAGCTTTTTCTCCAGTTTTGTAACGCATTTCCATTTCTCTTTTGATTTTTTACAGGAAAAAGCGTGAATCTATAAGAAAAAGCCATTGTTGAAGAAACTAGCCTCTGTGTTTGAAACTTTAATCCAGATTTGATTCTTCAATCAGTAATTTCGCATGGGGGTGAAAGTAGCTTCTTCGTCTTCTTTCCTTCAATGGACGATTAAGCCTATTGTTCATCAGTCTTCTTCTCCTTCTCAAACCCTAGCTTCTGGAACCATTACATCTCCTTCAAAACGACGGAGCATTGGACACGACGGACGGTTTCTATCTCGTCGTTTCGTGCCGCAGAGACTGAACCGTTCGGCTCTTTTCGGAACTCCGTCGACGAAGCTTCATCGTTCCAAATCCTGTGAACTATGGGAATCATCATCTAGACCGACCAAAACTCAGTCGATTCGAAGAGTTTGTAGCGCAAGCTTAGATCCATTCTCCGATGAGGAGTTTTCGAAAAAGATCCAAGAGCTAACTCTCAGATTCAATGTCCGGAACCAAGACGACGATGAGAGAAAGACGAACAGTGATTCAGAGCCGATGATTATTCACGATTACAGCGTAATGGAGAAATCTAATTCATTTGAGCCGCCATGGCAGGACATGGTGCACTTGTCGAGTATAGAGATGAAAGCAAACAGTGTTGATCTTCCTCTTTCACTTCGGATCATAAAGAAGAAGAGACAATGGGAAGAAGGAGTGAAACAGGCCGGTGAATCAGCGTGTGGTTCGATGAATAAAGCGTTTTCGTCAATGGTGTTCATGATTCGAGAACTTCAAAGCTTCACTTTACATATGAGAGAAGTTCTCTTCTACGAAGATTTGCAAGGGATCTTGCTAAGAGTAAGAGAAGAGATGCAACAATCGTTCGTTTGGTTGTTTCAACAAGTTTTCTCTGCAACGCCTACGTTGATGGTTTACGTTATGATACTCTTAGCCAATTTCACGGTTTATTCGATCGGTAACAACTCCGCTTTAGCCGCTGCTTCCGCTCCTCTTCCTCCGACGATTACAGAGCTAACAACCGTCAGTGAAACAGATGAAGCAAACGTCAAGTTTGATTCCTCTGTGGTGAAAACGTTCTTTGTATCGTCTCCTAATGGGAATACAACTTCAGTTGGGGGCAATAACAATGGCGGAGGTGGAAACATTCGTCCCGTGTTAAGTGGGACTGATGGTGATGGATTTGATGGATCAGAACAATTCAGAACAATCATACCCGAAGGAGTTTCTCAATTGTCATCATCCACATTCGGGTCAACAACTACAGAGTCAGAGCCATCAGTATCGGGACAAGATGAACATAGGCTGTGGAACTCGATGGTGGAGGAAGCAGAACGAATGCAGTATTCAAATATTGAGGATTCGTTGGATCAAGAGACAAGGAAACGCTTCGTGTCTCATGTGGAGGCTCGAGTAGAAACAGAGGAAGACACGGATTACTTCAAAACAGAGCTTATGTACCAAACAGGACTGTCTCATGAGCCTAATAATCCTCTCTTACTCGCTAACTATGCTCAGTTCCTTTACCTCGTCTCCAATGACCATGACAGGTAACTAAACATATTACTCCCATACTTTAATCATGTTTTCTAATTAAATTATGTTAATTCTTAGTTTAGCTTAAGTAAGATTTGGTTTTAGAGTTAGGGTCGAATCTTCCTGTTAGATTCTTTGGGTTGTGAATTGTGAGGCTGCAAGTTGATTGCTAAGAGTCAAAAGTAGGCGCAGTCCTCGATGAATTTTTCTATTCACTAGTGGGACATATTGTGGAAAAAATCATAATTGTCATAATAATCGCATCAGCAGAATATATAACCAACCAATAGAGTTGAACCAATTCTTTTCCTCTTTGAGGAAAAACGACATTACATAAATATCTAGCAGAGAATAAATAAAGAAAATTAGTATTGTATCCATCAGTCAGTGTTAGGGATTAGTTCGAGCCAATGAGCTTTGAGTCTTTGCGGTTTTAGTGATAGTGGAGTTTACGGTGGTGTTTAAAAGTCTCCCCACCAGAACCCAACAACAAAAGTCGCTGCCTCATAATTTGTCTTCTAGATTTTATATCCCACCCAACTGAATTAACCCATGTTTTTGTCATTAGCTTTATTTTGTAGCTAACTTATTATTGTTATGAAGGTGGTAGTAATATTGCTATTTTATAGACAAGGCGAATGGTTTGATATTATTTCTAACCAATCCTTTTTGTTAATATGACTAATGATATTGGCTAAAAAGGACAATTCTATCACATTCTACAACCGTTACCCAATTCATATCACCATATAGAAAATTTAATTTTAACACGCAAAATTTTTGGTGTTATTCATCTCATCTTTAATGCATTCCACATTTCTCTTACTTATCTCTATTGAATAAGTTCTCACGTGATTCCATATGATAATTACGTAATAGAGCGGAAGAGTACTTCAAGAGAGCGGTAGGAGTGGAACCAAAAGACGCGGAGGCACTGAGCAAATATGCGACGTTCTTATGGAAAGTAAGGGACGATCTTTGGGCGGCTGAAGAGACTTTCTTGGAAGCAATTGATGCCGATCCGACCAACTCTTACTACGCTGCTAATTACGCCAACTTCTTGTGGAACACTGGCGGTGACGATACGTGTTTCCCTCTTGACGACGAGTCTCAGGAAGACACCATCATCTAGATAAGATAGTGCAACATCAAGTCTCTCTATATAAAATATGATCTACTACTACAACTAATGAATATACACATGTGCACACCATGTATGTATTATGTATATGCGTGTTTGTCACAAAGGATCGGTGGCTGAAAGAGTTAATTAATCCTTACGGTTGCGATCAGTCTAGAGAAAAAAAAAGGAAAATTGTATTTGGCATTTGGTTTGGTGGTAGTTGAGCACGTGACTGAGTGAAATAGAGCACATGAGAACGGACAAGATCTCACCGCCTTGGGTTATGAGACATCGGTTGGGCCTATTCGTTGAACCAAGTGTCTTGCCTTATTTTGTTTCCTAATATTCAATACATTTCTTTTATTGGTTTGTACATCTATATAAGTAATCGAGAGGTATTTTTTTGATTTTTGGTCGAAATTGCCCATGGTTTTATAAAATGTTTAGAAATCGCTGTATGATCGACAGGGATAAAATCGTCATTCTACGCGCTTAATCTCGCGGGTCAACACGCGGATCCTCACAACCCGTGCATTTTGTTTTCGGATCCTTTTTAAACAGAAAATAAAAAATTGTTATGGTTAGGTTTTTTCTCTCTCTTACGCCTCTTTTCCTCCCTCACCACACTTTCTTTCGCCTCTCTCTTTTTTTTTTTCAGTAGTAGAATGAAGCATAATCGATTCAATTTTTTGTTCTTCTCCTTTTTCTACGTCGTTGTTTTTTTTATTTTCTGATATGTTTTTTTTTTGTTCATGGGTTTCACACCGATCTGTTATTTTTTGAAGATTTCATGATTTCAGATTCCATAATCAACAACCTCATTTCTTGGATTCGTGTTTTTTCTGTAAGAAACAACTTGTGATAACAGAGACAACATCTATATGTACAGATAATTTTTAAGATCTGTAACATTAGATCAGTTTTTTTTTTCAATTTCTCTCCTTTTTTGTCGATGTTATAAAAACCCATTAAAAAGGATAGATTTTTGGAATACCCCAATTCTTCAATCTTCTCATTAACCAATTAAACGATTCATGCGTCTGCTTTTGAAAATCTGGTTTTGTATTAAACATTTTTCGTTTGATTTCTCTTGTGAATGATTTCAGATCTGACTGCAGTTAGACTAGATCTGATATATTAGCTTGACTCTGATAATGGTCTGTGTTTCTTTCTTCTTCTTCTTTGGTTAGTATTAATAAACCGAAAATTTGCTCTGTATTGTTACTCTCGATGTGAAAGGAGTTTAATTTTCTCTTCAGCAAGTAGAGAGAGGACAAGGTTGGTTTATTACGAAGAAGAACATGAAGCTTCTCTCTTTATCTCAGATTTTCTTTTGTGTTTTTTTTTTGGGTTTATTTAGTTCACCATTTGAGTTTTTGGGATTTGGGTATCAAGATGAGACAAAGGTTTTGACTTTTTTGATCCTCTTTATGATGTCGTTTAATTTTTTGAGTAGCCGTTTCACACGAGTAGCATTATATATAATGTCATGTAAATATTTTCTTGCCATGGATGAATTGTGTTTTAGAATTACATTAAAGATTATGAATACATATATGAAAGTACCATTTACAATTTCACGACTAATATTGTGTATTTAATTTTCAGGTCTAATGGTCGTAGAGGAAGATTGATGAAAGGACGTTTAATTATACGTTCAAGTATAACTTAGGAGAAGATAAATTTCCTTAAAGAACATTATCCCATGTGTATACTGAAATGAAATGATCATATTAATTAATTGTATTTGTTTTGTATATGATTTGATTTTAGATTCGTATCCGAAATTTACTCCCTCCTATCAATAACAGAATTCTAACTAATTCTCTTTCAAATCAATTAATTTGATTTTCAAAAATTAACTAATGCATTCACCTGAAAACAACTATTTGAACTGAAAAAAAAAACTATTTGAACTGAATAAATAATTGTTCAAATCGAATTTATTTGATTTATAAAATTGATTATTTTATATTCTAACGTAATCTTACTTAAATAGTTGATTTCAGATTCTTAGCCGAAATTTGTGGAGCCACTAAAAATATATAAATAATATAAAACTATAAGAAAATTGTAATAAATTAAGTACTCCATATCTTTCTATTGGCTTTCATTTTTTTCTTTGGGAAACAGTTTTAGTTGATGCACATTTTAAGCAAATCCAAATAAAATCTACATTAACAATTCAAATTAAAAAAGGAAAATTAACTAATTTTCTTATATTTCGTAAATGCGATTTTCTTAACAACCAAATGCGTTAACTTTTAGTTTTTAAATTTGGAAATGTTTTATTAAAGATCGTATTAACTACTTTCTAAATATTAGTATATTCTTAAAGATTTAAATATTTTCAAACCTTTTCGATTACCAACAAGTAACAATATAGGAATCTTAATACTCCATGAAAACGCAAAAATCTCGCAAAATCTCATTTAATTTATTTATTTGTTAATGTATTTACAATAACAAGATAGTACGGGCTGGGATCAGGATTTTATGATTGGATTTTATGGAAATGGAAACGGGTCGAAAATTTAGAAATCGAAAAAGAATCCCAGTTAAAATCCAGGACAAGAACATGAAGGGACGGGTCGGGACCGAGACGAAAATTTAGAAATCGAAAAAGGGTTCCATTTATATTTCAGTTAAAAGCCGAGACGGGAACATGATGGTACGAGATCGGGAATGACATAGAAGAAAATTCAAAAAGTATAATCAAAAGATTAAAAAATAGTAAAGTACCATTAGAGTTTTCAGCATTTGAGTCTTCATCAAAAGATTAAGAAGAGTTGAACTGTATCTAAAAACAACTGAAATTCATTAAAATTTTATATTTTATTCTTAAATCCAAAAAAAAATTATTGAACCATTACCCGATGGTTGAGAGCCGGTTCACCGGGTCACTGGGTCACGGGTAGTTGACAAATTTTTCTGGGGTTTTCCGGTTTTATGATTGCCGGATTTTAGCACTAAACCCGAACTGGGAGAACGGCTGGGTCGCGGTTGAACCGGGTCAACTGGACGGTCCGGTCCGGGTCTCAAACACTAAAAAAACGTATATACAATACAACAAGACATATAAATACACTTGATGGAAATTGCCAAACACATTATTTACTGACCATATACAAAGAAAAATCATCCCCGTGCTCTAGCACGGGTTAGATACTAGTAGAGTATTATTTAGTCAAAATACTAATATAGTAATGCAGTTTAGCCATGTTTTTTTCGTTCCTCTTTATATATTTGCCATATAACTAATTCGCATTGTGATATTTCTTTTGGTGTAAGGCATATCGCCATCGGAATTAGTTATGTAACTAAATCGTCCCACTTTATTTATTTGAAGTTAATGTGCAATGTGTATTTGGTATCAGACCTATCAACAACAACACACACTCTTTAAATTCATGTGAGTGGCGTAATAGAAATAAAAATTACACGGTTAATCTTGTTGCGTTCATAGATCAATTTTTGGATTATCTAGCTAAACTAAATAACAAAGAAGCTATGTATGTTGACAAAAAAAAAAAAAAAAGAAGCTATGTATAACATAATTCTGTAACATAGAAAAATGTAAAGATTAACTTCATTCAAAAAAAAAAAAAAGAAGATTAACACAACTTCAATAGTTTAAAATCATTTTTTTGAGGATTCTTGTAATTTTAGAAAAACAAATTCAAGCATATTTTGCCAATTGATCCCAAAATGACAAGTTTGAAACAAGGCTAAATCTATGTTTGGCCACTAAGATATATATGTAAAACTAAGCTATGTTGATCTTATAGTAAACATGAAAATTTGGAAAATTGACCCACATTGAAACAGACTTTGTCCCATTACACTTTTTTTAGATTTAATCGGAGAATTAGTACTTTAAATAATGATAATCCTACTCTATCCTCATAATTAAATCAGATTTAACCGCAAAATATTCTTTTTTTTTGTTAATATATCATAAAATTTAATAAAATTCAAATCGAACCAGAGCAACTTAATTTGAACCGAAATTAACAGAATTGCAACACTAAAATCGATTTTTCCATCTCTTTTAACTTCCATTCACGATTTCTCCATGTTCTTCTTCGTTTTTCTTCTTCTCCATTGAAACTCAACACTCAATTCTCCATATCTCTCACGTTTCTTCGTCGATTTTGTTGATTCTTGGCTCTAATCCACTCGGTTTTTCAAGCTCTACTCGATTCTAGTGTCAATTTCATCGATCTAACCTCAAGTTTCAGTCTGGTTTTGGTGAGTTAGGGTTTGCTAGAAACAAATTTTCACTTGTTTGAAAGGATTAGAGGTTGCTTTTAGCCTTAGGTTTGCGTTTTTGAGTATAATGGACACTAAGTTTGTGTGCAATTGACGAATTTCACTTAAAGCTTAGATTTCTAATTGAATTAGAAAAAGAAAACGTTGCATTGGGTCTTGCAAGAATTTGTTTAAGGTGTTGGGTAATCAATTTTAGCTAAGAAAAACGCCAAATTGAGTGTGCTTGAAGAAATTTTTAAAGCTAATCGATTTTCAAAGAGGCTAATGACGTGAGAATAGTTGAAGAATAACTGAAAAATATTTACTTAACAATGATTTTTAACAAATATGTGATATCAAAATATGTATATGACTATTTGTTTCCTAAACTATGATTCCATAATTTTTCAGATTTTTAAAAAATTTATTTTCAATTTCGTTTTTTTTTTAAAGGGCAAATTAGACTAAATCTAAGAAATGTGTAATGAGACAAATTGTGTTTCAATGTGGAATAAAAAACCAAATTTCACTTTATTATATGAGTATAGGCGTATAGTCTATATTCAGATGGTGAATTTTATTACCAATTACATATTCGACAAGCCAACTTCAAGATTTGTTTGAACTGAGAAAAAATCCAATAGTAGAATTTCCAATTTGAGAACTCATTGATATTCTCATTAATTGCTTGAGACTCAAACATTTTAAACTTATTAAATCTCAATTGAAAATACATATATTTAGGGAAAAGATTTAAACATTGACAAAAAAAAAAGATTTAAACATGTGCAAACATTGTCCACATTGGTAATGCAGTTTGACAGATGATAATCTTTCTTAAGACGTGATCAACAACATTTAGTATTATGAGTTTCTTAACCTTTTTCGATTACTTTTACTTTACTATAGATTGATGCTGTTTTCTATTCATTTCTTGTGACATTCTTTACAAAATTTTGTAAATAATCACTTTTATATCTTCTAAATATATATGTTGGTTTTTGTCGATTTATTTAACAATTGATGTATACCAAACTTTTTAAATAAATTTTCTGTTATTCAATAAACACTTATATGATATAACAAACTACACATAAAACACTCAAAAATTAATTTATTCATCTCGTATTCATGTTTGACGTAAGACATTAATGGGATCACTCGTTTTGTCATTTGAATATATTCTGTTCATATGCTAAATTTGATATATCAATTTTGTCTGTATATTAATTATACAATAAAATAGCTATGTAAGGAAATTAATATATTAATATATCTATAATTATCATTTGCAATAAGGATCATTGTTCCGGATTGTTGTTCACCAAAGGCACATCCTCCTCTTGATTTCCGTGTCAGCCGATTGTTCTAATCCATTATCCAAGTTAGTGAGTTCAACTCTTTCTAAGCATAAATAATGTATAAAAATGGATCGAAAAGCGGAAAAAAAAACAATAAAAAAAAGCTGGTTACAATTTAATTAACTAAAAAGATATAAATCGTGAAACACATTATTTTTCATTTGACAAAATGATACTTGTTGAAGTTTTATTGCAAACATTTTTAAATATTAAATTTTAACGTATTTGAACAAAGGATCGAGAGACAATATACATAAACAAGTATTAATCCCAAAATTATATGGACCATTAAAAATAATTCTTTTTTAGTTTTTTTTTTAACCTAAAATGTTATTAAACTGATGGAGTTGGATAAAAAAAAATTGTTTTGTTTAGTTTTGATGATTAATATTTCTCTTTGTCGTTACTGTTAAACGCCTCTTGTTTCTCCTTGATAACGTTGGACCTGTTATGAGCCTAAAATAAAATATTTGCTATCAAAGTTTCATTCGCTTGAAATTCTGGAGTAGCAACTACTGTTGGGGCCTAATATTATGATGATACAGGTCGAATAAGAGAATTGGTTTTCAAGAACCGGGACTTTCCAATCAATCTTGTTCTTTTAATCTGGCTTAATTAATTTAGAAAGCCCAAATTCCTTGAGATCCTCATGCATCTCCTCTATATTTCTTGCCTCATGGACTTTAATTGGGTTACCTGGGTTACCTGAGAAAGCTTCATCCGTCAGTTATCACTTTTTCGGAGGAGAATGAGTGAATGACATAACATCGGACTAACAGAAACTTACAAGCAAGATAGTTTACCTCTAGGCTCTATGGCACTATATTTCTCTATCTTTGAAATTAGGATCTTATCCAAAATACATTTTAATATTTTCATTTCTCTCTACATGTAGTCCATTATTATTTTTGCATGCATGATTTTTTAAAAAACTTTATATAATTTTGTTTTTCGCATCAGTGACTCCAAATTAACAAGAATTCTAACCTCTACATCTTTCTATTAATAAATTTTAGATTGTACCCAAACAACAAAAAGAAAAGATCATCAATGTTTTGGATTTTTTGAGTGATGGTATCGTCCAACCATAATGCACAAAAATCTGTACTAGACGATATCTTTGTTACAACTTGCAATTTTTACCCTTTGATATTCCAAGGAACTACATACGATTTTTAATTGTTTTTTACTTTTCTCTCATTAAGTTGATGGAGCAATTCTTCTATTCATTGGTTATTAAATCAGTCATAACCGTATAGTACTCCACATCATGCAGATGTCATCACGACTCCAATTTTTCTTAGAAACAAACCAACTAACATCCATTTTTTCATATAATTTGCACCCAAAATTATCATTCATGGTCTTAGACTTTGGGGAAATTTATTATTACGTGTTGTATGTGAGAACCGTTCAAATGGAACGAAATGTGATGGTGGCATTGGCATATTACTTTTCCTACCTATATATCATGAGTCGTAGAGGTCTCCATTGAAATGGGGTTGTAATGCACTATTACGAGGATCAATATATCTTGCTCACGAGCCATGTCCTTTTTTTTTTGCTAATTAGTCACTATTAGTCTATTACGAGGATTAATGTATCTTGCTCACGAGCCAGTCACTGTTGTCTCATGCCTATGAGGGGTGAAGAATTACGAATTGGCAATGCAATAAGTCCTTTGTATTTTTGAAAAAGACACATTCATTGTTAATTTCTTATGCTTTTAATGCATGTACACCATCAAGTTATGTTCAATGTACACCTTTGAATTTGCATGTTCATTAAGAGTAGAAGTTGACGGGGTTCGTCTACAAAACAGGTTTGTGACGAAACCGCGAGAATCAATGAACATGAATTTTTTTTTTTAAAAAAAGCTTATACTATATCACTAGTAGAATTTGTTGCGATATGAACTATATATATGAAGTCTTTATCGATCTCAACATGATTTTATTGTGAAACAAAAACTCTTCGGTAAATTGAAAAAAAAGCATCAAATGAAATTGTCTGTTGTCACTTTCTCAATTCTTAATAAAATTTCTCTTTCATTTCTTTAAAATAATTATGAGAGCTTTCAACATCAACTTCCTAGCTAATTAGAGAGCACTAAATAATCTTAAAGTGCTTACTTTAGTTTGACCCCCAAAAAAAAGTGTTTACTATATAGTTAAACTTTTTATATTATTGTCTACCATTTTCTACCTTTAATCAATTATTCAACAAAGGAAAAAAAAAAGATCATCTAGTGGTTAACCCCTTTATGATTTGGTCTTTGTGCTAATGTTCTTAATCAACATGCATTCGACGAAATTGACTATAGCATAAACTACTAGACTACATGCATTTTAATCAACATATATTGGATTTGACGAAATCGACTATTACATAAACTATTAGACTATCTTTTAATCTTTACTCACATAACCTCTCAAAAGTTGCCTAGATCATAATTGAAACTCACTACAAAGATTTTGCTAATTTTCCAAACAACCTAAGCGTTTCACACTTCACAATTACTTCTAAACCACTTACCTTAATCAACCCCAAAATCCTCTCGAGTTATAATAAAAAAAAGACGAGTACGTAACAAAATATAAACAAACACACAGGATCACAAACCGCTTACACAGTATACACTATAACAAAACAAGGAAGCACAGCCCTTGGATTAAACACCAAAAGCTCATCATCGTCGATCCTCAAAAGTGCCCCACTCTTGCTCCCACTCTGCCCAACCAGAGAATCGTACCCTCCATCACTCTTATCCACGTCATCATCATCAATCAAATCACACCCGACCCGACCCGCCACGACCCGACAAACCAACATGGCCCGTTTCACATTCATAAACCCAAACTCTTCTTCAACCTCCTCAGGAACCGCCACGTGTCCTCTCCATCCCGTCGCAAGCGTCGCGATTCCGTCGAGCTTCGGCGAGAATCCAGATCCGATGATCCCACAGATGCTACAGTACTGATGACCACAGAGATTAGATTTACCGTTTTGCCCTAGATCACACATGAACGTCGAGCAATAGAATCGTAAAAGCTCGTTTCCGTCGGCGACACAACGTTCATCGTCCCACCGTCTTCCACCGCCGTTGCTACGAGCGGCTTTACCTTTCACGAACTCACGATACTCTTCGAATCTGGTGAGAATCTTTTGACTATTGTGGATTTTTAAGATTCGATGAATCTCTGGAGATTTGTAATTACCTTGTTCCGGCCAACCTGATTTGAATATGATCTTGACGATGTTCGTGCTTGATTCGCCGTCGATTAGCTCCGATACGGCGTGTTTGATCGCGATGTGGTTCTCGAGGAGGTTGATTTTGGTGAAAATCTCGCCACACGAGTTACATGAGAAAATCTCGTTCCGTAGAGGGAGAAACAGAGGATTGATATCGGAAGACGAGATCTCGAATTCGGTTTGTTGAACCGGTTCGGGTTGGTTTGTTGTATCTGGTTGGACGAGAGTGACGAGTGAGTTCTGTGATGATCTTGCGGATGTTAAAGTACCGTTAGGGTGTGTTTGGTTACGGGATTTACATATCCTCGTCGTGGATAAATAAACCCGTTTTAAGTACGTCCAAGAAGATGATAGAGCTGAACCAGAAGATGAAGAAACTGTTCTAAACTTCTTCTTCCTCCTCCTTTGTTTACAGTCTCCTCCTTTAGGGAAGAAGAAACAACCGAGGAAGATGAAGCATAGTGATAAAAAGTATTGACGTAGCAACGAACCTAGTTTTCGCGCCGCCATTGAAGAGACTTTGGCAATGGTATGCAGAGAGAGAGAGAGATGAAGTTAGTAAATGGCAGATTCGACCATTGGAGAGGTGTAAAGAAGGAGAAATGATGAAGGAGAAGAGTGTAAAGGAGTATGAAGACAGGAGAGATGATACTAAAGGTGTAGAAGGAAGAGTAGGTGTGACGCTATTTTATGTCTTTTTTATTTTCTAATTTTTTTTGTTAGAATATTTGTCTCCTCACTTTAATTTTATTTTTGTTGTTTATATGCGAATCTTACCGATGCATTGGTTCGTGTGTGCATATGAGTGAGTGTACATTGTTTTTTACCTTCACTGAATTTATAACATGATCTTTGAAGTAACGTGGCTGTGTCAATCAATATCTCTTGCCTTCTGAATCCAAAGGTTTACACGAATTTGAATTGTGTGTTCGAATGGTTTTTATTCGCATTTTTCCTTTCACATAGTTTAGTGGAATTTTTTTTGTTATTTTATGTTGACTCTGAAGTTCCAGATTTTAGGTTCGTAAATTCTCCAAACCCATACTAGAGTGATAATTAAACGTAAATCATCTCGTCCCTAGCAAGGTTAGAATATGGGTCGCAAGACACAACCGGTCGGCTTCGGCTACTACCAAAGCTATCTACGTTGGGTGTTTAGTGGTATTTATCACACTGATAGCTCGATGCAGATATTCTTCTTTCTATTCAGAATCTGTTATCCATTTTTTCTCAATTATTTGTACAATGTTATGCAATTACAATTAAATTATTGTATACTTGTATACAATGTACAGAAGCCAAACTCGAAATTGTGAGGAATCCAAGGTTACAGAATTATTTTATTGATATAAATTTGGTTTCACAAGTTTTGTTGCTTAGGATGCGGACGTAGACAGAGGAACACGTGAATATGTCTCATTTATAATCTCTGCGCATCAGTGCATATGTTTACTCAGATCCATGCACATATCCATGCATATGATCATAACAACTTAGGAAAAGAAAATAAATAAAGTCTCTTATTTATAAAATGTTTCATTCAGGTTAATTAAGCTTTTGTGATTTATTCAGAACAGGACAAAGATATAGGTTAAGGTTTCGCTTTCGGGAAAAGAAAAACGAAATAATCAAGTGGCAGTTATAGGTGATAAGTTATCTCAAATGGTTTGATTCGTTTAGCTTAATATAAATGTAGTATATAAGTGTCATCACCTTCTTGTTTCTTCACAATCAATCGTGGTTTTGCCGCACTTTTTTTTTTTTTCTTTCAAAATGTTGTATATTGTAATTACTCTGAAAAATAACTACATTTTGATGGAAACTCGTCATATATGACACTAAAAGATTATATACCATGTAAATTTGGATTAATTAAAAAAAGATGCGCCTATTAAAAAATCAATTCATAGGCTCAACAAATATATAGGATAACGATTGAAGGTCATGAGATTAATTACTACCACTTGGTTGGATCAATTATTTTCATCATATTGTCGGCAGAGAATAACCACATTCTACAGAGTAACAACGTACGTATTTTTTTTCCTATATAACCAAATTAAGAAAGTGTAATTTGGTCATATCATATGTCGTTTAGCTAATAAATGTAGAAATAAAATAATAGAGAAAGGAAAGTTAGCGATGAATGATTGAAATGGCGAATGATAATTGAAGAAGTGGGCCACGTGAGAGAAGTATGTACTTTTGGAAGTGGGCCATTTCGAAGCTCTTCCTGTCTCCATCCACATGAGGTGGGCATTGTTGTTTCTTCCGGTCGAAGTTTGCGTTTTTAGCTCTTGGGAAGTGGATCTTGCCTTCTTGTTTAGTGAGTGCCTGATTGGTACGGCCGTAATAGTAACCTGACACTATCATTGTTTCATATTTCTGATCATTGGACGTTCTTTGAATCGACTACCATAACCTAGGTTTTAGTTTACACCTACAATATTACGTGATAGATCTATATAATTCATATAGTTTAGTGATATTTTTTTTTTTGTGCTATACTGTTATGACTTATGAGTGATATCAGCAAATTTACGTTTAGTTTTAGATTTTGGAATACCTGGTCACTACAAAAAGGTAGTACTAGATGTTGGTAAATGGATAACGCATGCAAAAAAAGAAATTATTTAACGATACACAATAATAATGACGAGTGAAAGAAGAATAAAATAACTGAAAGTGGCAAGCATAAAAAGCCTAAGCTAGAGAATACTTATGGTAGACAAGAAGGGACACCTTCGATGAGTAAATCTGCCGCACCACAATCTTACATCATTCTCACTCCCTAATCTTGGGCCTCCATTATTAATTAAAAAAAGCTGAAATATTATTCTTCTTATTAATTTTGATTTTCTTACAAGTTTATATTCTTTGTTCTATCTACATATGTTTCAAATTTTCAATTATTGTTGTTTTATACATTTCACACTAATTTATAACTAAGTAAGAAAGGAAATAATGGGAAAACAAAGATTGTTACCAATTTGATATATTACACAAAAAATTCTGCATTTCAATACAGTACTCTCTCGCATGGGATACTACTTAATCAATTATAGGATTAAATATTCTTTCGCATCTTTATGAACGCAATTAGTGGGGGGTTGGGTTCCCACCTTTGGATCCCGCCTTTATTCCACATAAAAAGTAGATCATTGATCATATCCTTAAATATTATACTCCAAATATGTGTGCTCTTATATCTTTATGAACGCAAATATGTTATTGATATTATCGATTATTGTATTTACTAATGATAGGTTCACTTCAAAATTCTTTTAAGATTTTTTTTGTTTTTTTTTTGTTTTTTTTTGGGAGGAAGGAAGTAAGTAGATCTCCCAATTTATGCTAGTAAGCTAACATTATTTGGGCCTCATTTGGGCTTTATGTCAAAGTTCAGATTCTTAGATTAATGTAGATACAGTAATAATGGACCTCCAATAGTTCTGTTAACCGTTACTTCCCGTTAGATTATGACATCTTCACTCAACCAATATCTATTCGCCACATGTCGTCACGTCAGCCACGACCTTTTAAAAAAATCAGTTCCTCTCTCTTAAAACAAAAAACAAACAGAGAAGAAGAAGAAGAAGTGGAGAAGAAAAAAATATCTATCTCCGCCATGAACGCGAGAGCTCTTCTTTACTCTCCAAATCTCCATTCTCTCTACACTTCAAATCGTCCACCTGAAAAATCCTTTTCCCGGAATCTCAAACCAGCTCCGAAGTCGTTACGGGTATGGATCTACCCGCGAAATAGGTCCGGCGTTTTCCGGGTATTAGTTCGGAGCTCTGACAAGAGAGAAAGCAGTAAATCGTATTACTTAGATGGAGACGGAGTGAGTCAAGACGTCAACGTTTCTGATTCGCCTAGCTCGGTTGTTCTCCCATGGTGGGAAGAGTTTCCGAAGCGGTGGGTGATTGTGCTTCTCTGTTTCTCAGCTTTTCTTCTCTGCAATATGGACAGAGTAAGTAGGAGAAAAAAAGATTGAATTTTTATGAGAATTGAAGAGTTTTTGGATGGAATTGGGATTTGCTCAATTAGGAAATTGGAGTTATCAATTTGGGACAGATGATGTTTTTAACAGGTGAATATGAGCATAGCTATACTTCCGATGTCGGCTGAGTATGGTTGGAATCCGGCAACAGTTGGTCTGATTCAGTCTTCTTTCTTCTGGGGTTACCTTCTTACACAGGTAAGCTTTTGATTGTTTCCTTAATTAGAAGGTTCTTTGTCTTCATTTGCATAGATTATGAGCAATCTTGAGACAATTTTCTTATAATATCTCTTCTTAGTATAGAATCCAGTTTCTATTTTTAGATGATCAATGTTTTTCAAATGATTCTCAGTTTCTATTACATTTGAATAAGTGTGTATTTGAAACATTGGTTTGTTGATATGATAGATAGCTGGTGGAATATGGGCGGACACTGTAGGGGGGAAAAGGGTTCTTGGATTTGGAGTTATTTGGTGGTCAATCGCCACGATTCTCACTCCTGTAGCAGCTAAACTCGGTCTTCCATACTTGCTTGTTGTTCGTGCTTTCATGGGAGTTGGAGAGGTTTGTGATTACTTTTTTTTGATGTTAGATATCACTTCTCGGGTTTGTGTATGTCGATAAGGAGAAGTAAATCTCTTTTGGTGTCTATAGGGTGTTGCAATGCCTGCTATGAACAATATATTGTCTAAGTGGGTGCCTGTGCAAGAGAGAAGCAGATCTCTCGCACTTGTTTACAGCGGAATGTACCTTGGATCTGTCACCGGCTTAGCCTTTTCGCCTTTCTTGATTCATCAATTTGGATGGCCCTCTGTGTTTTACTCTTTTGGGTCACTTGGAACTGTATGGCTGACTCTGTGGCTAACTAAGGTAAAAACTTCTCTACTGCTCTAACTATTTCTTGATCCAATTCTCATACCATTAATGTGTGTTGTTACTAAACTATAGGCAGAGAGTTCACCATTAGAAGATCCAACGTTGCTCCCTGAAGAAAGAAAACTAATTGCAGACAACTGTGCCAGCAAAGAGCCAGTAAAGTCGATCCCGTGGAGGCTGATATTGTCGAAACCGCCAGTTTGGGCTCTCATCGGTTGCCACTTTTGTCATAACTGGGGAACGTTCATTCTCTTAACCTGGATGCCAACTTATTACCATCAAGTCAGTTCTATTACTGTCTTTTAGTCAAGGGGCTTGATGTGTTATTGTTTTCTGATTATTAATCTTATGGACGGTTGTGAGGCAGGTACTGAAGTTCAACCTAATGGAATCAGGGCTTCTCTCAGTATTTCCATGGATGACAATGGCGATTTCTGCAAATGCTGGAGGATGGATCGCCGATACACTCGTCAGCCGAGGTTTCTCTGTCACGAATGTCCGCAAGGTACCTGCATATCACTTCTTCAGTTACTTTCAATGCAATCTAGTAAAAGTAATTCATTCGATAATCTTCCTTTTCTATGATGAATTCAGATAATGCAAACAATTGGGTTTCTTGGACCAGCGTTCTTCCTAACACAGCTGAAACACATAGATTCTCCTACAATGGCTGTTTTGTGCATGGCTTGTAGCCAGGGACTTGATGCTTTTTCGCAGTCTGGTCTATATTCTAATCATCAAGACATTGCTCCAAGATACTCTGTAAGTGTAACCAATTACTCACAAGTCTTAATCAATCTATGCTACACAAATGCAAATGGATTAGCACGTTGATGTTGTTATTGTGGTCAGGGGGTGTTACTTGGTTTGTCTAATACTGCTGGAGTACTTGCCGGAGTTCTTGGCACAGCCGCGACTGGTCACATCCTACAACACGGTCAAGACTCCCGACACTTTTATTCTGAGACAATGCTTGCTTATCTTTTTAAAAGTTTATCTGTGTTCCTAATAAGGGTTGAATATTAACAATGACATGAACTGCCCTCAGGTTCTTGGGATGACGTCTTCACGATTTCGGTCGGTCTTTACCTTGTTGGGACCGTCGTTTGGAACCTATTTTCAACCGGAGAGAAGATAATCGATTGATCCATTCCGAGAATAGTGATTTATCGGTGAATAGTTCGGCTCCAAGACCTATCATTAGGTGCAACTTCACCTCACGCCAGTCTCTGATTATACACATATCATTGAAGTCTGAGACCTTGCCGGAATATTCCGTTTTTGCCAGAAAATTCTTCAGGATCTTTCGGCTCGTTTATTTAGGCCAAACTCATATGATTAATACTATGTAGATGAAAGATATACAGATGATTTTTTGTACATAAACAAAAAGCTCACATTGTCCACGTTTCTCAAGATTACTTAAAATCTCTATTCTGCTCTACATATATTTTATTTCATATAGATGTTACACGCAATTCTCTAATATGCTATTGCGTAGCCAACGAGTGACCAAGAAAGAGTTTCGAACCTTATGGCCTTATGGGCATAAAAAAAGCTTATGATTTACCGCCACTGGTAGAACTCGATCTGGTGCACGAGGTCGATGAGTTCATAAACTGTATGCAGTCTTCTATCGTCTCTGATCTGTGAGTATCATTGACGACAGAGATGATCGAAGCCTGAGATATACCAGAAGAAGAAGCCTTCTTCAATGGTGGAGATCTCTTCTTCTTCTTCTTCTTCTTCCTCATCACCACCAGACGTAAGCCCTTAACGAAGTAACAGCTGACATGTTTGATCAGTCTTGCTGCTGTGCATTCTGTTTTCCTCGGTAGCCTCAAACCACAGTTCGTTGTGCATCCCGGATTCTTACCATATGGTCCTTTGATGGATTGCTTACCAGAAATTACCGGTCTAGCGTTTGCATTGAACCGTTTTGTTCCTGTAGCTGACATATCAAGAGAGAGTGAGGTCAGTTTATGAGAACAAACTTGAGGAGAGTAAGGGATTATATATAAAGGGGTTGATCCTGAAGCAGTTGCCTATAAGAGTTCAGGAATAGACCAGAGAAGCCATGATTATTAATAATGTATCAATAATGACATGATAACACTTAAAGCAATGATTACTGTAGACACTCAAAACATATACGAATAAAAGAATATTAGGTAGGTTAAGTTTCATACTTACTTTAGCTCACTTTCTGTCAAAAGAATTGTAATAAGTAACAAATTTAAAGATATCAGAAACTCTAACGCCGAAATTTGGAAAACAAAGCTAGCCAAAGAGCAAAAGAAAAGACTTTGTTTAGTTTTTCTACATTTCCATTAGGGAAAGTAAGTATAAGATGGTCCACAAGAAAATAAAACCATTTGTTTAAGCGAAAAAGGTTCTTTCTTTGAAGTAAAATAAAATCACTCAAGTGTGTGCACAAAAGAAATGTGAACAAATTCTTTTGACTCCTGGAGAGGGCGAGATAAAACTAACCTTTATAAATTGTAGATACCTTACTTGAGACTTGAGGCTACCAAAAAAAAAAGAAGAGAAAAAAGAGAAGAAATAAGAACAAAGTCAATGGTGGGCACAAGAATGCAAGCAAATAATAACCAAGCAATTTCATGACATACATAACACATCAAACTATGGAGAGTGATTAGTTACATGTGAGAGCACTCCATTGAGATCAGCTAATAGAAGGTGATTGACATATATATAGTAGGTTCCAAAATTCCAAAGGCACGATAAGGAATACAAAAACTACTCCCTCAATTAGCAATCATAGACCTCAAAAGATATCTTACAGTGAGACATGACGGCTATTGACTCCAATAACTAAACGAATGGAGCAAATTCACTGAAATTTCTCTAACGTGATCAAACATTGATGGAATTTAAACTACAAGACAAGCACAAGAGACATTTCTACATGTATTGGGTATTCGATAACATACAGAGACAAGTAAGAAACTGGAAACTCACGTTTTTTTATCGTTAAGCATTGTTGTTCACTAGCAAAACCTCTCCACCTAAACTCAGATTTTGATCCAAGAACCCTCTAACTTCATCTTCATCTTTAAACAGCTGTGGCACAACGAGATCACTATCCAAATTATACCAAACTCCATTGATTTTTCTAATCACAATCCAATGCCTACTTCTCCAAAGTCCACCATATCGCTTAACCGGAACATTCAACACAATACCCATTAACGTATCTGCATCATCAAGATCAATTGAAGAAGCTCCAATACGCTTATCATGCCAAACAACACTCTTGCCTTTTCCTTCAAGTGCTGTAATCATCACGTTTACGTCGTAGTTACCAGTGAGTGTATTGTGATGAGGCTTGAGGAGTAAAGAGAGAGGTGTCCATGTTTCTTTGTTTGGATCATCGTCCACGAGCTTCTCTGCGATTGAGTTCAAGCTTTCCCGCGTGAATGCGTCTTTGTCCTGAGCAATACCAAAACTCTCAATCGGTGATTTTCGGAGAATTTGAAATTGAAATAGAAAAATGGATCACCTGAAATAGATTGTTGAGGGAGTGCAAGAGGCAAAATTGTAATCGTTGTCGTTCGTGATAGATCTGAGATTCGGATTCCGCCATCTTCGGGAGACTTCCGGTGAAGAAATTAGGGTTTAGATTGAGAGAAATTGGATTATTCGAGCAACCGACACGGCAAGGCTCATCTCTGAATTTTCAGATGAAGACGGCAGTGTTGGATGAGTACCAAACTGTGAGCCGTTTTTATATTTTAGACAGAGCATCCATGCTGTTTATTCTTTATTAGATACAATCCCACGAAAGAACATCACAACGTCCAGGATTCCCAAAAGGAAACAGTGTGCCGTCTTACTCTCTATCCACATGTGGATGTGGTTACTATCAAAACCATACTAAAAAATGGTGCAAGGAGAGGCTCACAAGGCCCCAACATTACATACACTTGATATAGAGCTAGTTCACATGTCTCATGGTTCATTTACACTTTAGCAGAAACCTTAGCCATAAACATAATCTTTTACTTATTGATGTGGAAACGTTTTCACATTTGTGTGTTTAAAAGCTGAACAATGAGAACCACAGTGGATCATTTTCATGTGTAGCTGATTGAGCTTCACTTTCCCTACATCTGCTTGTTCTGGTCGATGCCATTCCACTACTCTGCGCCTCTGCGGTATGTAATACAATGAGAAAGGTGCATTTCTTTGCCCTGTATGTTTTCCTCAAAGTGATCAACTGATCATCGCAAATTTCTTTGTCATGCCGATTTATGTAAACGAACGGGTATAAGTAGAAAACATGATAATAAGTTTTAAAAATCCGATTTGTGTTGTGGAGCTGTAAAACAAATTAAAGAGCAGATTGATTTTAGCTTATGCCCAAAGGTGCAAAAGCATTTTTACCAATCTGAATGAACTTTTGATTGAATCATTCTTCACTGTTAGTGACTTAGTGCATCAGTTACTTAAGACTTTTTAATGGCTGTATGTCAATTTAGCTGAATCTCATAGCTCGTGAGAATCATACTGTTGGAAACTGTGGACTGAGACTCAGGAGAGCGGCAACAGTAGAAGCTTCTTCACCTTTAGAAAGCTACAGAAAGAAAAAAAAAATGCACACTCCCTGCGCAGGCATTACCCTGTTCAGGTTCAAAGGGACTTTCTCAGCCTGGTCCCGGATAGCCCGCTCTTTCGCGGGCTAGCCTGGTTCAAGCACCCCTGGTGCTTATTCATGTCAAATCACACTCAATAGTATTGAAAACATCAACTTAGCTTGTCTTTATTACTGACTCTGACTCGAAGGAACATACAGTACCATAGATCGTTCTAAAGATTAAAAGACATAAAGACTACATAGCTTACCGACAGTTTGTGCCTTTATCCGGTATCGTCCAACAGGCACCAAGACTTGAGTAAGCGAAGGTCTTGTTTCAACCCTGAGGAAGCAAGAAGAAAAAGAAATACGACAAAAAACATAGATGTAAGGACACATTTGACCATATGTAATAAGATTATTCTTTAGAATTTAAGAGAAAAAGATTATACACCTGAATGCTTGTAAACTAGCAAGCAGTAACTAAAATATTTGTGAAGTAAGCAATGTCGAAGCATACTGACCTTTTATTTCAGAGCAGACTTGACATAGCTCTCTGGCAAATAGATTTCTCCACCAACTTCACCGTGCTGTTCTCCGCTAATGGTTTTCTTTGCAATGTTGAACTCTTCACTCATAGCATCCATTCCTTGTCTGATGGCTTCTTCAGCACTGCCATAACCATTCTCCTCTGCATACTTTCGGATGTCTTCTGTTATCTTCATAGAGCAGAATTTTGGTCCACACATAGAGCAAAAGTGCGCAACCTTGGCTCCATCAGCTGGAAGAGTTTCATCATGGAAAGACATAGCAGTCATGGGGTCCAAGGACAGAGCAAACTGGTCCATCCATCTAAACTCAAACCGTGCCTTGCTCAGCGCATCATCCCATGCCTGGGCATGTGGATGCTGTTTGGCTAGATCAGCTGCATGAGCAGCAATCTTGTATGCTATGACCCCGGCCTTCACATCATCCCTGTTTGGTAACCCGAGGTGCTCTTTCGGTGTTACATAGCAAAGAAGAGCTGTGCCCAAGGCTCCAATATTGGCAGCGCCAATGGCAGAGGTAATGTGATCGTATCCAGGAGCAATATCAGTAGTCAAAGGACCAAGGGTGTAGAATGGAGCCTCGTTACACCATTCCAATTGCTTCTGCATATTCTCTGGAATCTTGTGCATTGGGACATGCCCTGGCCCTTCATTCATCACCTGAAAAAAATATCAACCAGTTTGAGAATATGTATGCACAAACTGGATGGATATAAGTGAATTAGATAAGTAGTTGTATACCTGCACATCTTTTTCCCATGCTCGGCGAGTTAGTTCACCTTGAGTAAGGAGCTCAGCAAACTGAGCAGTGTCGTTAGCATCATAAATCGAGCCAGGTCTCAGACCATCTCCAATTGAAAGAGCCACATCATACTGGTTACAGATGTCTAGAATATCATCCCAGTGCTCGTAAGCAAAGTTCTCCTTGTGGTAAGCTAAGCACCATTTAGCATGAATGGATCCACCACGTGAAACGATCCCGGTCATACGCTTGGCTGTTAAAGGAATGTAACGCAGCAATACTCCAGCATGGATTGTGAAATAGTCTACACCTTGCTCAGCTTGTTCAATCAGAGTCTCTCTGAAGACTTCCCAGCTAAGATTCTCAGCAATTCCATCCACTTTCTCAAGTGCTTGATAAATGGGCACCGTACCAACAGGCACAGCTGAGTTCCTTAGGATCCACTCGCGTGTTTCGTGAATGTGACGACCAGTTGAGAGGTCCATGATTGTATCAGCTCCCCACATTGTTGCCCACTGAACCTTGTAGACTTCCTCTTCAATGGAACTTGCAACAGCAGAGTTACCGATATTCGCATTGACCTTTACCAAGAACTTTCTACCAACAATCATCGGTTCCAGCTCCAAATGCTTCTTGTTGGAAGGGATAATTGCCCGCCCTCGTGCAACTTCTGATCTTACAAACTCAGGGTCTAGCTTCTCCCTCGTAGCACAGTAGAGCATTTCCTCAGTTATGATCCCTTGCTTAGCGTAGTACATTTGAGTGTATCTTGGTGTCCCTAGCTTCTCTCGGCGATCAATCCACTCCTTCCTTAGCTTAGCAAGCCCTGTTGTGAAATGTTTCATTTGTTATAGAGATCAAAAGAGAGATGAATGAGTAAACACAAGATGGAATCACATACCATTGTGTGGGTTAACATTCTGAGGACCACTAGTGTCATAATTATCAAAAGCTGGCTCACCACCAGACAAATGAACACGTCTAAACGGAACTTTAAGCACATGACCAGATTCTTCATGAACAACTTCCCTGTAAACAATATTTCAAAACATAATCAGTGATATCTCAACTCTTCCAATATGAAAAAATGTGAATTGAAGTGAAGCAATTTACTTGTGTTCTTTAGTGCTCTTAGGAAAGCATTCTTCAAAAGATGGGATTGGTTGAAAATCAGGAGAAGAAGGATCAATGGTGTGTTTTCTTTGCTTGGCTCTCTCTGAATTAGTAGTTGGTGGATCAAATGTCAAAGTGGCTCGTGTGGTTGTTGTTTCCTTCTTGAATCGAGTGGCTCCAGCTTGAACAACCACATCGAATCCAGGTAACAAGGAGGAGTTTGGAAGTTTAGGCCAAGCAGAGTGAGCTTTGTTGTTGTTGCTGCATACGACTGACATCAACGTACTGTGTACTGAAGCCATAGCTGCAGATACGACGATACGATCCATGGATTAACAGAAATATCGAAATCGACGAGCATGAGAACAATCTAATCGCAAAATCTAAGAACAAAAACAGCCAATCAAGAGAATAAATCGGAATTTTCGTCGGAGAAAATCAACATAATTCTCGATTAAACAATATCAAACAACTGTTCGACTTCCATGCATTTACTGAAAGGAATCGTGGAGAAGAAGGATTTCGAACCTGGAAGAGGAAGCTTCTCTGGATCTGATTTGGTAGACGAACGGAGAAGAGAGGCAGGCTCGTTTGAAATCACTGAGTGGCGCACACTGAATCAGTCAGAGTGTGTGATATAAGAGAAATGGTTTAGGGTCCTTTAAATAGGGGTGGGCACGGAGCGGATATCCTGAATTTTGGTGATATTTGTGATTTGCTTTGTGTCGTCCGAATAATCACTTTTGCGATTTGTATTTGCTTTGTAAGTAACCGGATATCTGGCATTCCGGATATTTGCTAAAATTTGAATTATTTGCGGATATTCGATTTGCTTCGTAAAAGTTTTAAAATAATTATAAAAAAACATAACAATATAAAAGAAATCAAATTTTAACCCAATAATAATAATAATTTATTAAAAATATAGTTTTTCTTTATTTGTTAAACTTTAATATTAAAAAAGAAGAATTTGATAAATAGAAATTTATAACCCAGTTTCATTTTTATCTACACCTATAGAACCTAAGAAGCAGAGTCTATAACTAGGAAGAAGAAGATAAACTTTTGTAAAATGAATCGACGCCTCGACGGAGAATTATAGTTTCTTCTTTTTCATGTTTTTTTTTAAATAAATAAATAAATTTCACTTAAAACCTAATGTTAGGCCCAAGATATAAAACCTTTTTTTTTTGTCAAAAACCCAAGACATACAAATACACAAATATATTTATATTATAATATAATATCATATATAGAATTATATATATATTCTAATATATTTATAAATATACGGATCGGAGCGGATATCTGACTTTGGCAAAAGTAATATTTGTATTTGCTTTGTTTTCTACGGATACTATATTTTCTTATTTGCTTTGCTTCGAAATTTTACGGATATCCTAATTTTTCGGACCGAATCAAAGCAAATACCGAATCGAAGCGAATCTAACGAATATTTTGCCCAGGGCTACCTTTAAAAAAGGAACGAACGAACCTCCTGAATCGTCTGATTATTGTCACGGACGATGCTTCCAAAAGCGTAGGCTTGCTGACGTGTTCACTTCTCAGATATTTATTAGTCCGATACTTGATTGCATCGTCCAATTATCAGATTATAAGATAAGGTACGTGAGGAGGAGAGAGTGAGTAAATCACCTTCAAACCAATAAAAAAAGTAGTAAAATACCTTCATTTCATTTTTTTTATTTAAGGGTAAATAGTAAATACCTTCATTGTATTTTTTATTATTTAAGAATATGTAAGTCCATATGTATTGAGATATGATATTTCAATTTATTTTGGGGAATGTCATAACTATTATCAGTTTAATTGAAATCAAATACAGTCGATATTCATTCAAAGAACCACGAATTAATTGTTCAATCAAATCAAATCATATCTTAAAAAATTAGAAAACTCGGAAAATGATTAAAAAAAAATTATCTACGAAGAGAATAATTCTTCATAAATAGAAAGATAAGCTTACAAGTAACAACTAACAACAACCATTGACGCATTTATATTTCGTGTAGGAGAAATTGTCATGGGTCTTCTCTACCGCTGGGCTTACATTTGAAAAGCCCAAAATTAAAAAACCTGAGAAATAAATACAAAAGACTAAGAAATAAGGGGACTAACCAGCAATATTAAGTAAACATAATGATCCAAATTCAAAAGTGTAACAAGAAAAAAAAATAATATCTTTGAAAAAAACATGTAAGCAACTAACTCCCTCGTTTATCTGTTTTGTCTTCCCCGCACGATCCGTACATAAAAATCATTCCCTCCCTACCACACCGACAAGTATTTTTATAAAAAGAGAGCAAGATTTTCTAAATCTGCAAAAAAAAACCCTCCAAAACATTTTTGACTGGTCATCGTTTCAAAGGTAAGCTTGACCTCTCTTATTCTTCTTCCATTCTCTTCATCAATTTTTGATTTTTTCAATGTTTTCGAGGTCTTTTAATGATGCTAAGTTTCAGGGTTGTTTGATCACTAGAAGACGAAGAAGAAGGAGGACAAAATGGGGATTGATGCTAAAGATGTATGCTTTATCATCTGGAAGATCCTTAGTTTTGCAACGAATACAATTTTCAGATATGTTGGGAGATACCCAATTGCTTCTGGTGTATCTGCGTTTATGATTGTCTTGTATATTTTCCTTCCTTGGGTTTTCTATTTCTTGCTCTGTTCTTCTCCGTTTATAGCTTTTGCTTATCTATGGAATCATGATCTGAGTTCAAAGATCGGTGATTTATCGGAGAGAAGGGATCGTGAGTTATCTTCAATTTCTCAAGAGGAAAGAACAGAGAAGGCTGAGTTAAAACATCAACGAAGTGTTCGACGAAATGCCAGAAGGAAAGTTGAAGAGGTTGGGAAAGATTGGGACTCGTCTCAGGCTAGTGAGGATGAGAGAGGTAAGGTTATTCTGACAACTCTTTATGGGGAATTAATACCGGAGACGATCAGTCCAGCTCTGGAGACGTTCAAGAGAGAGAGGACGTTGCTTGTTGCAGAAGAAACCGTATTTGACTCTGACCTTGACAACAAAGGAGATGTTGTTATTGATGATCCATTGGAGAGGGTATGTGAAACTGAAGTACAATGTTCATCATCATCAGAAGAAGAAGAGGAAGAGGAAGAGGAAGAAGAAGAAGAAAGGCGAGAAGATAGAAAGGTTGTAGTAGCATGGACAGAGGATGATCAGAAGAATTTAATGGATCTTGGGACATCTGAGATTGAAAGAAACAAGAGGTTAGAGAATTTGATATCCAGGAGACGGTCAAGGAGATTCTTTTTACTTGCAGCTGAAGGAAGCTTGATGGATATGGAAGTTCCTCGGATTTGTATTGGTCGAAACTTTTATGGTTTCGATAAAGAAAACTATGAAATCGATGGACTTCTCATGCCAGGCTCTGCACCTTCCGTTTTATTACCAAGAAGAAACCCATTTGACCTTCCTTACGATCCGCAGGAAGAGAAACCGAACTTGACAGGAGATAGTTTTCAGCAAGAGTTTGCTCAAGCTAACCCGAAAGACATCTTCTTTTGCCGCCATGAGAGCTTTCATCACAGAATTCATCCGTCAACAGTTCAAAAGGAATCTAGATTGGCGTCATCGTGGAGAAATGAAGTTGATGGTAGGCCTGCGCAACTACAAGGTATATATACTCTTTTTTTCTTTCCATGAGTTGTTGTGTATTGATAGTAAAAGATCAACAAATATGTGTATTAACCATTTATGGTTAGATTTGAATTGAAACAGAAGGACTAGCTCTGCTTTTGAGAACTACATATGACCTTTTGCTAGTTTTGTTATTGCATTGATCAAGATTATGATTAGGAATTCTATATTTCTTAGTGATCTTTCTTGTTGAATTTAAGGTACCAATGATCAACCACCTCTAATGAAAGAAAGAGATCTTACAAGAGGAAAAGGAAATGATATGGAGGCAGGGGAGGTACGGATAGAGACAGATTCCATTAGAAATGATGATAGTGACTCGAACGCATCTCTTTCTCCACGAGAGAGAGAGAAGGATTTCAATGTCTCAGACCAATCAGATGCTTCCGGAACATTCTGCAAACGTAATGATCGTGTTGGAAGCTCTCTTGCAGGTTTAGTGCCTAGAAGCAGTGGTGGTTCAAGTTCACTAGCAACCGCAAGGCAAAGATACATGGAGAATTTTGGTTACAGCACAAGAAAATGTCATATGGTGACACATTCCGTTGACTCTGATCTTCAAGTTGAGGTTTCTGAACTCGGGTCACCTCCCACTTCAGTTGATGGGAATGACTCTGATTATGAGAGATCTCTGTTTGTTTATGAATCCGAGATCGGAAAGGAAATGGATATCAATGGTGGGGAATCTGAAGTCTTACCTATGGGGAAAGATGATCAAGACCAAAATGAAACAGCTTCTTTAGCTTCTTCAGAAAATGAAGAAGCAAGAAAATTGGAGTCCATGGTTCCTCAACTTGATGAAACTTTCTCCAAAAGAGCAGAGGTCAGTTCATGTTCTTTTATCTGGTCTCATGAAAATGGTATAAATGTTATGACATTGAACATAATCTTTGCAACTTTTTGTCAGGAGTTAAAGGAACTTCCCGAGAACTCAGCTGATGAGATAAAGATAAGTTATGACTCTGACGAACCTCAACCATCCGAGAGAACTGATCAAGAATCTGAAGAGCCTTGTGAGAGAAATAATGGAGAAGAAATGCAACAACTCGCGGAAGCTGAAGCTTCTGATGTAAATCATCATGAAAACTCTGAAGAATCTGCTACTTCTCCAAGATCAGTGTTACCAGACATGTTACCTTTAGACCAGACTCATGCTGAGGATCTGGATCATACATCAGACGGTCAGCTGCGAAATGTGGATCCACATGCTGAATTATCTCATAATCAATTAGATGTAAGTTCCAAATTTCATAAAGCAAAATACAACTTCTGTATACATTGACATACATGTACTTTGTTTGACGCTGGATTTGTTTTCTCCATCAAAGGAACATTCTGAGCCAACAGAGGAAAATACGTTAGAAACCGTATGTTTGGATGCCACGGGAACAATTCAAGAGGTGTGCAGTTTACCCTCTCCAAAGTTATAATGCTCTGTGTTTACTTAACTAGAGGTATCCAATTCTTGTTTGCTTAACATTGAACATGGAACTCAGGGATCTGAAGTAACATTCGACGATGAGTCTAAATCTGTAGAAGACCTCACACTGTCTATCGATCCACTGGCTTAAGAACTCAAAAACAATCAAACCGATGGAACTAATTGATGAAATGGTAAGCTCAGACTAAGCCTGAGATAATTTACTCAGATGAACTCAAATAGTTTTCTTTTGATACTCAAGAAGTCTCTCTATCTGTTAGAAAGTACGTACACAATCTGATTCTCTTCCTTTGTTCTCCAGTTTTGATGCAGAGAATTCAACAAAGAGAACCAAGCCATCTTGGTTTATAGGATCAAACACCCATAGAGCCGCATGTACCATTTTTACAGGTGCTATTATGAGTAACAAAGATATATGGCTAAATGAAATGATAAGATTTTTGTCTAGATAGGAACTTTGTGGTTGTGTTGTAACATCAAATGTATGTTTTATAGAAAAAGTATAGTGAGAGAGTGTATAGGATTCTTGTGTATGCGCTTTGCTTCCTTAGAGCTCACGGCAACTGGGGAGTTCCTCTTAAACATGTTTGTTTTCTTCGGCTTTATATTTTCATGTGCCGTGTAGAAGAAGTTAAATATAAAGGTGTTTTTGTGTTTATTATTATAAGCTCAACCTAAGAGCAAGTTAGAATAAGGTCAGATTATGCATGATGAATTGTAAGTATTAACTTGTAAGGCATTGGTAAACGGTTTTTTTTTCTTTCATATTTATCCTAAATAATTTGATTTGCTCAAGAAATCTTACTATTGTAAATTATAAAAAGGTAAAGACTCGTGAGACGTGGAAGCACCAAGTTCAACAGTGTTTTTAATGGTGGTTGGTCACAAGGGATCAAGGATATTAAACGAATCCTATAAACAAACTCTTTAATTATAATCTTAAAATGTTATTTGGGTCCGCATTTTTACGGGCCACTCTAACAGTTCAAGGAACTTGGATCGTTACTTGAAACCGTATTCACTCTTAGTCAAAAAAATCAAAACGATATGATATATGATAAGAGTTTGTTACTCTTTGGAAATTTTGAGATTACACAAATTTAGGTTTCACAAGTGAGCTGATCAGCGACATGACCCAGAAAATATCTTCCAAATCTATCGTTTCGAACGTAAACTTGTCTACAAAATTCTTCATGTCCACCATTTTTTCACTTGTTTAAACAAACTTAATTAGAGCAACTCCAAAGGGAATTCTATCCTACAAAAAAAAAAGTTCTAAACTAAGAAAAAAAAAAGATCAAAATTAAAATAAACTTTTAGAGTTGGTTCTAAAAGAAGAGATTTTAGAACCTTTTTGTGATTGGAAAATTAGCTTTTAACGAAGCAAAATTTTGTTCACAATGAGCTGATCAGCGACATGACCGAGAAAATCATCAACCATCTGGTTTGAGATTCGGACAACATCCTCCACTCTCCCCGCTTTAACATATGCATCCATCAATGTACTGTATGTGGAAGCGTTAGGCTTTATGTTGTGTCGCACCCGCATCTCCTGAAAGAAACGCTCTGCTTCGTACAACAACCCTACCTCGCACAACCTAGCGATGATGTTTTTATAGAGTTTCTCCAGCTTATATGGCCCCTGGGACCACGGGTAAATCCGGATCATATTGAAAGTGTGGATGGCATCGTAAAATCGACCCATCGTGAAATGCTCATTCACCATTAGATTTAGTGTATCCGTATCATACTGGAAAAACACTATACCCTTACTTAAAAGATGGTTGAACAATTCCCAAGCTTCAGTTTTCTTGTCGTACTTGAACAAAACTTGAATGAGTGAATGTGTACCAGTCAGATCCCATTCTAGCAGCTCCCCAAATCCTATATAAGAGTCTTTGGAAAATGCTTTATAAAAAGTTTCAATAGTGCGTCGGAAACACTCCATTGCTTCCTCCTCTTTACCTTGCTTGAGCCAGTACTCCATGAATTTCGCGGTATTTCCTAAATTGTCGTAGCCGTCTCTCAACTTTAGTTCCTCAAAGAGTTTACGGGCCTCTTCGAAATCCCCCAGATCCAAAAATACCCGAATCAAGCGGTTAGAAACATCGAAAGCCTTACCGAAAGTCCAAAAACACATGGATTTATAGAGATAAGTAGGTGTCGGTCTCGTATAGAATGGATCCATGGCTTCGTCGAACGCTCCTTCTTGAGCCAACCGTTTAACCGCAAGAAGGGTCGTTCTGGCGTGTAATTTGGACGAGTCGTCAAAGAGGGCTTTGAGTACGCGATTGAAAGAATACCTTGCGGGTATCATCTTGTGCTCGACGAAGAAATAACTGATCAGATCCAAGGCGTCTCTATACCTCTCGGCTTTGCACATGGCCACAACGATTGCGCTGCATGTCCAATCCACTGCTTCCTCGTTCTTGAGATCTTTAATTATCAAATAATCCATAACGTTTTGTTCTTTCAATCGAGAAGGGAGCAAGGCGAGCGTGCTTCGCCGCCGCGTCCAGGTCCGACAAGCGGATCAGGAGATCCACTCTATCGCGTAGAGCGATTGGTCGGCAATCGGAGTTGGGCATGTAGTCTCGCCGCCGATGTAAGTCGGAGGAGAAGCGAGAAACAGAGCGCAGAGAGAGAGGGGAGGAAGTGGTGTTGAGGAAGCCGCGGCGGAGGCTGAACAGAATCATTGTCGGAATTATCTTCTGAAGCCGTTAAGAATTTTCTCCAAGATTTTCCCACTGACTTTTGTTTGTACTTGTCTCTCACGCTAAGTACGTAATGTTTCTTGTATACGTCAATCTTATTTTCTTGGGAAACACGCTAAAATAATGCTTCATATAGAAAAGAAGATATTTTGTAGTCTCTTCTTTCCTTTTACAGTACTATTGGGAAACAATAATTCTCACGTACTGATTACTCTTGGAGAACACGCTCTCCTCCAAAAAAACTGTATACAGTATTTGTATTCCGAAATATTTACTTTTCTTTTATTATAACTAGGTCTCAGACCCCCCGCGATGTCGCGGGGGAAAATTTCATACTAAAATTTGTAATACCGATTTATATTATGATAAAACTGTGTGATCTTTTTTTTTTGTCAACTGAAAACTGTGTGATCATAAGTGAAAATATATTATATATTAATATAAAAAGATGTAACCTTAAGAACATATATTGATATTGTTATATCAGTATAAACGAAAAATTATGACAAAAAATTATCATTCTAAATAAAAATGTATTAACAAAAAATTATAGTAAAGAGAAACACAATTTTCGAAAGATAAAACTATTTTAGTAATACTATATGTATATTTTGGTTCATGGTCTCCCTTCGAACACGAACCATTGTGTCCTTTCGAACCATCGTGTCCCTTTGAACTATCGTGTCTTTTCAAACCATCGTGTCTTTTCGAACACGAACCTTTGAGTCCCTTCGAATACGAACCTTCGTGTCCCTTCCATCCTGCATTCCTAAATCTATCTAAGTCTTTCTCGGACAATCGTGATTCCTCCCTCATCCGCCGGTAGTAGTCACCGGACTTCTGGCCGACCCCCTTCTCGGTGGTCCTTGATCGTGAATATTTTGGGAGAAGTTTTGTGACTCATTTTGTGGGTATGGATGTTGTGTCCAACCCTTAGGACGTCCACCCCTTATATATGGATGAAAGAGTGTCTTTTGTAAAGGACACATCCATTTCTTGCACCCTTTCGAAGGGTTGCACCTTTCTGATTGTAACCGCTTGATTTTCACACCTTTTGGCAGAGACATCCCTTCGTCCTCTAGCTTACAAACTACTACAGTCAACCAACTCTAGTGTTAGCTGACCAATCCACCGAGCTGAGTCAGTTCTCAGTTACTTCATTCGTCCGGTAAAAAAAATGACAATTAAAATATCGAACTACATTTAGCAATTATAAAATAAGAAGAGTGATATATTTTTTTATTGATTTTACACAGATTTTAATGTTTGACAACAAAATTTATATTTTTTTTTAATGTAAAAAAACTATTTTAGGTAATTAAATAAAAATAAAAAAATGAAAAATTACGATGAATATACGCAATCGTAAAACAGGTTTACGAAAAAAAGACGCAACCATATATAAAAAATATTTTTCAAAAAAAAAATACATATATAATGAAAAGACACAATCGTAATATAGAATTACAACAAAAAGACACAACCGCTAAAATAAAAAGACTCAATCATATAACGAAAAGATACAACCGTATAGTGAAAAGATACAACTGTACGTATTTTTTCGGATTGTTATTATTATATAGATTCTCTCTGTTAGGTCATATCTATATTTTAACAGAGTGGGTACGTATGGAATGCAAAAGAAGGATTCATCTCTAATTATTAAAATCAATTTAAGTTTAGTCTCCTCCGCCGCCATGTCTCTCCGCCGCATTCTCCTCGGCCGCAGCAAGAATCTCTCTCTATCAAATGCTTTCCATTCCCGGCCGATTATGCGTCACTTTTCCACTATCCCAATCGGAAGAGAACCATCTTCACTCCCCTGGGTTTTCACCAAGCCACTTGATCCAAACTTCGCTCCTCGCTGCGATGACCGTCCGATGTCTCTACGCTTCAGAGTCAGCTCAATGATCGAGCTCTCTCAGTTGGACATGGCGGCGCAGACCTCGTGCCTGGCCGTCTCGGAAAAATACAAAAACCTGACCTACACGGTGCCATTAATATGCAACAAAATCATCGGTGCCATGTACCGCGCCAAACGTTACGACGACGCCATCGCTTTGTTCCATTACTTCTTCAACGTGTCTGGCCTAGACCCCAACATGGTTACCTTCAGCCACATCATCAAAGTCCATTGCGATGAAAACAATGTAGACGACGCGCTCCATCTATACAATCACGCTACAACACTTTTTGAACCATATAGCGACACACAAATGGTTTTGCTCAAAGGTTTTGTCAATGCCGGGAGAATTTTCGACGCTCTGGGTTTTGTAATGACGGAAAATCTTTGGGATTCAGAGGCTTACAGCTATATGATCCGCGCCTTCTTGGATCTAGGAAACCACGACGAGGCTTATGAATTATTGGATGAAATTGACCAGCATATCATGCTTCATTACATTTACAGTAGAGATTACAACAGAATAAGAGCGGTCGTGGAAGCGACATTTGTTGACTACTGGTTCAAACAAGGCAAGGACGAGAAAGCTATGGAGATTTACAGCAATATAACAAACATAGGTGAACTGCTACTACTGTATCCCAACACTGGGAACACCCTTTTGGAGACTTTGTTTGGAAACGGCAAGACAAGAGAGGCTTGGGAATTGTTTAACAAGATGATTACCAATTCCAAGACCTTTGATAGAGAGACCTTTAGGATCGTGGTGAAGCATTGTTTCGAGCTCAAGGAATTCGAGAAAGCCGTCGAGACTTTTAAGAGGCCCGAGTTGAGAAGGTCATCTCAGTGTTACGGTAACATCATTGCCAGGTTTTGCGCCCTCGGGATGATGTCTCAAGCGCAAGGTTTGTTTGAGGAAGTTTTGTCCGACGAATTTTTGTGCCCTGATATTCCTATGTTTAGATCGATGATCAATGGATATGCTAAAGTTGGAAAAGTGGATGATGCAACAGAGATGTTGAAAAAGATGGTAGAAGCTATTAGGGATAACAATATCCCACATTGGAAAGTACAAGGGATCTTGACTAGTATATAAGATATATGGGCTAATCCACTCATTGCCAATTGGTTTTGAGTTGGAAGCCCATAATTCAATATGGTATCAGAGCAGGTTTGCTCCCGAGTTTAGATCTAGCGATCAAACTCGTTTTATTTTTATTTTATGTTATCAAGCAAAGTGCTTCCATATTCAAGTTCATCATGAACCTCTGAATCTAAGCCATCGAGCTTCTTTTTATTCAAGTCTATCATCATAGACCTCTGAATCAAGCCATAGTGCTTCTTTTTACTATTCCAAAAAAAAAAAAAAAAAAAAAGTTTTCTTATTTGCAAAGTCACAAATCTTTGCTCTATCACCTGCCAATACAGTGGCCGAAGCCTAGCTTCACGTTGTCCCTCCGATCTTTCGTGATCTGCTTTCGTCACCACCGCCTATTAGCTCTGACGAGTCTTGCAATCTCTCTTCAACACCATTGCTTCTTCGTTTCTACAAGTCAATCTCAAGCTATTCATTCTGACATTTCTCCATTACTACCTTGAGATTGAGGGGGCGTGTAGAAGGATCTAGAAGATCCACAAGTTAATGTGAAGATATTGTAATATTTATTATGGGATATGTAAAGATTTGGTTCTATCTTAGATTAGGAAACCATTTCACTATATAAACATATGTAACCCAAAACTTATGATTATGAGAGTCAATATACTATTTCCTAAACACTAAGGTGTTCTTTTCTCATCAACCTTTAATATGGTATCAGAGCCCGATCCATACGTGTCCAATTCCACAATCGGCCCGACCCAATAGTTGGCCCGCCGATCCATGCCCGAACATACCGAGATTAATGGCTAGAGGAACCATTATCTCGAGGGGGCGTATTAGGGATAACAATATCCCAGATTGGAAAGGACAAGGGATCTTGACTAGTATATAAGATATATGGGCCAATCCACTCATTGCCAATTGGTTTTGAGTTGAAAGCCTATAATCTAATAGAAGCAACTATACTCAAAGTTTCTGTTATTCAGGCGCAGTAGCTTAATTTTTCAATTGCATGATCTGTTTGTATGTCTAGCATATCCCCAATCTAGTCTCTTTAACACTGTTCTATAATCTCAATCTTCAACACCTTCAAAAGATTAATTGAAGAACTGTCATAGCTCGCTCTACAAAAAATTACGAAAATTCTTTCTTAATTCCCTGAAATAGTAGGTACGTATGTGTACTCTTTTTTCCTTTCACTAAGTTGTTGTATATTAATAGTAAAGGATCAAGAAATCTGTCTAAATAAATATATTTTCGAACTTGGTGTATCATTTTCCATTAATCTTCCTCAATCTTTGGTTAGATTTGAAATGAAACAGAATGACTAGCTCTGCTTTTATTGTGGTGATAGGCCTATTTGAAGAACCTCATCTTGTGACTTCTTACTAGTTCTTTTATTGCATCGATCAAGATTATGATTAAGAATTTTGTATTGATCATGGTGGTTTTTCTTGTTGATTTAGGTAGCAATGATCAAGCAAGCACCTCAGTTTAAGTTAGAAAAAATAAGGAAATAGTATGCATGATGGATTGTAAGTTGTAACTGGTAAATGATTTTCATAATTTTATCCTAAATAATTTCATTTGCTCATGAAAACTTACAATAGTAAATTATAAATTACCTATCTTGATAGAATATAGAAGTCTCTACTTGAGTGGGAAAGACGTGGAAGCACCGATTGAAGCACAATAGGTCTTTTAAATGTTAAAAAGAGAATTGAGTTTCATAAGATTACAAATAATTTCATTTAATTTCTCTTTGTATATTTTCTATATATAGATAGCTTGGACGTCGCAACTTTCGAAGAGGAAGGCATCCTAAAGGTGATTACAGAATATTTTCAAACCTTATTCACAACCCAGGAAGGGGAGAGAGCTAGAACAGTCCATGAAGCTATCCAGCCATGCATCTCTCCAGAAACAAATCAAAAGCTCATTGCTATCCCAACTGCTGAGGAAATCAAGAAAGCATGCTTCTCCATCCATGCGGACAAGGCACCTGGACCTGATGGATTCTCAGCAAGCTTCTTTCAATCTAATTGGCAGACAGTGGGGCCCCAGATTGTCTTGGAGATACAAGAATTCTTCTCAGCTAATACCCTGCCAACAAAGATAAACCTCACACACATAAGACTCATTCCAAAAATCCAGAGCCCACAGAAAATGGTGGATTATCGGCCTATAGCTCTCTGTACTGTTTTCTACAAAATCATATCCAAGCTGCTATCCAGGAGACTTCAACCAGTACTACAAGGAATAATATCTGAAAACCAGTCTGCCTTTGTGCCAAAAAGAGCTATTTCAGATAATGTACTAATTACTCATGAGGTCTTACACTACTTGAAAACTTCTGGAGCTAAGAAACGGTGTTTCATGGCTGTCAAAACAGACATGAGTAAAGCCTATGACAGATTAGAGTGGGATTTCATCAAACTGGTCTTAGAGAGAATGGGTTTCCACCAAAATTGGATCCTTTGGATCATGCAATGCATAACCTCAGTCTCCTACTCTTTTCTCCTAAACGGAGCCGCACAAGGGGAAGTCATACCACAAAGGGGTCTAAGACAAGGGGATCCGCTATCTCCCTATCTGTTCATTCTATGTGGGGAAGTACTCTCGGGTCTATGCAGAAATGCTCAACAAGATGGAAGTTTACCTGGAGTTAGAGTTGCAAAAGGAAGCCCAAGAGTGAACCACCTGCTTTTTGCTGATGATACCATGTTTTTCTGTCGATCAGATGAAACGAGTTGCTCAGTTCTCTTGGAAATTCTCAGAAAATATGAAGAAGCATCAGGCCAAAAGATTAATAAAGGTAAATCTGCTATTACCTTCTCATCAAAAACTGAAGAAAGTACAAAAGAAAGAGCTCAACAGATTATGGGAATTCAGAAAGTTGGTGGATTAGGAAAGTATATGGGACTACCTGAATCTTTTGGAAGGAAGAAGAGAGATCTCTTCAATGGAATAATAGACAAAATAAGGCAGAGGGCTTTGAGCTGGTCAACACGGTTTCTATCAACTGCTGGGAAAGCCACTATGTTAAAATCAGTGCTGGCTGCAATGCCAACCTACACAATGTCATGCTTCAAACTCCTAGTTTCTTTATACAATCGAATCAGGTCAGCTTTAACAAGATTCTGGTGGGATGGATCATCAGAGAAACGAAAAATGAGTTGGATTGCATGGTCAAAACTTACACAATCTAAATCTGTTGGAGGGTTAGGATTCAGAGACATACCAAACTTCAATGATGCCCTACTAGCCAAAATTAGCTGGAGGATCCTTACACATCCATCTTCACTTCTAGCAAGAATCCTCCTTGGTAAATACTGCCAAGCAACCTCATTTCTAGAATGCAATGTCAAAGCCTCTGCTTCACATGGATGGCGAGGAATATGCATTGGCAGAGATCTTCTTAAATCACACCTGGGGAAAGCCATTGGAACGGGAGCAGACACCTCAGTCTGGTATGAACCATGGATATCTCTTGGCAAACCGACCATACCTATGGGACCACCTACAGAGCAAAGCATATCAATGAAGGTGAAAGAACTCCTCTGCCCAGTTTCTAAATCTTGGGATAGAGAGAAACTTAGAAAATTATTACCAGAGTATGAAAAGGAAATCCTGGAGCTCAGACCTAGCAAGAGAGGAGCATCTGACCGATATATATGGCTACTCACTAAAACTGGTGAATACAGCGCCAAATCTGGCTATCAAGCAGCCTCACTGATGGTGGAAAAATCTGAAACACAAACAGGAAATCAGAGCAATTTTAACTGGATGAAGGAGATCTGGAATATCAAATGCCCCACAAAATTAAAGTATCTTCTCTGGAAAGCTATGAAAGACATACTACCTGTGGGAGAAAATCTAAGAGCAAGGGGAATAGATGCCTCAGCCTTGTGCCCGCACTGCTCCCAACCTGAAACTATCCTCCATCTGTTCTTCCACTGCCATTTGGCTCGAGAGGTATGGAACTCAACTCCGTTCAAAGCCACCATTAACCCGGATCGTATAAGCAGTATCCGTCAGGGCATCGAGGCCTCAAAATCACTGATAACTCTCCCGCCTAGTGGAATCGGACCTGCCTCTCTCCTACCTTGGATTCTCTGGTCCATCTGGACAAATCGGAATAAACGAATATTTGAGAACAGACAACTCACTGCTCCGGAGATGCTTTCCCAAGCTATTTCTCAAGCACGTGAATGGCTTGCAGCTCAAACCAATAAGATGTCTCCTACTGAAACTCGATCTCACCGTTCACCACTTCCTTCGCCGGATATGCAGCCTGACACTATAAGATGCTTTTCGGATGCTGCTTGGCGAAAGGATTCGAGATCGGCGGGATTTGGCTGGATCTTCATCAACTCATCCACCAAAACAGAGATCCATGGCAGATCTACAGCAGCAAACGTGAGCTCTCCCCTCCTGGCCGAGGCGATGGCTCTCTATCAAGCTCAGCAACATGCCCTAGATCTTGGATTCAAAAATGTTCTCTTTGCTTCAGATTCGCAGATGCTAATCAAAGCACTCAACTTGGAGCCCTCTTCGAAGGAGCTCTATGGGATTCAACACGACATCCTGAACCTATCTTCCGCTTTTGACGAGATCTCGTTTGCCTTTGTTTCACGAAACTTCAATCGTCGGGCAGATGAGATTGCTAAATCATCTTTATTATCTGTATTAATTGACTCATCTACTGAACCGGGTTTACCGGTTTAGTGTTAATGGAAATCAGTTGATTGACAAAAAAAAAAAAAAAGATAGCTTGGACGTCGTATTTTCTCACTTCGATATTGTAGTTGTAGTTACCGATACAGACTAAACCACCGGTCAACTAAATCACTTTGTTTTGCATCGTCTCTAAACCATAATTTCATATTTTGCTCATATGGTAGCAGAATAGGTTTCGTTAAATCTGATTGTGATTACTTACAGAAGAATGTTAGTGCAACTGCACAAAAACCCAGGAGATATATAGCTAAGTAAATATGCATTTCAACAAGTTTCGTAAGAATTTTTGTATAAAGGCTAAAACAAGAATGGCCTATTGTGCACAAAGGTAAAGAAAGACGAGAGTTACTCTTTAAAAGGTGTCAGATTGAACAGTTTATAAACCACTTTTGCTTCATATTTGCTTTCATATCAACAAAGCTCCTAAACGGTAGATGTAATAAAGATCCTTCACCTGCAAGTTTTCATGAAAGCCTAATTAAGACTTGAGGACTAAAGAAAATGTCATATATCATCATCAATAGTCCATACACATCAAAGATTAACATACCTGCAACTGCAAATAAATCATCAAAACGTAGCAGAGCGACAAAGATCAATGGAAGGCGAGTAGACGGATCTAAACTCACTCGATATTGATTAGATGTTACCCCAAATCTCACCCTCCTCATGTCTTTCCAACGCGATCTCTACGCACCAAACACCTTTAAAACTAGACTGATAGTATCATTTTCCATTAATCTTCCTCAATCTTTGGTTAGATTTGAACTGAAACTTCTGTTTCAAAAAAAGATTTATTATTTTCTTACAATTCCAAATAGATAATTTGTATTAAATCATTTTTAATTTTCTTGATCTTTTAAGTCTTGACTTTTGTTCGTTACAAATTATCATTTTTTTGTAATGTGTTTTTCTTTACTATTTTCATTTTCACGATTTTTCAACACAAAAAATTAATATTACATCAACAATATTCGATTTTGAAATTTGCCATTTTGGGACTTATTTTTGTCCTCTTCGTTCTGTCAAGCAATCAAAATATTATGTAAAAAAAAAAAGCTTTAGTCAAAGAGAATAAACTACATTAAACTCAAACAAAAGTTGATGATTTTCAACCGAGAGCTATATGCCATCTTTCAAACAAAATATTCTTATAAATTTATCTTGCAAATTTCTGATGTTAAAACACATTATACTTTTTTTGTTTGTGACTCTTTTGTTTGGATAAATTGTTTGTGTTGTGTTCAAACACATTATATCACATAATTAGCTATTTTGTTTGTTTGTTAACCAATTGTTTAATTAACTTTGCCTTATGTACACATTTTGTTCTGAAGTTTTTTTTTTTTGTTCAAACGATTTGAAGTGTTATGAATTCGATTGATGTTAAGGAAAATTACATAATCATAAATGCAGCGGATCAACACACATGACTCTCTTTATTTAAAACAAAAATCAAATTATCTTCAAAATATATGGAGTGTAAAAGAAATATGTAGGTGTATTTATGAGAATAAATAGACATGAAACTAATGTTTAGATGTTAGAACTTAGAAGTTTTGTAGTTTTGGAGATAACTTCTTTAGAATGCATGGCTTAGTATGGAAATCTCATGCCATAATATATGATATCTGATTTTCTTTTCTCATTTTCAAAAGTTTCGAGGTCAAAAGCAATATTCTTTTGAAAAAAAAGTAAAAAAATCACCCACTACAAATCAATGGCGCTAAGGGAGCATGGATTAACTTGGTACCTCTGGATTTGAAGCCACATGTACGTTCATTGCAGTGGTGAGTTTCTATAACATTTTCAAGGTTTTGATTTGAGTCATTAAGAAAACACTTATGATATTATGACTTTTGTGATTTTACAGCCTCATCCTGCTGCGCACAAGAAGTAGATTTTATCGATGATGACTACGTTTACATACAAATACCTACTTTTGTTAACATTTTTCTCTTTTTGGTCTTCTCACGAATTATTTGAGGTTCTCTTCTAATTAGCATTTTTGTGACACTTTTTCATTCTAATTTTTCCCTTCAAAATTGTATAATGATACGAATGAGAGCAAAATGGAAATGACTGTTAACACAATATTCAGTTTTGGCAAACTTGTTATTATTTTGTTGTACTGCTTCCCATTCAATATTCTCATATTCCTTTATCTTTTTTTTTTTTGTTAGAATCATATTCCTTTATCTTGTATTTATTATATTTTTCTAATTAGAAAAAAGATTGTTGACCAAGATTAATACTATACAAGATAAACAAAAGCTTTTATAAGATTTTGCTACAGACGAAAACATTTTGATAGTCGTATAGACGATTTACATACATAAATTGATGCCACTAATCATAAATTTTAATTCATTTATATTATTTAAGTAAATTTATTTATTGTCTTTGCTATATTATTTACTCCCTCTGTTTCTTAAAAAGTGTCATTTTAACACTTTTTTTTTGTTACATAAAAAGTGTCGTTTTAGGTTTTCGATGCAAAATTTAATGATTTTTTGTGTTTTATGATTATTTATATTTTGCAGTTTGTTTTACTATTGGTTGAATTGTATTTAAGTTTATAGGTAATGATGTTATATTTTTGAAAAACTAACAAATTAAATGTTTTCTTAATTTGTGTGAAAAATCCAAATGTGACATTTTTTTATGAAACAGAGGGAGTAGTTTTTAAAAAAAATATTTATATCAATAAATTAATATTATTATAAATTAATAAAATGTTGTAGTCTTAATTATAGAGGTTTTACTGTATAACGAAGACCCAACGTCGTATGAATGATTGTAAAATGGGCCTAAGGCCCAACAAATAACCTTCTTTATTTTATTTTTTTCCCAAACAAATTTAAAGTGTACCGGAAACGGAAAAATATGAGAAATGAATAATTTGTGTATTTATCCAAATAAAAAAAATAAAATTGCAACAGGAAGAAATAGAATGACGATGATGGAGAAAATTCGGGAGTATTTGCAATTGAGCGATGAGGTTGACGAAGCTGAGTCACCTCGAATGGAAGGATTTCTAGGCAAAGGGAAAAGCTTCTACGAGAATTTTAGTCTAAGAGGAATCAAAGTCAACCGAGTTGACCCGGGTTTCATTTCCTGCTCTTTCAAGGTCCCTCTTCGTTTGACGGTTCGTCTTCCTCTCAATCCATTGTCTGTTTGATTCAATTTTTTGGAATTTCTAGTTTTAGAAGAGCTGAGTTGATCATTAGTATATAGAAGTGGGTTTTAAAAATGGATAATTTGAGGTTTTAATGGGATTGATCAAACTCATTAATATAGTCTTTGTGATAATTTTCGAATATGAAAATTGGTGATGGTAATATATATGATCCAAATATTGATATGTTTCTCCACTGAGATATTGGTGTTGATTTTTATTTGAAGTGGTCCCTGGAAACTTGAGCAGAATCAATCAAGAAGAGATCTCCTGAGTATAACTATTGTAGCTCGGACTTGCTTTTTGTTGTTTGTCTTTGAGATGTGATTTGGTTTTTTGTTTTTAAATGGTTCTTTGTTCTTAAATGGTTCTTTGAGAAAGTTAAGTAGATCAAGAAGATATTATAGATATTATAGCTTGGACTGTTGTTGTCTTTTGAGACGGTATTGATCGATCTTTTAAGGTTTGATAATGGCCGCAGGACAGAGACCGGAATCTAGCAAATGGTGCGATTGCAAATCTTGTGGATGAAGTTGGTTCAGCACTTGTACAGTTAGAAGATCCACCCCAGCCTGTTTCAGTTGACATGTCTATTGCATTCCTTTCAAAAGCTAAGCTCGGTGTAAGTCTGCTCAAGTTTTTTCTAATCTTTAATATTAGACCGTTGGTTGTGATTTGGTGAAATGTCATAGAAAGGAATATATAGAGAGAGATGATTTTGAAATGGCAATATGTTTTCAGGAGGAGTTGGAGATAACATCGAGACTGTTAGGAGAGAGAGGAGGTTATAAAGGAACAATCGTTGTAGTCAGAAACAAGATGACCGGAGAGATTATAGCGGAAGGTCGACATTCTATGTTTGGCAGACAAGCTAGTAAGCTCTGAGTGGAATCTTTCTTTTGTCTCTCACTATTATCTCTGTTTTCATTTGGTTTGTGAAACTTAAACCTTTGTAGATAACTTATAAAAGATCAAACAAAACAATGTTGCCTATGGTTTCAGCTATGGTTGTTATCAAAATTTTACAGTCAATAACAACAGTAACAGTCTCTTCTCTTACTTCCATCACAAAATGCTGAACAAGAATTATTGATACATTGGAAACTAATTAAATAGCAGAAACAAAAATTCAGAACGCAGATATAGCTAGAAATTCGCACTACATGTTAACTGACAACGGTTTCTATTGAGACGAACCAGTAGTAACAGCAGCATCAGCAGATTGCTGAGAGGATCCTGAAGGTGATGCAGACACAGAGTCAGGTGGTGGAGCAGAGACTGAGCTTGTAGGAGGAGGAGTAGGCCTTGAAGCTGGACCGGGTTGTTGTGGATAAGGATGTACAGCTTGCTGTGGGGGGCCATGGTGGTAAGGAGGATACTGCTGGTAAGGTGGTGGCATATATCCTCCATATGGTGCTGGTGGGTATGGCTGGTTGTGCATTATCGGGTAAGAAGAAGAAGAAGCTCCTCTATTGTCACTGATGCTTGAACCGCTGTCTTGGGATGAAATGACTGCACCCATTCTCTGAGGGTCCATTGATGGGTAAAAGGGTCTGTCTTGATGAGGAGGTTGTGGTGGTGGTGGGTGCATATAGTACTGCTGCATTGGTGGAGGTTGATTATGCTGCTGAGATATAACTGCTCGAGGTAGTAAACCACTATGAGCCACACTGCCCTGTTGGTTAGAACCATCTTGATCAGGTTTGGGAACCTGAGGTCTTCCCCATGTAAGTTTTAGCCTCTGACCGTTGACAACTAGCTTGTTACTGAGCTCTTCTGCAGCCTTCTCTGCTCCTTCTCGAGTTGTGTATGTAACAAACGCACATGCTTTCTCGGCCAAGATTCTGACAGATTCGATTTCTCCATAGGCGTAGAATTGATCGCGAATATCTTGCTCAAGGACTCTCGAGTTTAGCCCACCAACATAAAGCGTTTTGATGCTTTGATCCTCTGGAGTCTCCAAAGTGCCCATCTCACCAGCCTTGCCAAGTAACTTCAAAGCTACTGGATCGTTCACACTACAAAATGTGAAGACTAAGATGAGAAAACAATTCCAAAATCACCAATATGAGACCCAATTTAGCAAATTTAGGCCACAAACTGAATGTAATTTTCATAACTCTCTAACTCTCTTTCAGGAGACACCAAGGCACAAAATTGAGGGTTACTTAACGTTATCAAACTTTAAACATAATAGAAAAATGAAAGATAATAGTTTGCTTACCCATAGTAACGATCTTTAATGTTCTGCTGGGACAACTCTCCTGTTTCAGGCATCTCATGCCGGTATGGACACTCGGCACCTCTTGTACACTCTCCCCTAATGAAGAAACTACAAATATGTGCTCGGTTTCTTTTGTAGTATGGCGTTGTTCTTTGAAGCATACGAATGGTATCATTAGGCCGAATCTTCCCAAAAGAAGACTCATAATCTAGTCCAGCTCTCGTCTGTACAAGAAAACAAATTCGCTTCAATAAGCCATTCTACAATCGAGCCTTTCAACATAGTCAGATAACTGAATTGCCAAATTTCAAACCAATCAATACTCAAATAACAACTAGTTAGATTGAAGCTTGGAAATAGCGTCACCATACCTTTCGATCATGCTCTTCAGCGAAAAACTCCCGGTTCACATCGCTCTTTGGGATAGAATCATGAGTACTAATGTTGAGCGCCGTGTCTCTGACCTGAACCGGAAGACCATACTCAAGATCCAAGAGACAAACTTGGCACACATTCTTCAGCTTGCAACATGTCTGACAAACTTCAGTCTTCTTGTATCTAGCATCTCGGCCAGGTCGCCACCTGAAAACCGTGAATGGTCGGGTACAGATCTTGCATTCCTTATCATAATCTGCCTTAGTCTGAATACAAAACAACCACAATACATCAATCAAACCTGATGCATGCACATCACTAGTAGACATAACATGAGACGCACAGTAATGAATAAATTACATTCTCTATTAGCAAATTTGAGATCATAACATAACTTACAGACGTCTTTTACAAAGAGAACCAATCTCAGATATCAAGTCGAACTATAAGTAACCAAAGGTTACGACTTTTACTCGAAATCGCCTAAACCCTTAATTCCCAAAATCAGTAAATTGACAAACTCCAAACACTCAGAAACATAATAAAATCAAAAGAGCATGAAAATGGATAAAGAAGAGAGATCCTAATGAGTAGATTCAGGAAATTGCTAAGAACAAAACAAGCTAAAGGATAAAAAAATCGAAACTTGTTATTGGAGATAAGGAAGCGAAGAATTTACCATACGGACGTAAGGATTGTCACCGAGACAAGATTCGCAAATGATTGGGAAATCAGAACGTTCCCAACCATCAGCCTCGTGATCTCTCAGTATTCTGTGCGCCATTCCTTAATTCTCTTCCTTCCTGAATGATTTCTGAATTTCTTCAGTCTCCTCCAATCACCGGAATTTTCTTAAGGCAAAAGACGCAGATTTGCTTTCGTTTTTTTTTTTTTTTTGGGAATAATAAATATCGTCAAAAATATCTACTTTGATATTAAGTCTGCTGCCGAATAAAAAAGAATTATTATCTATAAACCGAAATAATCCACAATTCAATTCGAAATACAGTGATTCAACAAAAACAAATTCAAAGTTTGAGACTTCGAGAAATGTAAATTCGAAAATGAATTTAACGAAATAAAAAATGAGGAACGAAATTTTTTTTTCTAAATAAAGGTTTCTTATGCTTAAAAGAGAAAAGATATTGAATCTAGGACCAAGTACGTAAAACCGCACTAAACCGATACCAACCGACCATTAGACTAGGGCCTTGAATGTTTCCTAGATTTTGAAGTGATTTTGGTTTTTGATTCTCAAAAACTCATTTTTTCACTAATCAAGATTTTAATATTTTGGTTTCCCTACAATTTAGGAAAATTCTTTTGCTAACATTCTCCATTCAAGATTTTAGATTTTAAGTTCTCCTATAATTTAGAGAATCTAGCTTTTAGATTTTCTACGCTATTTTGCTCAAAAACCAAAAACCATTTTTTTTAGATTTTGAAAACAAAAATCTAATAGCAAAATCTAAAACTAAAATCTAAAATCCAAAAACTAAAAACCAAAATCAAAAACTGAATTAAAATCAGCATCCATTCATGGCCTAGATATTTATTAAATTTGATCTTTCTTTTTTGAAATCTTTTTCTCTGCAAACTTTATTCCATAAATGTCTGTTGGTGTTTGTTACTGTTGACAAAAAAAAAAAAAGTCTGTTGGTTTTTAAATAGTTTTAGATTATAAATTTTGGTTTTAAATTTTGGATTTTTAGCTTTTGTAATATACTTTAGTGATAATTTTAGTTTTTGATTGTTTTTTATTATTTAGAATAGAAAGAAAAATGAAAGAGAAAAAATGAGAAATGGCATGAATATTTTTTCGAATTTTCAAATCAAGTAATTCTAGTTTTCGTTAAGAATTGTAAAGAAATATTAAAAACTGGTTGTCCTATTTTTTGGGAAATCTATTTAGTGTAAAATCTTGAATAGAGAAAAATGGGTTTTTGTCTTCTTGAAATACAAAATCCAAAAACTAGTGTAAAATCTACTACTATTCAATTCCAAAATCTCATTTTCAGTGATTAATAAATATATATATATTATATATATATATATATATATTTTTTTTTTTAAAAAAGCTCTTTTTAGTTTATTTTTATTTAAAATAAAACAAGCTTTTTCTAGTATGGTTATCTACTTACTAAAGATGTATTTGAGTAGTGCATTGATTTTGATAAAACTCACATAGAAGAAAAAGAAATTATCTTTGTTTTTGTGAAATATATGCTAAATAATTTCAAGAACCAAAGAAAACTAGAATCATGGTGCGTTTTTACTAGGTTGATTTTAACTTTATTGGTTTTCTTTCGGAAGATAATTCATACCCTTTCAATGGAAATTTTGTTGATAGAGACGCATTCTCGGTTGAGAGTTGAGAATATCCTCACCTTATTTGCATAAGTTCTTTTAAATGTTCTGCACACAATATGTACAACTTCTTTAGTTTTGATGTTTGTAATTCATTTTCCTATTGTTGACAATTAAATTTCAATATTTATATTTGCAAATGTGCAGCAATATATCTAGGGAGAGGGAATCATGAAAGCAAGAGCATGAATAACAAATTTATTTTCTGTTTCATCAAATTAGTTTTTCTTCAAAATCTCAAATTAAGTCGATTCTAGTTTTTGTTAATAATTATAAAACAATACTAAAAACTGGTTTTACTTTTAGGGAATCTATTTAGTATAAAATTATGAATGGAGACAAAAATTGATTTTTGAAAAAATAAAATCCAAAAACTAGCATAGAAATAGAAGTCTTGAATGGAAATAGATTCTAACATAATTTTTGGTTTTTGATTTTTCAAAATTATGAAAATGGTTTTTTCTAAAAAATAGAAAATCTCGATTTTAACAGTTTTTGACATTTTACAAATTTCTAAACAAAATATAAAATCCATTATTTTTAATTTATAAATGAGAATATATCATAACTTTTATATATATATATATATATTGTATAAAAGTAGGTATCTTTTATGTAAACATAGTCATTATCGATAAAATCTACCTCTTTTGCGTAGCAGGGTGAGGCATTACAATGAACGTACAGATATGTGGCTTCAAATCTGGAGCTACCAATTTAATCCATGCTCCCTTGTTACCCATCTTGTCACAATAATTTGGAGTCGAGAAGACGGTAATAAGTTTCCCATCATGCTGAATATCATACCCGTCCTCTTTGACTTCATGAGATCGTATTAACAAGTCTAGATGGTTATCTCTCAGAAACTTCTCTGTTACATCTCCACCAAAAGATACACCTACTCCTCGATTGCTTGGGCTTCTTCCAGGTAAAGGTTGAGGATCACTCCACAACACTTCACACATAAGTCCTTTGCGGGGAGGCTCACGGAATCGGTCAATACGTCTTATTTTTGATAGCTTAACGCCGTTGTAACTGAAGAGGCCTCCATGAAGTACAAGGATCTTCTCGTTTATAATGATTTCCGTTATTCAATATGATAAATGTTTAAATCAATATATAAATATATATATATATATATATATATATTATAAAATCTAAAAACCAAAAACTAAAATTTAAACACTAAAATCTATCATCGAAAAATTACTTAATATATATATATATATATATATATATATATATACTAGATTAGGACCCGCGTATACGCGGGTTTTAAAATCAAAAATTTGATAACCCTTGTAATAAATAAAAGTAAAAGCTAAAAAAAAAATTTTGAAGTTTTGTAAACAAATTTATGAATTAATTAATTTAAAATTTTAATATATTAATTATTTAAACTTTTGTGATACACATGTTAATCAATACATTTTTTTTTTACAAATTTAATAGATTTTAATGTTATCATATGTACTATATTTAAATTTAATTACGTATTATACAATACATATACTAAATTTAATCAATTTTATTTTCTAAAACTTTTTACAGTTTATAATCTATATTATACATATACATATGAGCAATTGAGATTTTATAGAACCGAAAAAACTGAAAAATCTTTTATGAATTATTATACGTAAAAAAAAGTTTAATTCTTCATTCGATCAAATTAATCCTACTTCAAATTTTACATATTTATCCGTTAAAACCAATTTTTACATATCAACCTGCTGAACATTGACAAAAAAATTCTTATCTTATCAAAACATGCAAAATCATACGAAAATGTCACATTTAGATTAAAACTTACATGATCACACGATATTCATATCAAACGTTTTTAGATCATCGCATCTAGAAATCATTAGTATACTAACCAAAAATCATCAAACCAAAAGCAAAAATATTATACGTTAAAAAATAAATTCACCTCTTCATTAGATGAAATTAATCATATGATATCCACATACTAAACATTAACAAAATAATTTGACACCAATAATTAAAACATATATACTAATACCAAAAGAATTAGGTTATGATCAAAACTCATTGGATAACCGTTTTTAAACCAATTAGTTAAAATATCACTCAAATCTTCATGCATCGATCCATATGGTTGGTTCTACACACCCAACACCTGTAATCATAATAAAAACAATTTTTTATCAATAGAACAAAGTCGAATCAATAATGATGTTTTAAAAATATTATTTTGTTTGGTAAGAAAAATATAAGATCATCTATTAGATTATATAGAGGTGAATATTTACAATTCATTTTTCTTTTAGGAATAGTATTATTTTTTTAATTATATAATCCTTTTAATTTCTTTTAAAATTAGTAATTTTTTTTTGTGCAAAGGATTAGTAATCTAACTGTATGAAACAATATACGTATAATTTCCTTATGATTCTCTTTTTATATTTAATAAATTATTAAAATTTATAATTTTATTATACTTATCATTATATATTTTAAAAATGTTTAAAATAAATTTTTAATTATATAATCCTTTTTATCTATTTGGTCCTTTAAACTTTTCTTAACATTATCTTTTTATTTTTTTTTAAAATTATTTAAGTTAAAACTTGGTTAACATTATCTTTCTACACTTTTAAATTTATTTACATCTTAATTTTTTTTCTCATAATTATCTATTTCTGTTTTTAAAATTATTAAAATCAAAATATTTTTCAACACATATCAAAATATCTAACCATTAGATATGACACGTGTCATGATCTCGTGAGTTGCTAACTTCGAAAACCCAATTTTATATAATAAGATATTTTCAAAATTATTTTATTTATAATTTTTTTAACATTATTTTTTTATTTTTCAAATTTATTTTAATTTTAATATTTTCTCATAATTATCTTTTTACATATTTAAAATTATTACAAACAAATAATTTTTTGACACGTGTCAAAATCTATAACCGATAAATATGACACGTGTCACGATCTCTTGAGTTACTAATTTCTAAAACCCAACTTTATATAATAAGATATATTATAAAATCTAAAAACCAAAAACTAAAATTTAAACACTAAAATCTATCATCGAAAAATTACTTAAAAATTTAGACATTCTTTTTTTTTTTTTTTTGGCTCAACATCTCATTTCCATTTAACCAAATCAAGGAACATTACATTCTCCACATCGATTTGGACCCAATGCACTGGATCGATTTAGTATCGTCATGTAACCCTAAGCGGATCCAGTGGGATATGATACTACCTAATTGAGAGCGAATGCATTTTTTAACCCCCTTAGACATTCATGTCCAGAATCTACGAGACTACGACCATTGACTTTATTATTCAAAAACATCATTTTACAGACTAGGGTCGAACCGAATGTTGGTCTGGCCCATTTTAAACCCATAAAAAGAAGGCTTAAGTGGTGGTGTACTGAAATAACGATACATGCTCACACATGTGATTGATAGGCGGGAACAAAAATACCCTAAAATTGCTAAATGGCGCCACAAAATCACGGCTTATAATATCGATTCCCGCGACAAGCGTTTCCTACACATTTGCAATTCCTTTCTCTCAGAAATTTTCAAGAACCCTAAAAACCCTAACCGTTCGATTAAGACTCTAAGCTTTCGGAAAATTCCCAGAGAAGAGAGAAAAAGATGTTGGAGCTTCGGTTAGTTCAAGGCTCTCTACTGAAGAAGGTACTAGAAGCAGTGAAAGACCTGGTGAACGATGCGAACTTCGACTGTTCGAGCACTGGCTTCTCGCTACAGGCCATGGACTCGAGCCACGTCGCGCTGGTGTCTCTTTTGCTGAGATCTGAAGGTTTCGAGCACTATAGGTGTGATAGGAACATCTCTATGGGGATGAATCTTGGTAACATGTCTAAGATGCTGAAATGTGCTGGAAATGATGATATCATCACCATCAAAGCTGATGATGGCAGTGACACTGTCACTTTCATGTTTGAAAGCCCAAGTGAGTTATTATTATCCCTTTTTCCAAGAACGATTTAGTTTTGTTAGGGATTTGTCTTTGTTGTTGTTGATGATGCTATTTTGTGACCTGATCCTGTAGTTTATAGATTTAGATTGAAGAGAATGATTCAGTCGATTTGTTGAAAGCTATAGTTTGAAAGTAAATTTGGTTTCTTGATTTAGAGAAAGAAAATAGAAGAAGTTTATTTGATACAGTATCATGTTAGAGTCAATTTCTTTGTTCAGGTTTACGTTTGGTGGGGCTTTGATTTTGTGTAGTTGATGATGCTATTAGTGACCTGATTCTGTCATTTATAGGTTCCATTTGCCAGAAACAAGAACTAGACTGATGAGATTAGGTCATTCCACTTCTGTTTACAGAACATGTATAGTCTCTAGCTTAAAAACTACAGTTTGATAGTGAATAGGGTTTCTTGATTTAGAGAAAGATAACAGACGAACTTTATTCAATGATGACCATAGTAAAAGTGTGCATAACCTCATGATTTGAATGTATTGATGATGTGTAGCGCAAGACAAGATTGCAGACTTTGAGATGAAGCTGATGGACATTGACAGTGAGCATTTAGGTATACCAGATGCTGAGTACCACTCAATTGTGAGAATGCCTTCTGGTGAATTTTCCAGGATATGCAAAGATCTCAGTAGCATTGGTGACACAGGTAAAATGTACTGTTTGTTTTGTTGGTGTGTCACATAGAGCATTCAGAAATGGTCTCTTGAGTTTTATCCAAACATAATATTTGGTTTTGTTCTCGCGTGATTGTAGTTGTGATCTCTGTGACAAAAGAAGGTGTGAAGTTTTCAACAGCAGGTGATATTGGGACAGCGAACATTGTACTCAGGCAGAACACTACTGTTGACAAAGTATGAACAGTCACAAGTCATTTAGAGAGCTTTTCTCAATAATCTGTCTGATATAATGTTGAAATGACCTTATGTTTGTATGTGTTCTTGCAGCCTGAAGATGCAATTGTGATAGAGATGAACGAGCCTGTTTCGCTTTCATTCGCATTGAGGTACATGAACTCTTTCACAAAGGCAACTCCATTGTCTGAAACAGTGACAATCAGTTTGTCCTCGGAGTTACCGGTCGTGGTGGAGTACAAGGTAGCTGAGATGGGTTACATTCGGTACTATTTGGCGCCTAAGATTGAAGAAGAAGAAGACACTAAGCCCTAAAACACGTTTGTTTGTGGCTTCAGTATCACTAAGGACTTGTGATGAAGAATGTTATCTTTTGCTGGATGTCTGTCTTAATTGTTCAGCTGTTTTCTCGATTTACTATGTTAAGACAATGCTATATTAGATAGTCTGATGACAAAATTTGGGTGTTTTTGCAAATTTGGAAAAACCTCTTTAACACTCTTTTCTTCTGTTTGTTCTTAAATTTGGTGAGAAACAAAAAAATCTAACTTTCAAGACACAGAAATTTGTCTGCGTGAGAAATAAGACTCAAAACAATGAAGGAAGACGAGAAGTGTAACAATTATATCACATGTGAAATTGTTTAGAGAGATTGCCTCCAGTCTTCTCCAGCATACACAGCTTGATCCCCGAGCTCTTCTTCGATCCGGAGCAACTACAAAAAGATATGATTTTAAGTTTTTTAATGAACAAAACACAAGATGCATTGAGAACACTATTTAGCAACTATATGTACATGGCTGCTCTTGCTCCTAACTGAATCATTACTCACTGAGGAAAATTATTGGATCTTGTATAAAGCTTAAGCTAAAATTTCCATAGTTTGCATAGGATTCACATACCATGGCATCTTAGCTACTTATAATAGGATTAAGCAGTTCGTGAGCTGATAAAAGCTCCAAAAGACCAATGCAGTTTGAATCACATATATACTGAATTATTCGAGCTTTTGGGGTTCTGAGGAAATTAGTTTGGGAAAAGGATACAGACCTGGTTATACTTCATAGTACGTTCTCCTCTGCAAGGAGCACCAGCTTTAATCACACCTGTTGAGAGACCCACGGATAAGTCAGAGATGAAAGAGTCCTCTGTTTCTCCACATCTATGAGATGTCACCACACCCCACTGGGCATCCCTTGCCATTTTCACTACTTCAATGGCTTCTGTTATTGTACCAATCTGATTCACCTGTATCACCGTATGCACATTATGTCTTGTCATTCTTAGGCAATAGCATATCAATCATACAATACTCGCACAGGCAATACATAGTATATAGGATAAACAAATTAGCACAAATGGTATACCTTGAGAAGAAGAGCATTACAAGAAGACTCCTGTATTGCCCGCTCAACACGTTTTGAATTTGACATCAACAAATCATCACCTACCACCTGCAAGAGTTTAACACTGAGAATTAGACAAGGAAAATGTTTGTACAAGAAGATTTAAGGGTCTCTCTCTTTAGACATTTGCTTTTGTGAAAAGAAACAGAAGACAGTGTGATCTGAAAGGGGAACCGAGTTGGACCTGACATATTCCAAGACTGGAAAAATACTTGGTGTGTTCCCAGTCCTCCTTGTCAAATGGGTCTTCTATAGACACAATTGGATACTCTAAACCCACAAGGAGACCAAATATAGAATACGGTCGTTAGAATACTAATATATACACACAAAATATCTTGCAGACAAGCACAGACATACCATTACAAAGTTCTTTGTACATGTCTATCATATCGTCCGCTGACTTGAAATTTTGCCCAGATTTATTTGGAGAGTTGATATCTAGATCATACTTGGTACCTGTTCAGGAAAGAAACGTTCACAAGGTAAGAAATAACCAGGAAAAGTAAAACATAGTGAAGAATTTCAAAAGCATGATATCGATAGGTTACATAAGTGATGATTTAATATCTTTTTCGTGTCACCAGCCAATTGTGAATGACAATGCCTAGAACCAAACAAAAACTTCCATGACTAAAATAGCCGCACAAAACTAGTTTGCTAAGAAGCAATATTACCTATACAAAAATTGGTGGCGGCAACATCAATTGCTATCTTTATCTTATCATTGTACCCTGTTCGATTGATAGCTTCTTTTACAAGCTCCAAACCTTCCTTGAGGCTGCATACAGTTGCAATTAAGTATATAAGGCACCAAGCCATGAAACTATAACATGGGTTTCTCAATTTTAACAAATGACGTCACAAAAATCTACAGATGCAATCAAATTAGACATCACAGAGCAAAAATTATGTACCTCGAGATATCTGGAGCAAGGCCACCATCTTCACCAACATTACATCCCAAACCACCATTCTTTTCTGTAATGACAGCCTGCCATAAACAGCAATAGATCATTCTCACCTTTAAATACAAATTTACACATGCAAATAGAGAAGTAACTTCCAGAAAGCCATATATCTTTGAAAATTGACCTTTAAATGATGATATGTCTCAGATCCCCATTGCAGGGCCTCCTCAAATCTACTTGCTCCAATCGGGAGAATCATAATTTCCTAATAATACATGACGACACGACAATCATTACATAATGAAATTACTTGAAAACAAAAAGCATTCTTGAAGAACTTTGAGGAGCAAGACTAAAAGATGACAAACAAATATGAGAAAGAGGTAGAACAGAAACATTAATAATGAACTTAATGTTGAATACCTGAATGGCAAAAGTATTCGAAGCATGCTTCCCGCCACTCAAAACAGTGAACGCAGGTACAGGCAATACCATGTTTGCTCTGCCACTAAGATCAGAAAGGTGCTTGCACAGAAGGACCTGATATATAACTTCAATCAGGATTTCCAAACTGAAGTAGGCATGAAATACAGAGGATAAGATAAGAGAAAATGTTGTGAGGATTTCGTACTTCTTTCTCGGCAGCTCCAGCCTTGCAAGCAGCCATTGACACAGCAAGTATAGCATTGGCCCCAAGTTCATTCTGCAAGATATTAATCAAATAAATATACAAACTTGATAGATTCCATTTACTTGTTACAATCCTAGCATTTTCAAATATAATAGACAACATAATTCCCACCTACCTTCTTTTCAGTTTTGTCCAAATCTATCATTGCCTGGTCAATTTGACCCTGAAGTTTTGGGTCCATACCGATCAAAGCCTCAGAAATTTTTTCATTAATGTTCTTAACAGCTTTAGCCACACTGTTTCCAAGATACATTCCTTTGTCTCCATCACGTAGTTCAATAGCTTCATACCTTGGATCAGTAAACCAAATCTCACCATGTCAGGCTTATCAAATTCAAATTGTATATCAGACCATTCTAAAATATGGAAGTCAAAATGAGGATCATGCATCAACAAAATTCAAATAAACTCATCCAAAAAATTGAGGAACGAACAACATATAAACTACAAACAAAACAACATATGAGAGTGAGTAAGAATATATAAATTGAATTCTCACGTTCCAGAAGAATCACCACTGGGAACAGAAGCACGAAAAACGCCTTTGTTAGTTTGAAGATCCACTTCAACTGTTGGAATTCCTCTGCTATCAAGGATCTGTCGAGCTTTAACCTTCGTTATCACAGATGATACAGCTTTCTTCATATGATTAGCCTGCACTTTTCCAATTGAAGGATTCAATGAGTGAAAAATGAAGAAATTCAGAATCACAAACACAATTGCACTTCGATGTAAGTGAAAAATCTAAGGAAACGCACGATGAAGAGAACGGGATCTGAGGTTTTAGCCCTAACGGCGGCATTAACGGCCTCTTCGATTTTCCGAGATAGCATATGCTTGTCTAAGTACTCTTGCACAGACATCTTCTTCTTCTTCTTCTTCGACGGATTTTCACTCTGCTTCTCAATTCGAATCTTTCAAGCAATTCTTCGATGAACAATTTCAGCGTCAAGCAAGTTTGAATCTGACATGCCTTTTTACGATTCCCTGTATTTTTGGTTCAGGCTCCGGTTCAGGATCCAATAGGCATATTCAATCAGAAAGCTTACAACCAAATCGTTTTAACCAAGCATGCGTGCCGTTTAACGCTTGTGGTAGAGCACAACACTCTGTTTCTTAGTTTATTATATTAGTCAATACGAAAATACGGTACGAATTTTTTCGGGAAGAGTAAAGCCCATTCTGAAAATGGGCCCATAAGAAGCATATTCAATCAGGGACTTGCTTCACAAAACGACGACGTATTTGTAAATCAAGCATGCGTGCTATATCTGACGCTTTTGCGTAAGCACATCACCCTACGACAACAATACGGAATGAGTTTGTTGGGAAGAATAAAGCCCATTCTAAAAAATGGGCCCATAAGAAGTCTCACGTGCGTAGGCCAGGTTGGAACGGCTTTTATCTCTATCAAAGCACGTGCGTCGCCGTTTTAGTAACTGCTCCTTAATAGAATCCAGCTGTAGTTAAAAAAAAAGGGGCCCCACAGAAACAAATTTTACGAAATTCAAAAAAAGGATTAAAAAACTTTTTTTTCACGAGCCATTAATTTTTGAATTTTGCCACCCGTTGCCACCTCGATTTACGTGGCAAAATCTAAACCGTTAATTACTTATATTCCGATTTTGAAATACCAAATATTAGCCGTTAAAACCTCCTTTTCTTTATAAATGGACCCTCTCCTCCCTCTCTCTCTCCTCAAAAAGATCCTCTCTGCTTCTTCTTTCCCCTTTTTCAAAATCTCTCTCTCTCTCTCTCCCTCGCTTTGTTTAGATCCAGTTTTAGGGTTTTCTCTGTGAGAGGCGAAGATGCGTGAGATTCTTCATATTCAGGGAGGTCAGTGTGGAAACCAAATCGGTTCCAAGTTCTGGGAAGTGGTTTGCGCTGAGCACGGCATCGACCAGACGGGACGTTACCAAGGAGATTCCGATCTACAGCTTGAGAGGGTTAATGTTTACTACAACGAGGCTAGCTGTGGAAGGTATGTTCCTCGTGCCGTTCTCATGGATTTGGAGCCTGGAACCATGGATAGCGTTAGATCTGGACCTTATGGTCAGATCTTTCGACCGGATAACTTCGTCTTTGGTCAGTCTGGTGCTGGAAACAATTGGGCTAAAGGTCACTATACTGAAGGTGCTGAGCTTATTGACTCTGTCCTTGATGTTGTTCGCAAGGAGGCTGAGAACTGTGACTGCCTTCAAGGTATTTTAAACCGTCTCCCTTAATTAGGTGTTTTGGATCTGTAAATTAGGTTAATCATTGTTAATTTCGTAGGCTGGTGTTTGATTGTTTAGGTTAGATTTCTAATTTTGAATTCTGTGGATTTTGGTAATTATGGATTAGGGTTTGTGATACGTTTGCTCATGGTTGCTTTGTTCGGGTTACAGGATTTCAGGTATGCCATTCCTTAGGAGGAGGAACTGGTTCTGGAATGGGAACTTTGTTGATATCGAAGATCAGGGAAGAGTATCCTGACCGTATGATGCTGACGTTCTCTGTGTTCCCATCTCCTAAGGTGTCTGACACTGTTGTGGAGCCATACAACGCAACACTATCTGTGCATCAGCTTGTTGAGAACGCTGATGAGTGTATGGTTCTTGACAACGAAGCCTTATATGACATTTGCTTCCGTACACTCAAGCTTAGCACTCCAAGTTGTAAGTGTGACAGTCTTCTTTAATTAATATCAGTATTGTTACTCTGTCTCCCTGGTTCTACCGTGTTTCTTAGTTGATGCTTAGTTATTCATAAGTATGATGCAAAACGCTCTGATTTAAAATGGTTTGATGCATAGTTATTTATAAGTATGATGTAAATTGCTCTAGTTTGAACATGGGTTTGATGCATAGTTATTCATAAGTTTGATATAAAATGCTATAATTTGAACATGGGTTTGCTGATGTGATCAGAGTAACATTGATATAAAATGCTATAATTTGAACATGGGTTTGCTGATGTGATCAGAGTAAGATTAGTCTTGCCTGGTGTTTCAAATTGCTTTCATTAGCTAAAGCCCTTTTTGTGTATTCGCTAAATCTACTTTGAAACGTCACTCACCTGTACTTTTTTTGTCTGCTGAAATGTACAGTTGGTGATCTGAACCACTTGATCTCTGCAACCATGTCTGGTGTAACCTGCTGTCTTAGGTTCCCTGGTCAACTGAACTCTGATCTTCGAAAGCTAGCTGTGAACCTGATCCCATTCCCTCGTCTTCACTTCTTCATGGTGGGGTTTGCTCCTCTCACCTCTCGTGGATCTCAGCAGTACCGTAACCTCACTGTCCCTGAACTGACTCAGCAAATGTGGGATGCCAAGAACATGATGTGTGCTGCTGACCCAAGACACGGTCGTTACCTCACTGCTTCAGCTATGTTCCGTGGCAAAATGAGCACCAAAGAAGTAGATGAGCAGATGCTGAACGTTCAGAACAAGAACTCCTCCTACTTTGTGGAATGGATCCCCAACAATGTCAAATCAACCGTCTGTGACATTCCCCCTACCGGTTTGAAGATGGCTTCAACATTCATCGGTAACTCAACATCAATTCAAGAGATGTTCAGGCGTGTCAGCGAACAATTCACTGCTATGTTCAGGAGAAAGGCTTTCTTGCATTGGTACACAGGTGAAGGTATGGATGAGATGGAGTTCACTGAAGCTGAAAGCAACATGAATGATCTCGTCTCTGAGTATCAGCAGTATCAAGATGCCACGGCTGATGAAGAAGGAGAGTACGAAGATGAAGACGCTGAGTACGAGCAAGAAGAAGCTTATTGAAGAAACAGATCACAAAACTCTCAACTTCAACTTCCTGTTGCTGTTTATCTTTCAACTATCTCTACTAAGTCTTTTTATAGTTTTTGTAACTATTGCTTGCGTTATTAGTTATGTACTCTGCGTAGGCTAAGAGGATTTATCAATATTCAAAAACATCTATTTTGCTATAACAAGAACCATCCATCTATTCTCTGTTAATTTTCGTCTGTGGATTAAAGTCGACAATACAATTAGTCAATTACGAGAGGAAGAATGCATATGCTTCTTCTACTATGTTGCAAAAACAAGAATCAAATTTGAATTTTCTTGGTTAATTTTGCAAATAAGTTCATATTTTGAAGGACAAGTCTAGATTTAAGGACTAAGACAGGATAAACAAAATAGAGAATACAAATGTTTGTTTTCATAAAATCAGTTGGTTTCAATATCCATGGACTCAATTCGATCACTCTGCTTCTTAAGCTCTTCTTCTTGTTTAGCCTTATACTCATTAACTGCCTTATCAAAAACGCTCCTCACATGTCTGTTCATCTGCATAAGCTCTTGACATGCATCTTTGAAAACCTCTCTCGCCGGATCGCCTAAATATCACAGAGCCAACAAGTTTTTTCATTGTTCGACACAGACAAAAGAACTCTGACAAGAGTTATCCAGAAAGAACATAACTTAAATCTGATGAAAAAGGTTTTGAAAAACGGTACCCGTTGTCTGGACCCGGATAGTGACCTGTTCAACGGAAGGATGTGGGATGGTGTATGCAGCTAAGGTTACTCTCGGACTACAAAATTAAAAAACACCAATGGTTTAGTGACATAATAATCAGTGACTACTCACAAACACACATTTGCAGCATATCAACTCCATCAACCTCAATGATAAGCTAATATGGACTTCATTGAATCAATCACTATATGAAATCTCTAACCACATAGCATGAATGTACACCAACATTTAATCAAACTCAAGTTCACAATCACAGCATAATGGTACAAAGATACAATGCCCACACAGATTTATTCAATCACTATATGAAATCTCTTCGCTTATAACTTCAATCTCAAACTGATAATTTCTTCACAATAACTCAAACCAAATTAGCAAGCTTATGGTACTACAGACAGGTCACAGATTCATTCTTAATGAGGATTGAGAGAAGATAAACTAACTCTTGGTTTAAGACGAATCGAACAGCGTTAGCAAGTGTATGATCTTCTTCAGATAAAGTAAACGAACCATGGCTATCATTCGTGAACGAACCGTGCTCCATATCTCACCTTCTTCTTTCTACTCTCTGAAACTCAAAAATCAAAATCCACTACCAACTTGAAAACAAAGAAAGAGAATGAATTTCAATTAAGTTCTTTGTAGATTTAAAAACCCACCAGAAAGAAAAAAAAAAAGAAAAAAAATCGAAATTGAAGAAAATTTCTCCCAAAAGAGTTGTGCGAGCTGCAATTGAAATTGCTAAAACCCTAAAATCTCCATTAGGGTAGAAAAAGCTCCGATAATTTAGCGTAATTACGTATATGCCCCTTCGTTTGATGACGTGGCGTTTTACAACTCTTAAACCCTAATTCGGCTGTCTAGCAAAAAAAAAAAAGAGAAGCTTGTGTTTTCGTTTTGCTCGTAAACCTTTTCTTCACATAATCCCATTTGATAAAGTAAGGATCTTTGTTCTTCAAATTCTAGTCTTGAATTAATAAAGTTTCGATTTTTACGAATCTTTAATTTTGTATTCCAGGTAGTGCAAAAATGGCTTCTCCCAGTCCTATTCCCGCCGGTATTAGCAAGGAACAGGTTCGGTTTTTGTTTCTAGAGATTCTTCGTCTTTTGTTGTTAATACCTCGTAAAGCTTCGATCTTTGATCTCAATTAGACAATGGAGCTTTAGTTTGACATATAGGTTTCAATTTCTTTTGTATGTTAAATCTGTAGCTTGATTCAGATCTTTATGCCATTTATAGTTCAAATTGATTGTGATTGGTGTTGCCTAGTTTCTCATTTTACTTTCCTTTTGTATTGAATCAGGCGTTTAGCATGGCACAGACGGAGATGGAGTATCGGGTGGAACTCTTTAACAAGTACTGAATCAAAGACCCTTTTGGTTTATCATTCGTTGTTCTGAATTTTGATTGTTTGGTATAAGATTAGAGATTCATGCACTCACTTTTGTTTGGTATCTGGTAGGTTGAGTTTGTGTTTTGAACACACTATGAACACATGGTATTAGATTGGTATTTAGTTTTAGGTTGCAGATGTTCATATAGTTAGAGGAGTATCAGTTTGCCACTGCTGATACGCCCAAACCCAATAATTATACTGCCTGAATTTGTTTTATCTTGAGGATGAAATTTGAAATCTTACTATAAAAATTTCACGATTTAAGGTGTACAGTTAGAGGTAAACCTTTGATAACCTCTGACTTGGTGGCATTCTGTTAATCTTTTCAATGCACTGTGCCATTTGTTGACATTCCAAGTTCATGGTGATTAACTGATTATTCTCTTGTGATTCCTCGGGTTATATTATGCCGAAGATTTCTGTATCTTTTTATGTATTTCTTCTGATAGGCTTTGTTCTTGTAATGCAGGCTTGCTCAAACTTGCTTTGGTAAATGTGTGGATAAAAGGTAAGCCTTATCTCTTTACTGGCTAACGATCTCATGGAACTTGTCTGTAATAGTTGAGACTTCTTTAGCTAGAGATCATTCAGTTGCACCAATTTGAGATTGTTTGTCTAAAATCAATCTGATTCTCAGGTACAAGGAAGCTGAGTTAAACATGGGTGAGAATAGTTGCATTGACCGTTGTGTTTCCAAGTACTGGCAGGTAAGGCTCTTGTGTTAGTTAGTTAAACAAAGTAATTAACAATTTCATACTTCAGATATTCGCATTGTTGACGATACTAATTCGAAACCAATACTGATGTTGTCTTCATATAATCATTTTTCAGGTAAATGGAATGGTTGGACAGCTTCTAAGTGCTGGCAAGCCTCCTATGTAAACCAGTTTAAAGGCAATTATTATAGACCGAAAGCTCATGGAGGCAACAAAACTCTGTTCTTTGTTTTTTTTTCTTGTTTTTATTGTCAAGAAAGTTGCATCACATTTTTTGGCGCTGATTTGGACAAATTATGCAGTTCTCTGTGAACCCATTATTTCTAAAGGGATGAAATGAAATAACAAAATCAAAAATCACGTTACACATCTATTAATGAGTTGTGTAATTTGTATTTTTACATTGGAGAAATGAAGAACAAAGAGAAGCGTGTATCCTAAAGGCACTAAGGCAAAGAAAGTTGGAAAATTTTCTGTTCGGTTTTTGACTAACATGCGCACAACCATCATCGTTTCTTACTAAGATTTTACTCGGATTGGAGTCATAAGATCAATGGTCATCTGCTACATTGTTCTCGTTTAGGAGACTCTTATGATCTTCTTTGCCCTTATTCTTACTGTCCTTTGTACTAAGTGGAAGTAAAGGTGTCTGAGAAGGTCCACTAGAACGCTCTGCCATTTCTGCAATAAGAGATATGTTAACAATTTCTTAAGTTAGCCCAAAAAAAAAAAATAAAAAAAACAATTTCTTAAGTTAAAGCACAAGATTTGACCAAAACCTATGTGGGATTCATACTCATTCGGATGAATAGCAGAGAAATAGACTAAGAAATGGTTTGGCAATCTGAGAACAGTTACCACATTTTTAGCATTCTAATGATCTCATCTTTTGGATGAGCAAGTAAAAGACAACCATTTCAATTTAGCACAAGACTGACCAAAACCTTTGTTGGGTTTATACTCTTTTGGAAGATGGGAGAAACTAAACTAAGAATGGTTTGGCAAATCTGAGAACATTTTACTAACATCGTAATGATCTTATCTTTTCGTGGAAGTAACAAGGCAACCATTTCAGATTCGACACAGAAAGTACGGAAAACAAAAAGCAGTCTTGAGTTTTTGCTAGCATAGATGGCTATAGGAATTCAACTGGGAGCAGAAATGGCAGACGAACAATTTGGTTTTTGTCATCGTTTGGGGGGGAATGATGAGTTCTTGAGGAAACTTACCCGGCAGTTTACTGTCATCGTAGAACATCACAAGGTTCACAGTATACCTGCAGAATGTTGAAATGTTGAGATAATTTAAAGGACTCAGTTTTTCGGAAAAAAAAACGATATTTGACTTCTTCTTTTAACTGACCATGCAACAACAATGTCAACTGTGTAATGTTTCCTTGATGCTATAATTAACAGGCTCTGTATAATTGCCATAAGCCAAGCGAGATGCTTGATCCACCTGGAAATTTTACAAACATGAGATGCAAAAATCTTGTGAAAAAGGATGAACTAGATTAATATAAGATGCAGTACCTTCGTGTGCCGTATCTTTGATATGTGCGTACAAAGACTAGGGTGAATATTGTATGTGATGAAAATATTAGATCTCCACAACCATATATCACTCCATCAGGAACTGCATTTGAACACAAACCTTAATCAAATTCCACTTTATGAGTTATTCTGTACCAACTAAAAATTTGCAAAAAGATGCAATTCAAACTAACAGTTAATCAAGAGTACTTCAAGAACATTCTTTGGAGGCGGAATCTTTGCAAGCTTGGAGCCCTAAAAGAGAATTCGATATACCAGGGAAAAATCAGTACTTAGCAAAAAATGGAGTCACAACTAAGAAACCAAAGCGTAAACACCCAGAGAATCTTGCCTCTCGACAATGATAATTCGGCCCAGGAAGCTGTGTTGCAAAGAATGTGATGATCCTCAGACTTTGAGAAGCCTGAAGCATATGAAAGCTTAATCATCTCAACAATACTAAACTAAAAACAGATTCTATCTTCTTTGTATGTATAAATAGAAGAACTAATGTAGTGGAAGAAGTGCTACTTACAGCTAAATAAACAAAAACTCTGCACCATATCAAAACTGTACAAATCTTTTTACTGTGGGAAACAAAAGGATGAAAGGTCCACTGCAATCAAGGTAAAGCCCATGTTAGAGCGACTGATGAAACAGGTACAAAGAGTTGAGGGACAAAACAGATACTTTCAAGAAAAAAAACTTACTAAGACAAATGATCCAAAGATAGTGACAAACACAGTTTCACTGACAAAGGCTTTGTCTTGCCCAAGCGCCTGAAGAACACATATCATTTACAAAACAAACCAGAGCTATGATACAGAACAAAAATTGATGAGAAAAGTCAAAGCAAGCATACTGACTGGAAGAATGAAGAAACCGGCATCTTGAAGCGTTGGACCAGGTCGGTGTAAGTAGTGAACTCCATGAGCAGCAAGACCATGAATGTACTGATTTCAAAGGGACAATGGAAAGAGAAGTTATATATTGCAAGTATCTTTAAAGCTCCCACATTTAAGCATAACTAGTTGATCTATCACAAGCCAACTTTTGATCATACCACAAAGCAAAACTATAATCTGAACACAAAGCATTGATCATGACATTTCTAAGGCTCAAATTGACTCAAAACAACATTAAAAACCGGTAATTGCGGTGGATGAAGGGAGCTATAGAACCTGAAATGCAAGTCCAGCGAGAACAAGCTTCCATTTTTCGGCAAGAAGAGAAGCTTCTAATGTTGCTTCTGAGTAAATTCGTCTCCATAGCTTCACATACACACACAAAAACCATATTAGACGCATAACTATTAAACTAAAACAATTTCAACTATTTAAAAAAAAAAAAATGGGAGAGATTAAACGGAACCTTAGGAGCCTCGCGATCAACGTAAACCGGCATGATTAAGATTGAGAATGAACATTAATCTCTATAGCACGATTAAAATGCAACTGCTTTTGTTAAAAAGATAAGAACTTGATCGCAGATGTTACAGATACGGATAATTCCGGAATCGCACCGACCAGTTTGATTCACCTGAATTTATTCCCAATTACTAATAATTGAAGGAATCGAATTAAATGGGTCTTTGTGTTGTCGGGGAAAGGATTCACTTTTTGTGCAATCGAGGTAAAAAGGCAAAGCTATTGTTGTTGCGAGACCCAAATCCTGTAACCGTTCAATTGTTTTTTCTCAAATTATTATTAGTCTAATATAATTAAATGACAATGATTAGCATCTGGTGCTGTGGTGTAGTGGTTATCACGTTTGCCTTACACGCAAAAGGTCTCCAGTTCGATCCTGGGCAGCACCATTTATTTTAAAACAACAAATCATATTGTATTTTACTTTGTGTTTTTGTGGTCTTTGTCTTTTCTTTTTGCTTAATGTTCGCATTTAATGGTTTAAACTTTAAAGAATGAGTAGAGCGTATGAAACTTTTTTTTTTTTTGGTCATGGCGTATGAAACTATGATTGCTCCATCCTGCTCCAAGTACCATTGACACGACATTATTTTAAGAAAAATGTCACATTTATTTAAATATCTCGAAGCTGATTAAAAAATAAAAATTATACAAGAAACAACACGACGAGTTGACGAAGACATCATCGATAGTGGAACTGTAGAAGAAAGAACATATAGAATGCAAAACAATAAGAGTTTTTATTTGCTTAAAATATTAATGGGTGGATATTCGATTAAACACAAGTTTGACAAATTTCTATTTAAGGTAATCTACTTCCACACCGTAATTACATAGAAAATACGAACTCCATCAGAGACTAAAAAAGATAAATATATATATAAGAAAACATATATAGCCAGATTATTTGAACAAGGTAACTAAACCCTCCCAACAGGAGACAAAGGTGGGTGGTGTGAGAGATACCTAGCCGGAGCCTCAGCTTCTATAGGACCTGAAAATGACTTCATCCTCTCGTTTTGAATCGGCGACATATCTCCTCCATAAGCTCTGTTGTTGTCTACACGCAAACTGTTCGGTTCGACGGTCTTTGACAGATTTCGTCCCTCATTAACCGCTATACAAATGGAGAATGCTTGCAAGAGGGAGAGTGATGTATTGTACTCAACCGCGTAAACACCTTCTCTGTATGGAGTGAAACTCAAGAATGGCTGGTTGTTATTATCCTGTAATCCTCCCTGCACAAGTTTTACCATTAGTGAGTTTCATAATTCGTGCCAAACGTAAAGCTAGACTTGATGTAGTATACATAGTTTTATGATGTTATATGAACCTGAAAGAAAAGCTTGAAGGCATCTGCATTGGAGGGAGAGGGGTTTCTGGGTTTATAAAGCTGATTGTTGAGGATTCTAAGGTTGCAACCCATATCCCAGCCTCCACAGTCACATGACCCTCCTGATTTCCATCGTTGGATTAGCGATGAAGGCCCTCCTTTGTGTGGGAGACTGTGAATTCCACTTGGAAGTACCACTGTTGCGTTAACGTTTGCAAAGTAATCTCCAAGTGTGGTGTCTTTGGTTGAGCTTGTGTCAGCAATGTTTGGGATCTTGATGACCATGGCAGCTAGCTCGTTAGTCCGCTGCGCTTCAGATGCAAAGAGTACAAATTCTCTAGTTAAGAGGTTATCGACAGATCTTTCTCCAGCGAAAGGCTTAGAACCCGAGACTCTCATCTGAGCAACAATGTTGGATGTGTACTCTTGGCTTTGCACTTTCCTGCTGTGGTTCATCCATTTTCCATTTTTCTTCTGTACTTCCTGAACAGTGAAAAACGTATACTTGTGTCCATAGTCTTCCTTTTCTGGGGGAGTCTGTTTTCTTATTGTGGCTGCTGTAATACTTTGTTCCCTTTCAACAGCAAAAGTGAAAAGCGGTTGATCATTCTTAGATGTCACACGAAATAGAGCCTGAACGGTTGAAGATCTTCCATTTCTTGACAGAAGGGATGACGAAGATGGTTGACTGTCAGAAAGAATATGCTTTTGGTGACTCGAAGGTGCATCCTTTAGTGATGGCTCAGGAGATCTACATGAGTGGCTTGATTTTGGTTTTATTAAAGGATCAAGTAACCTTCTCAACGGACTAGACCTGCCTCTATTTGCTGCACTGGTTTTATCAAAAGAAGAGCTGTCACTGAAAGAAGAGGCAGAAGGATTGCCTAAACCAGCTCGTGATGAAATAAGTGCTGCGCTTAAGTGGGGAGGAGTCTGAGCATCTTCGGCGTTGGAGTTTTTGCTGGATTTTCCAATGCTGAAGCTGAGTCGGCGAAATGGTGAAATACTCCTTGCTCTTTCTGAAACAACTCTAGCTGGTCTCTGATCTGACTGTTTGGGCAATGTGTCTGTTGACCTTCTATCTAGAGTCCTGCTCCTGGAGGGACTAGATTCACCTTTCCTTGATCGTGGAGCTGAACATGATCTTTCTGCACTCAAGAAGTTGATACGCTTCAAGAAGGGCTTACTTCCATCAGTTTCACGCCGGAAGAGACCTCCATCAGATTCCAAGGCTGCACCCTTCCCATACGATAACTTTTCTGGGAACCCCTTTCTATTAGTTTCTGCCACTCGCTCAGCCAGCAATACTTTTGAATCATAGAATTTGGACAAACCAATTAACTGTTTCTGAGAAACAATTCCTGGTACAAATACAGCCGCAGGTTTTTCTTTTCCAAACAAATCATGAACACGAGGATTTCGGATTCTCTCGTCAAACTTTTCTCCTTTTTTCTTAAAATCCTCGGCTAGATTCTTTGATATTATCCTTGTGCAAGCAGGACTATCCGGCTTTGATGGACTCAAGAAAGTTCTAGTTTTTGGAACGATCTTAAAATCAGAATCTTTCTTCTCATTCGGTTGGAACGCAGTTGCACTAGGACTTTGATGAACCTGTCCATCTCTTCTAGTGGAATCATTTTGTCTGTTTGTAATATTTCCTGGCAAAAAGCTATGACTTTGGGACGTATCACCATTATCCCGAGGTGGCTCCAAATCTTGAAAATTATCCCCTGGCTTAGAAGACATCAGATAATACTGTAGTGGAGGGTGATTGATCCTTTTACGAAAAGGAGAAACACACAGACCTCTGCTGGAATCAGTCGATGATTCATCAGTCCAGAGCGATGACGATGTGCTCGTGTTAGACAATGAAGACCTCGTATGCTTATCCATCTGTTTATCACCTGATTGCCTATGTCTTAAGTCCTGTAAACCAATGCCACCAGCTTTACCATCTTTCTCTTCAAGTTTATCACATTTCTTTATATAACTCGGCACATACGACTTGTATTTCACAAGCTCTCTTTCTCCTGATGCGGTTCTACCTATCCGTGACTTGAGACGATTCTCCAAGCGTTTGGGACAGACGTCTTCAACTTTTTTCGTGATTTCGCGGTGGAAATCAGAATAAGATAACCCGCGTTTATCATCTCTAAACTTATCCGGTGTAAATGACTTTGAGCTTTCCTTGGTCAATACCTTCTTCTCAGCAGCTACAAAAGGCAATCGATCACTTGAACCCTTCTTCAACTCCATACGACACTCCATCTGTTTGAGAAGTTTCTTGGCCAAAGCACTAACGTTTAACTCAGATAAATCCTTAGCCTCCCATTAGCTTAAAATGCTTGACATTATATACAGAGTTTTCTGCACATACAAAGAAAAATGTTAAGAGGTCATAAGAAATACAAAAAAGTACTTCTTATCCACAGACACACACACACACAAGCTAACGAATCTTCAAAATTATGAGATGGAATAAAGAAAATGCCAAAATTATAAGATAGAAACAGCTCATGACCTTTAGATCCTTTAGAATCCATGGGATCTGACAAGAATCTCTACAAAGATAAAGCTATGGATATAGCAAACCTAAGACCAAAAATAAATCACATTCTTGCAACTATTCATCTTTTTAACTTTCTCAGTTCACCAATGAACCACTAAAAACAAGATTAACAACTTGAAATGACTACATTAGCCTAAGATCGAAGAATTTACAGTCAAACACACAACTAATCAAAACATTCAACACGAGAAGACAAAAATATCTTCGCAGACGAAACATTTACTGGCAAATGAAAACGAATATTAGCTTCAGAAAAAATCGATCCATACCTCGACGGAATCAGTGTGGCGGCGAAGCAGCCATGGAATAGGAGAGTAAGAAATCAGATCAGCAGAGAGGAAGAAGAAGAGATCTCTAATCCTCCGTGAAATCCGGCAATAATCGCGCCGACGAAGCTGACCCTATCAGCTCTCTATGAAGATGGTATAGTGTTTGAGTGAGAGGAGAGAGAGAGAGAGAATTTTTTGTGAGCTTTGTTAATTGTAGATAGAGAGTGACAAGTAGAGAGAGAGAGTTGTTGGAACGAGTGTGTTTGCTCGCCGAGTCTTTCGTCCAATTTGTTTTTTTTTTTTTTTTTTTTACTAATCATTATTGGAGTAGTATCTTTTTGTGGCCGACGGATTTAGTATTTAAAAAGAAAAAAAGTAAAGGTGAGAAAGAGGGTGAAAATGTAGAATCGTACGGTCAAGATTCCGTAATCGACGCGGGAATTACGTCACCATGACCCTACTTATTGGAGCTCAAAAGTCCTCTATACACCGTTGGATTTTGAGTTTGATTGTTTTAGCTAGAGAATATAGAATCCGTGAATTAATATTGGGCCCTGTTCTATGCTTGCTTTTAAAGCCCATGGCCCATTAAATTCAGGCAATCTTTAAATGCTACTTAAATTATTATGTAAGTAAGACTGTATAGAATTTTTTTTTTGGATATTGATTAAAGTGTATTTATTTGAAATTTAATACAGGGAACAAATTGGGCCGGATAATCCGTGAAAATTCTGTAATTATGTAAGACTGTATTTAAATGTTTTAGAATTTATTGGATATTGATTACAATGTATTTTTTTGAAATTTAATACAAGTAACACAACTAACAAGTCGGGTAGAATAATCCATAAAAATCCGGTTTTTTAAAAAATACATGTTTTTTCCAAAATAGGTACGAATACTAAAATAGTAAAATCTATTATTTGTAAAAGTCAAAATAGAATAATGGATGATATCTCGATATTCAAAAATATCCAGGTCCAGTCCTAGCCTCCTAGTAGTAACAGCAAGGTGTATTCTTCAAGGAAAAAAAAAAAAAAAGACAAAAGTTTCATAATATGTTATTAACAAATTTTAAGATGGGACTAGCATGTTATGGACTTACAAATCAAACAACCTGAAAGCCCATAAAAGGCCCATAAAAGGCCCAGAAAAATCAAACAACCTTTGAAAACATCCTAGAAAAATCTGGAATCACCTGATATTTCATTCACGTCCTCTAGATGTTTCTGTATTCCCGTAAAAATCAAGAAGCTCGAGAGATTTCGTTTTGTGCCTTTAAATAGATTCATCGATTCTCTCTGTTTTCATCACAAGTCAAAAATCAAATTCACAAAACATAAAAATCAGCAAAAAGTTTCTAAAGCAAGAATCAAATTCACTGAAAATGTCGATGATTCCAAGCTTCTTCAACAACAACAGGCGAAGCAACGTGTGGGATCCATTCTCTCTAGACGTTTGGGATCCGTTCAAGGAACTAACTTCATCTTCTCTTTCTCGAGAAAACTCTGCGATCGTGAACGCACGTGTGGACTGGCGGGAGACGCCGGAGGCACACGTGTTCAAAGCTGACTTGCCTGGACTGAAGAAAGAGGAAGTGAAGGTTGAGATCGAGGAGGATAGTGTTTTGAAGATCAGTGGAGAAAGACATGTGGAGAAGGAAGATAAGAATGACACGTGGCACCGTGTTGAGAGATCGAGTGGACAGTTCACGAGGAGGTTTAGGTTGCCGGAGAATGCGAAGATGGATCAAGTGAAAGCTGCGATGGAGAATGGTGTGTTGACTGTGACTGTGCCTAAGGCTGAGACCAAGAAGGCTGATGTTAAATCGATTCAGATCACGGGATGAGTAATGAGTTCGAGGATCTTGGTTCGAGTTTTCATAAGTTTGGTGTGTTGTTGTTGTTGTTCTGCTTTCACTGAGTGTGTGTCTTATCTAAATTAGAATAATTAAAATCACTAATCAGTTTGAGGGTTTGAGTAATGATGTATCTTAATAAAATATGGAATAAATAATTATTTTTAAGCTTCGCATAAATCTAAAATAAGTTCTAATCAGATAAATTTCTGTAGTGTCATTTGTATGCAACTCAAATCTTTAACAAACCAACAAAACACGAAAAGCATGTTTAGCGTTTTAACCGACGAAAAGATTTTGGTTAGAGTTCAGTTCCGGTTTTTACTAGAACCATGTAAACCGAAACCGAACCCAGTTGAAATCCAAAGAATAATTGTAGATTTGAAACATTCTTCTTACTTACTAGTAAGTTACTACGCTATATATCATCTCAATCTATCGAATCTAACATGTCGAATATTAAAAAGATGGCAAAGAGTACAAAGTATGTTATGGTTGAACCGACAAAATATGTTACTATAATTGAACTGAATCGGACCAAGTCAGATCGATTCAAATTCGTCAACAAGCAAGTAAAATACGAATATTGAAATGCTTTGTACTTTAGAACAATATGAAAAGTATGAATGTATGATGATTTTATAAAATATGATCGATATATTTTCAAAACTAGTTAAAAATCGACGATTAAAATGTATTATGGTTCTTAATTTGTGAAGTAATTTTCTGGGCACTAGAAACGCTAAGTGCTGGTAAAAATAAACAATAAAACGAGTGACGTTAGCAATGACGTGCATACCTTCAAAATTTTAAAATTATCCCTTTTGTGGTTTGATCTTCAAGATATCCTCGGATACAAAGAGAAAGCAAAATGGTCTTGTTATTTGTTTATTACACTTATATCCCTTGTACTCATTTCTATCACGCATAACCTCATTTATATATAGAGTAAACTAGTAAGTAGTAATCAATCAAGAAAACGAAATAAAATAAAACAGAGGAGCTAGATAACTTAAGAAAAACAGAGGAGTAATAATACTAAAAAGGCAAGAGAGATCAAATGGCGAAGAAAGAAGACAGTGTGAAGCTTCTAGGGTTTTGGGCAAGCCCTTTTAGTCGTAGAGTCGAGATGGCTCTCAAACTCAAAGGCGTGCCATACGAGTACTTGGAGGAAGACTTGCCTAACAAGACCCCTTTGCTTCTTGAGCTAAACCCGGTTCACAAGAAGGTCCCGGTTCTTGTTCACAACGATAAAATATTACTCGAGTCACATCTGATCCTTGAATACATCGATCAAACATGGAAGACCAATCCAATTCTTCCACAAGATCCTTACGAGAAAGCCATAGCTCTATTCTGGGCCAAGCTCATCGATGAGCAGGTATATATAAACATTTATATAAGAATTTAATGCAGAAAATAAAATCATTGTGTTGCTTATATATTGTTCTTTACTTGCAGATCCTAACACTTGGGTTCAGGTCCCTGGTAAAAGCAGAGAAGGGAAGAGAGGTCGCTATTGAAGAGATTCGAGAAAAGATTATGTTTCTTGAGAAGGAAGTCACTGGAAAAGATTTCTTTGGTGGCAAGACGATCGGATTCTTGGACATGGTCGCAGGAAGTATGATCCCGTTTTGTCTAGCTCGGGTTTGGGAAGGTTTAGGAATTGATATGATTCCGAAGGAGAAGTTTCCAGAATTAAACAGATGGATCAAGAATTTGGAAGAAGTTGAGGCCGTGAAGGAATGTATTCCTCCAAGAGATGAACAGACTGAGCGCATGATCAAAATTGCAGAGACAATTAAGTCTGCCTAAAGTGAAGATACTTCTCTTTACTTGCGATAATTGATTTTCTATTTATTTAAAGATACTTCCTGGTCCGGGTCTCCGGGAATATTTATATGTTTGTCTCGTTTTGTTATTGAATTTTTCTAAATAAAGATGGAACGTAGCAGTTTTTTTTTTTTTTTGGCATCGATGAAATGTAGCACTATTGATAGTATAATAAATTATGTATGAAAATTGATATATATCTTAAAAGGTTTATATATGACAGTATGTTATAACTATTATAACATACGTATACTTTATTTAATATAATGGAATAATTTTCCCAATAAACATATTTGAAATGGTAAGTGTCACTGTGTCTGGACTGTGGAGATTATAAAAAGCCAATTACTAGGAATTAAGAATAAAATATAAGTTGAGTGATGTCAGCTATGACTTGATTACCTTAAAGATGTCTTTTTCTTCTTGTTTTGGTTTAATTTTCAAGATATGCTTGAGAATTCCAAGAAAAAGCATAGTGGTTTATTTAAACTTGATTACCACGTCCCACAGCTAAATAATAATATACATTAAATTAGTAATCAATCAAGCCAAAGAACCAGAAAAACTAGAGAGAGAAGAACAGAGGAGTAAGATAATAAAAATCAAAAAGTGTTAGAGAGAGATCGATCTAATGGCGAAGAAAGAAGAGACGGTGAAGCTTCTAGGGTTTTGGATAAGTCCTTTCAGTCGTAGGGTCGAGATGGCTCTTAAACTCAAAGGTATTCCTTACGAATACTTGGAGGAAGACTTACCCAAAAAGAGCCCTTTGCTTCTTGAGCTAAACCCGGTTCACAAGAAGGTTCCGGTTCTTGTCCACAATGATAAAATATTATTCGAGTCACATTTGATCCTCGAATACATCGACCAAACATGGAGTAACAATCCAATTCTACCTGAAGATCCCTACGAAAAAGCCATGGCTCGATTCTGGGCCAAGTTCGTCGATGAGCAGGTCTATATCCAACAAATAACGTTAATTTATAATGTTATTTTAAATTAAATGATTTACACTGAAGAGTTCTTAGAAGTTCTATACCTTTTTATACAATTCATATCAGAAATTTTTATTTTATTTTTATGGATTGATCTAACTTGCAGATCCTACCAATGGGATTCATGTCCCTGGTAAAAGCTGAGAAGGGAATAGAAGTTGCTACTGAAGAGATTCGAGAACTGATTATGTTTCTTGAGAAGGAAGTCACTGGAAAAGATTTCTTTGGCGGAAAGACGATCGGATTCTTGGACATGGTCGTAGGAAGTATGATCCCGTTTTGTCTGGCTCGGGCTTGGGAATGTATGGGAATTGATATGATTCCAGAGGAGAAGTTTCCAGAAATAAATAGATGGATCAAGAAGTTGAATGAGGTTGAGATCGTGATGGAATGTATACCTCCGAAAGAGAAACATATTGAGCGCATGAACAAAATTATAGAGAAAGCTAAGTCGTCAGCCTAAATTAAAAGATAACTAACATTGTACTAACCCCTTTGTTATGAAATATTTACTATATATGTCCTTGTATCCTTTTGTTATTGAAAATTTTGAAATAATTAGATGGACTGTACGTATTGATAGTAGAAATCTTTGCGTAGTGAAATCGTAAAAGCTATATAGATATTTTACCTACCATGTAATAACTATAATAATAACATGCATGCATACTTTTATTTACAATTTAGAAAGTAATGGCTAAGATTGTTAATTATTTAATATAAACTAATGTTTTTAAAGCGAATCATGTAATGCCAACCATTTATTTTAATTTTATGGTTTTCATCCGGTATTCATGACGTTTGTTGATGAGTGGTCTAATAGTCAAAAATCAAATTCTATTATCCTTTGTCTTTATTTGACCCCAAGAATGGATTAGATCGAAAGGACTTTCCTGTCGAATTACTTCTTTTGATATCGATGCCTTAGTCAGGCTAACTATCGAGTTGAATATTAGTTAAGTGACTAATACCATTGATACATAATAAAATTAAATATTATGAAAGATATATACTCCTCAAAGCATCGATAAGAATAAATAATAAGGCGGGTGCGGGAGGATTAATAATACACACCAAACAATGATAAACTAATTTGAATTTGACGTCAGCCATGATGTAGGTACTTTCTAGATGTCCTTCGATGATACCCATGAAAGAGCGTAGGTCGTTTTCTTTTCCCTTCACATAAACTAGTCAAAGAAAAACAAATGGAGATAGAGATAGAGAGATCCAATGGCGAAGAAAGAAGAGGATGTGAATTAAGATTCTTGGCGTTTGGGCCAAGTTCAACCCACGTGGTTTTTTTTTCTTCCAGTGAATAGTGAACACCTAGGAGAGCAAAATTGTCCTTTCTTTCTTTCTTTCCACGACGTAATTTTCATATATAGTACTCAATCACAAGAGACCAACCATATAAACTAGCCAAAGAAGAATAGAGGAGTTTGAAAAGAAAAAAAGTTAGACAGAGTGAGATCCAATGGCAAATAAAGAAGAAGATGTGAAGCTTCTAGGTTTTTGGGCAAGCCCATTCACTCGTAGAGTCGAGATGGCTCTCAAGCTCAAAGGAGTGCCTTACGATTACTTGGAGCAAGATATAGTGAACAAGAGCCCTTTGCTTCTCCAACTAAATCCGGTTTACAAGAAGGTTCCGGTTCTTGTCCATAAAGGTAAACACATACCCGAGTCACAACTAATCCTCGAGTATATCGACCAAACATGGAAGAACAATCCAATTCTTCCTCAAGATCCTTACGAGAAAGCCATGGCTTTATTTTGGGCTAAGTTCGTTGATGAACAGGTAACTCTACCGATTTTTGTATAAACTAGTTAAAAAAATTTTTTTATATAGAAACGATTAACACCTAGAAGGCACCAAACTACTAGAAGTTCAATACATTTTAAATTAGTAAAATTAGGCTTTCGACTCCAATTGGTAATTCCTCTTAAATATTTGTGAAGAGTTGCAATTTATATTCAATAATTCCCCCAAGAAAATAATAACCAACATAAAAAAAAATATGTAATCCCCAAATTTTTGCTTATTCTATTTTGATGTACCATTCAACGATTCCACAACAAAAGTTTGGTAACTAAAATATTTATTAACTTTACGATGAAACTGTTACTATCTTGTAGGTGGGGCCAGCAGGGTTTCCGTCTGTGGTGAAAGCAGAGAAGGGAATAGAGGTTGCAATCGAGGAGGCTCAAGAACTCATTATGTTTCTTGAGAAGGAAGTCACAGGAAAAGATTTCTTCGGCGGCAAAACAATTGGATTCTTGGACATGGTCGCAGGAAGTATGATCCCGTTTACTCTAGCTCGAAGTTGGGAAGGTATGGGAATTGATATGATTCCAGAGGAGAAGTTTCCGGAACTAAACAGATGGATCAAGAACTTAAAAGAGATTGAGATTGTTGTGGAATGTATTCCTCATAGAGAGAAACAAATTGAGCACTTGAAGAAAGTTGCAGAACGAATCAAGTCGGCCTAATTAAGAGACAACAATCATACTCTTCGATTGAGAGATGTTTAGTATGTGTTTGTATAAAACTCGTTATTTAAAAGTTGTATGAACAATAATGAGATAAAAGTTAATAAAAGTATAAGAAAAAAGGGGTTAATTAAAAGTTGTATAATTAATGAATATGTTTACTAAAGTTTTGAATATCAATTAATTATTATTTACATTTTAAATGATAGTAGTATCCAATTTTGTTATTAGTTCATACACCTCGAGTTTTCATATGAAAGAAAGAAAAGTAAAAGCTATCTTATGGTCAAACTATCCGTCTTCATAACACCACTTAGCACACCACTATCTGATGGAGTATAATGTGAACATATCTATTTAGACATGCAAAAAGTAGTTTAAAGAGTGAAACTACCACGGACATGTGGGTCTATTCGTTTCGGCACAATTATCTATTATACTATCATACTTTTAGTGTTGTGAGGTGATAGTTGTGAGTCTTTTTTTTTTTTTTTTTTTTTGCATATAAGTAGTTGTGACTTGTGAGTCTTGTGACCATGGAATTATTCACCGACACTTTATGTACCGAGCAAAAATCAGCAAAAATCAGGTGAAGGAAATGACACAACGACTCGTATTGTAACAAACATTTTAATAGATGTAAAAAAGAACATTAAATAATAATAGATTGTACGTAGTACTAATCTTTTGTTTATACCTTAGACTGTAAATATGTTTGTTTTCTTGGGAGTCGATAACAAATGAGAATGACAAATGGTTTTAACGATGTTGATGTTTCATACACAGTTTTTCAACATAATTTCAACAGACAAAATCATAATTACAATTGTACGACGAACCGCATGCAACAGCAGACCATCTAAATATGGTATTCAACAAAAAGTCAATATACTAATATTGATATTATTTTGGTTGTCCGTTACACATCTCTTTCCGCATATTAGAACCGTTTACATTTGGAGTCTAAAGTTATACTACTATTAAAGATTGGTGGAGAAGAAAAAAGTTTATTGAGGCCGGGGTTATATAGAAAGGAAATAAATTGAGGGAAAAAATGATGGTCAGAGGAAATATACTTTTCCAATATTAATACTAAGAATTAGGAAAGTTCTTGTATATTCAGACAAAAATCTATCATCAGAAACATAAATAACAAAAGAATTTAAAGTGAATCCCACCAAAAAAAAAAAAAAAAAAAAATTAAAGTGAACAAACATCAGCCTTCGCGATAAGTTCGCATTTACACCTCTTTTGCTGACCGAATAAAACGACAAAATTTGTCGTCGTTTTACCACAAGACCTTCACAACCCTAACGCTATAAATCTAAGCTAAAAGCATTAAGGAGTCCACAAAACCAGAAAAACAATCTCGAAGAAGTCGAACAAAGCACAGAGAGAGAAGAGAAGAGATCTAATGGCAGAGAAAGAAGAAGTGAAACTTTTGGGGATATGGGCGAGCCCTTACAGCCGTCGGATCGAGATGGCTCTCAAACTCAAAGGCATAAAGTACGATTACGTGGAAGAAAAATTGGAGAACAAAAGCGCTTTGCTTCTTGCTCTCAACCCTATTCACAAGAAAGTCCCTGTTCTTGTTCACAATGGTAAAACCATTCTCGAGTCTCATGTGATCCTTGAATACATCGATGAGACTTGGCCACACAATCCCATTCTCCCTCGGGATCCTTACGAAAGATCCAAAGCTCGCTTCTTTGCTAAACTTGTCGATGAACAGGTATACATAGTACTCTCTTCTGAAACTGAGTTGATTCGAAATTTGGCAAATTTTAATTTGCATGTCAACTAATAATAAACAATTAGATTTGATCCTGTTAAGATTGCATGTCAACTAATAAACAATCAGAATTTTTTTTTTTTTTTTTTAAACAATTAGATTTGATCCTGTTAAGGTTCTAGAACCTTCGATATATAGAATAAAGATATCTTATGTATATAATGAGTTTGGGATAAATCCTATATTGTTAAGATGATTAGGCTTGTGTATGTTATTTTGAACTTATATTTACCCAACATGTGTCTATAGGCATGTGTATATGGCCCATTAATTTACCCAACATGTGTTCATTAGATTTTGAGAAAGCACTTTAAACAGTTGAAAGCCAAAAAAGTATAAATTTTAAATAGAATTAGCGACTAAAACTGTTGTTATCTCTCTGATATTGTAGATTGGAGTCGTGGGTTTTGTATCAATGGCAAAAGCGGATGAGAAAGGAAGAGAGGCTTTGGTCGAGCAGACAAGAGAACTGATTATGTATCTTGAGAAGGAACTTGTCGGAAAAGATTTCTTCGGTGGTAAAAGCGTTGGATTCATGGATATAGTTGCTGGAAGTATGATTCCGTTTTGTTTGGAGAGAGGTTGGGAAGGAATGAGATTGGAAGTAATTACGGAGGAGAAGTTTCCAGAATACAAGAGATGGGTGAAGAATATGGAGAAGGTTGAGATTGTGAAAGATTGTATTCCTCCAAGAGAGAAACATGTTGAACACATGAACTATATGGCAGAGAGAGTTAGATCTTCTTAATTGAGAAAATAAATCATCTTTTAAGTCCCTGATCATCCGATGTTGCAATTTAGTCTTTGATAGTCACATGTTTCAATGTTTGTAAGATGATTTCATTTCGTCTTTTAATAAATAAAATTTTGGATAGAAAAATATATATTAAAAATAGTTTTTATTGTTGTAACTTTTATCATAAATTTTTATATAAACTTTGTAAAAAATTATAAATTATCTAAAAAATAACTTTGTAAAAAATTATAAATGATCTAAAAAATATTTTCACAGTTATCTTTTAAAAAAGAATTACATTTATTATTGTTTAGTTACTAAAATATATATATGTGAATCTTTTTTTTTTTGGTAGGGTATATATGTGAATCATTAGTAATGATTTATTACAATTGTTTAAGTTTTTGAAATCTCTGGTTTATTTAACAAATTATTGATAAAAAATTGAAATATGTTCTAACAATAGTGTTCATGTGCGCGATTAAAACGTTATCCAAGTCTACAATATATCACGATCATAGCTATTTGTAAACCAACATGTGACCGTTCAGAATACATCATTAGCGTATGCAATACAATCTTTTCCAGTTCAATTATATAAACTTTGTAAAATATTTGAAATTATCTAATTTTTTTTATTTTAACTGTTTTCTTTTTAGAAAGAATTACATCTATTTATTATTATTTTTATTGAATTATTTATAATTAAAGTTGTATCATATTAAAATTCTTCAAAAATATATTTTTAGTGAATCATTAGAATAATTTTAAAATTTTGAAATATTTGGTTTATTTGACAAATTATTGTAATATTTGATTTATTTTAATGAATTTTGTAATTTTAGTTTATTTGATGAAATATTATTATTTTTAGTCTCAATAATCAAAAGTAGAAGAAAATCATTAAAGGAAAGAAAACTTTGCAGAGAATACAAAACATCAAAAGTCAAAATACATGTCGCATGTTTCAATATTGATAAGATGATCTCGTTTTTTAATAAATAAAATATTGGAAAGAGAAAATATATTTATTCAGTCTATGTAATCATAATAATTTTTTTTTTGATAACCGTGGGGATCCTAAAGGCTTTCTAGGCCCAAAGACTAATCCCACGAGGCCCACGAGAAATCCACGTTGTCTTACCACTTAAGGCGTCTCCGGGTGGCTAAGGGGATTCGAACCCAGGGCGGAAGCTCCAGCTGGAGCCCCTTTACCACTGGACCAAAAAAAAAAAAAAAAAAAAAAATACTTTCTACATGATCGTAGTTTTTAAATATTTTTTTTGAAACCAAATACATTTTTTGTACATTTCTTTTCTGAAAAGTTGTATTTTTCTATTATAATTTTTATTGATAGATTTTTACGTAGAATGGTGTTTTCTTATAACTCTTAAAATAATTTTTTTTTATTTAATTACAAAATTATTTTTAATTGAACTGTGAATTATATTTGGTTTATTTGACAACTAATTGCAATATTTAGTTTATTTGATAATCATGGCACTTTTGATTTATTTAATAAAATATTGCAATATAAAAAAAATTATATTACTTCTCTCTAACTTACAATATATGGTTCTTTTTAAAAATATTGCAATGTATCACATACACAAAAATAAAATAAAAAATATTCATAAACTATGGCTATGAATGGATGCTGATTTACAAATTTAGGCCTTGAATGTTTCATAGATTTTGAAGTGATTTTGGTTTTTGATTCTGAAATACTCATTTTTTATCAATTAAAGATTTTAATATTTTGTTTTTTCTACAATTTAGAAAAACACTTTTGCTATCATCTCCCATTCAAGATTTTAAATTTTTAGTTCTTATATAATTTAGAGAATCTAGTTTTTAATGTATCTACATTATTTTACTTAAAAACCAAGAACCATTTTTTTTTTTGAAACAAAAATCTAATAGCAAAATCTAAAATACAAAAAAATATAAATTTATGATTTTTATCTTCTAATATGCGTACAATCATACTGTAAAAAATTACGAAAATATTAAACAAGAAGACTCACAACAAATAAAACTTAAAAGATGAAAACTATAAAATACTTCAAAGCTAGATATAGTACTATCTTTTAGACTTGTGACTACATTAGGCTTCCATTGGTAACATACATAATGGTGGAATAACATTTTTTAATGCGATTATGCAAGAAAATTAAGAATCAAGAAAATTTGCATAATATTTTTTTAAAACAAAAACTCAAATCCTATAAAAACATAAATAAAATTTTATTATGCAAAAAAATGGCTATATATGACTTAAAAAATTATACAATCAACACAAAATTACATTCTTCAAATTTTTATTATGTGAATTTCCATTTGGCAATATTTCATTTTACAACTTATGTCACTATGCAATTATTCGTGTTACCAATCGAATCCTAAATGTCATTGCAGTTACTAGGATGTTTAAAACATCACACGTCATTTGAATCAACTCACTAGATTTTTGTTTATGAGACCTTTGCAACTCATGTCTTTGTAAAAATTTATTGTTAACCTTCGACCGTCTTCTAAATATAAACCTCAATTATTGTTGACTTAATGTAAATAGTTTAAAGTCTATAAATATAACCCACTTTAGATATGACAGGAGGTGGGCTGAGGCACATGATTCATGCCAAAAATCATAAAGGAGTCGCGAATATTGATTTGCCTTAAACGCTACGAAATGTTGGTTATGTTCTATGGATAACTTTAGGTTAGGAGTTAGGAATTAGGACCCCATCTCCTCTAATTAAAAGAAAAGAATATAAAAGATCTAAAGTGAACGTTATTTAAATATGTTCTTAGTCAACATCTATAGCCTTCTAGATTCTTCGCATTTACACCTCACTACCGACCAGAAACACGGCAAATTCGTCGTCGTTTTATCACAAGACCTTTAAAACCTTAAGGCTATAAATCTAACTTAAAAGCATAGAGAAGTCCACAAAACCACAAAAAACAAAAAAAACATTTTCTAAGAAGTCGAATATAGTACATAAACAGAGCCAGAGCGAGAGAGATCAAAATGGCGGGGAAAGAAGAAGTGAAGCTTTTAGGGATATGGGCGAGCCCTTTTAGCCGTCGGATCGAGATGGCTCTCAAACTCAAAGGCATAAAGTACGATTACGTGGAAGAAAAACTGGAGAACAAAAGCGCTTTGCTTCTTGCTCTAAACCCTATTCACAAGAAAGTCCCTGTTCTTGTTCACAATGGTAAAACCATTCTCGAGTCTCATGTGATCCTTGAATACATTGACGAGACTTGGCCACACAATCCCATTCTCCCTCAAGATCCTTACGAAAGATCCAAAGCTCGATTCTTTGCTAAACTCGTCGATGAACAGGTATGTATACACACTCTCTTCACTAACTCCAATTCTATATTTAAAATAATTTCATATTAGCCAATTTTAAAATTTCAGGTCAAATAATATACAATTGGTAATACTTTAATCAGTTGAAAATAGAATTAGCGACTAAAACTATTGTTATCTCTCTGACATTGTAGATTATGAATGTGGGTTTTGTATCAATGGCAAAAGCTGATGAGAAAGGAAGAGAAGTTTTGGCCGAGCAGACAAGAGAACTGATCATGTATCTTGAGAAAGAACTTGTCGGAAAAGATTACTTCGGTGGTAAGAATGTTGGATTCTTGGATTTAGTTGCTGGGAGTATGATTCCGTTTTGTTTGGAGAGAGGCTGGGAAGGAATAGCATTGGAAGTGATTACAGAGGAGAAGTTTCCAGAATACAAGAGATGGGTTAAGAATTTGGAGAAGATTGAGATTGTGAAAGATTGTATTCCTCCAAGAGAGAAACATGTTGAACACATGAACTATATGGCAGAGAGAATTAGATCTTTTTAATTGAGTAAACAAATCATGTTTTAAGCCCTTGATCATCCGATGTTTCCAATGTTTAATTTGTTAGATGATCTTGTCTTTTAATAAAATAAAAATTTGTTTTAAAAACTAACTTTTATTGTTCTGTGGTTGAGACTTGAGAGGGTATAGATTGATTAACCATACTTTCTCTAGTTAGAAATTTAAGATATACTTGTAAACATGAAAAGACTTTGGTCCCATCTCCCGGAATATGACCATTTATGAGGGATTACGACTATTCTATAAGGTCGGTCCAATCAATTTAGAAGCGTAAAGCAAATACATTAAACGTTTTTATTCTTTCATTTTTACAACTAAAATTTACTTTTGATAAAAAATCAGTTTATGATTTCCAAAATTGATCATTTGATTATCTGTGATATTTTAAAGAGTTATAATTTTTTTTCAAGTAAACTAATAAACAAGAATGAAAAACGAATGAAAATATAAAAAGCAACAACAAAATCAAGATTAGGTGGGAATTGGTACCTAACATCCTCAGGTATTCAACACGAGTAGTTAAGCCTCAAGCTAAGTCCCTCAAGAGTCAAGAGTCAAGAGTACAACAGTACAAGTGCTTTTCATAATTATTGCCTAGTTTGGTTCTGTGGTTGAGAGGGGAAAATACTATCGACCTCTCATACGGTAATCTACAAAATAGAAGAACGAGAAGATATTAAAGCCTTTGGTCATTTCTCCCAAAATATGGCAAAAATATGACGGATTTGCGACAATCCTATCCTATCATTTCAGTTATAAAACAGAAAACAAACTATTTTTCACTGTAAATCAGTTAAAAATGTATCGCAAATTTAAAATGAAGTTTATGAAAATTTAAAATGATTTTTTTTTTTTGGACAAATAAATTTAAATGAATTCTGTGCCAGATTTTAAGAAAAATTATCATAAGTGCGAAACTGCGAATATAAGATAAGATTGCATGTGGCGTTACTTTTGACACGAGAGCCGAACAAAATAAATAAATCAAGAGAGCTGGTCTAGTTGGGTTCCACATCGTTCACGTGTTTGCATTACAAAATTCGAAACAAAGAAGAAAAATATATCAAAATATTCATCAGATTTAAATAAATAAACCACTAAGTTTATATAAGAGTAAAATTTAGTAAGAAAATAAAACAGAACTACACTATTTTATTTACTTAAGTATCACGTATCACATTAATATTTAAGAGTATTAAGTATATATTAATATTTTACTTGTTTTGGTGACTGAGTGATATGCATGATAAATAATAAAACAAGTTTTGCATGGTTAAACAGTTAAACTAAAACAAAAACCCACAAAAAACAGTGTGAGCAAATGAATTTATGTTGGCACGCAATATTTATCTAAATTATTATTTCTTCTGTTTTACAAAATGTATTATTTTAAGAAATTTCACACATATAATGATTATTTATATACACTAGCTAGTACTATGTCTTTAATTAATATTCTCTTTGATTTAAAATATTTGATTTTCTGAATTTTTCATACATATTTAACATAGTTTATATAATATTTTATTAATTATATTAACACTACTTTTCACTTCATCAATGTTTTACACTCAATAAAAATTAAGTTATGTTCTCATTTTTAATGAAATCACATTTTCCACAAAAAATTACTATATATTAAAAAGAGATATTAATTAGAGTGTAAAATATTAATATTTGTGAAACAAAATAAAAACTTAAAAAATCAAATATTATGAAACAGAAGGAGTATACATGTAAAGGAAATTTTAATTTCAATACATTTTATTCTAAGAATGAAATTTTTAGTGTTGATGGTATTGAATGGGGTATTTGTACCTAACGTTATCTATAGTATTTTTCACACGTACAAATAATTAAGCCTCAAGCTAGGCTATATAAATCAAACTTAGAAGCACTGAGGAGTTCACAAATCAAAACCAAAAAAAAAAAAAAAAACATTTCTAATAATGGCGGAGAAAGAAGTCAAGATGCTGTCGATATGGGCAAGCCCTTATTGCCGTCGGGTCGAGATGGCTCTGAAATTCAAAGGCATAACGTACGAATGCGTAGAAGAATACTTGGACAACAGAAGCGCTTTGCTTCTTGAGCTTAACCCTATTCACAAGAAGGTCCCAGTTGTGATTCACAAGGGTAAAACCATTCTTGAGTCTCAAGTGATCCTCGAATACATCGAGGATACTTGGACAAACAATCCCATTCTCCCTCAGGATCCTTACGAAAGATCTAAGGCTCGTTTCTTAGCTAAACTCGTCGATGAGCAGGTATATAATATACTCTAAATATCCTTTACTTTCCAATTTTGAAAATGAATTTTATTCAAAATTAGCCAATTATTTGACATGCAACTTCTTATATATACGTGGGTTTTAAGGATAGATAAAATATGGTTGAGAAGCATACACTAAAAAAACTATTAATATATATATTTGTTAGAATTAGCCAATTAATTATACTAAACTAATGTTATCTCTGACATATTTTAGATTATGAATGTGGGTTGGGTATCAATGCCAACAGCAGACGAGAAAGGAAAAGAAGTTCTGGCCGAGCAGACAAGAGAACTACTTATGTATCTTGAGAAGGAACTTGTCGGAAAAGATTTCTTTGGCGGCAAGACTGTCGGATTCTTAGACTTTGTCGCTGCAAGTATCATTCCGTTTTGTATAGCGAGAGGTTGGGAAGGATTGGGCATGGAAGTTATTACAGAGGAGAAGTTTCCAGAATACACGAGATGGGTGAAGAATTTGGAGAAGGATGAGATAGTGAAGGATTGTATTCCTCCAAGAGAGAAACATGTTGAACACATGAAGAAAATGGCACAGAGAATCATCAGTTCGGCTAAATAAAAAGACAAATTATCTTTAGTCCTTGATCATCCTATATATGTTTTCATGTACTGTAATGTTTCAATGTTTGCATTGTAAGCTTATCACGTTTCTTAATAAATAAACATGTCTTCTGAAATCAGCATTTTTGTTCTTTGTCATCCTTTTTGGAATACTTTGGTCTCCCCTCTCCCATTATATGACAAAATATGAGAGATTAACGATTCATATTCTTATCTATGGCATATCCTATCAGTTTCAAGGCCTAAAGCAATTTTACTAATAAATCGTGACATCTCTATTCTTTCATTTTTTAAAATACTTTATGAACTGAAATTTTTAATACAAAATCAGTTACTAATTTCAATATATAATTATTTTTGTTGTTTGCGATTTATTAAACTAAATATTTAAAGATTTTTTTCCAAAAATTAACTACTTTACATTAATGAATTGAATATGACATGTAGATTTGATATACATATATACTAATTAAATTCAAAATTATAATTGAAGTTATAATTTATGTTGAAGGGTTATCAACTTTTTATATTTTGTGAATGGCTAGAAATTTAAAGACTTTTTACAAGATAACAAGAACAAAAAAAAAGAATTTGGATGAGAAAAATTAAAGAAAAAAAAGGAAAATTTTGGAACTAAATAAAAAGAGCGATAAAGGCCAAAACAAAATAATTCGTACCTAAACTTCCTCAAGTATTCCACCACGAGCTACACGAGTAGTTAAGCCTATTAAAATTGTTACCCCTTTTTTTGTATTTATTATTTTTGTATGTATTAGAAGTTCGAGAAATTGCGAAAGACTTTGGTCCCTCCTCCCAGAATATGACAAAATATGATGGATTTGCGAGAATCCTATCTTATCATTTCCGCAAGGAAATTTCTTTATATAACAAAACTAAAACTGATTTTTATTGCAAATCAATTAAAATTTTCATCGCAAATTTAAATAAATCTTGTGACAAATCATTGATGCTACAAAATATAAAAATATTAGTTAACAAAAAGGGAACGAAAGCAATTACAAATCTTTTTTTTTTGTCAATATTTGGGACACAACTGGCCGACCCATTAGCCTAATTCCTACAAATTATAGGGTCGGGGACTCGATCCCTGGTGTAATGGTGTCTGTCTTCTGTGGACTTGCCACTAGACAAAGATCACTTCACAGCAATTACAAATCCATAAACAATTATTTTACACTGTCAAGAATTTAAGTCGATACACTACCTAAGAAGCCTACGGTATTTAAAAGGAAAATTTCAAAAGATCAGACTTTTTTTTTCTTTTTTTTTTCAAAATACCATAAATTTTATTTTGAAGATCAAGTACTTCCTAATTAAATATCAGAAGACAACTAACAAAACAAAAGTAGATATATTATTTATATATATATATATAATAATATCAGAAAGACTAAAAGTTATTTGTTGAAAAACTTTAGAAAAGTGAAGATATGAAAGACTTTGGTAAGTAATACTAGTTAGATTGATAGTAGTCTAAGTTTTAGATTGAAGATGTAATATACCTTTGGCTTTTTGCACCAAAAGAGAAAAGAAAAGATGGACTATATCTTTTGATATTGAGGTCACGCATGCTCAAGATGCATATGGCGTTACTTTTGAGAGCCGAACAAAAATATGGATGAAAGAGCTGGTCTTGTTGGGTTCACATAACAAAACTGGAAACAGTTCACAACTTCACATCACAAAATAGTAGGAAACAACGAAGAAGAATATATCATAATCTCCTCAGAAATTTTTTAAAAAAAACCACTAAGTTTATACGAGAGAATACTTAGTAAGGAAATAAATTATAATTACACTAAATGCTCAACAGCTCAAGTATCACGTATCAAAACATTTAGGAATATAAACAAAAATAGTACTATCTTTGTTGTTTTTCTTTTTCTTACAAATACTATATATATTTTTATTTGTTTTCTTTGTTCACACAAGGTGTACTATTTATTTTTATGTATTTCAGTGCCAGATGCCAACGAGTGAGCTCGTAGAGAGAGATATCTTCTTCCTCATGTCAAGATGTAAACCAAGTTTTGAAAACTTTGCGACCGAGTGATATGCATGAGGAATAGTAAAATACGTTTTTCATGGTCAAACAATGTGAATAATAATATATAAAAAAAACAATGTGAACAAATTTATTAATGTCGATCGTTACGCAACTATCATTTATTCTGAATTTGTTTCTTCTTTACCACTAAAAAAAAACAATAAACAAATTTCACACATAATGTTATTTAAGTATACTATTATAATCCTATGTAATATAACACTAGAATAAATTACAATTGTTTTTGTGCATAATACATTTGTCCTTTTGCATCGTCGGGAGTAACCGGTAGAAAATAAATGAACATGCGCCACAAAAAAATGATTGTGGCAACGAAAGGACACTTGTATGGTATATCTTTCGATTTTTTGTTTTTTCCTTTAACGTATGGTATCTTTTCATTAAACTCCAAACGCTTAACTCAATATCAATATGATTTAGTGTAAAGAGAAGACAACTAAATGTGTTAAGATGTGGTTGTTTGTGTGTTTTAAGTGAGTTTTAGTAGATTAAATGGTGCATTGGATCCTTTATGAAGCATAGAATGCTTATTTATAGAGTTGATCTTCGGATACGAGATCACTAGTTCGTAGGGTGGATATGTTTTTGACTTAGCTTGTCAGCTTTTTACAAGAACCATATGATTCATAAGTTCGTCGCATCTAGCGTTTCTGGAATACATCATCAGAAAAGGTGTTTGACGGGTTTTAATATCGATGATTAACAATTTAACATATCTAGAAAAACAATGCAGTTTTTCAAGATCCTTCATATCAAAGTCCATACCAAAATCTTTGATTAGTGTTTGAAGAAGGCTAGTAGTGTAAAGCGGTGAGGATTTATATCATCCATATAAACAAATCCTCTATCACAGTAAAGAACAAACAACAAGGGATCATAAAGGTTTTGTGTAAATAGAGTATGACTCTGAGACCATGTAAAATTGTATAAGAACCCGTGAACTCTGCCTTGTATTAGAGAGTTAGAAAATTAGAGATCTAAAATATGCATGTCCATAAAAAATTAGGGATCTAGACTACCAAGATCTAAATTAATAAATCATCATCGATGCAATTATAAAAGTCTCGTATGTCCGTGTTAACAAACATATATAGTACCATGATTCGTATTATAATACTATAGTACATATAATAGACAGTGCTAGTTTTGTTTTACATTTGAAAATTGGACCGTTAGTGACTCACACTCCATAGAAAAAGATGAACCCGCATGCACCCCATTACCAGCACATATGGACATATGGTATCAATGTCCTAAAAATTTATTATTATAGTGTATCAAATTTCATAAAAATGAACGTCATACTTGTCTATGACGTCGATGTGTCTGCCATCTATTTTTTATCATAATTTACATCTCACTGCTCGGCAAATAGTCGATACATCTGTCGTCGTTTTTGCCACAACGACATCAAAACCCTAAGGCTATAAATAGAAAGTGAGCACATTTAATTAGGATTCTACAAAACCACTTGAAAATAAGAAAGAAAATCTAATGGGCAAGAAAGAAGAAGTGAAGCTGCTGGGGATATGGGCGAGCCCTTTCAGCCGTCGGATCGAGATGGCTCTCAAACTCAAAGGTGTACTGTACGAGTACTTGGAGGAAGATCTGGAGAATAAGAGCTCTTTGCTTCTTGCTCTCAGCCCTATTCACAAGAAGGTTCCTGTTCTCGTTCATAATGGTAAAACCATTATCGAATCGCATGTGATCCTCGAATACATTGATGAGACTTGGAAACACAAGCCCATTCTTCCTCAAGATCCCTTTCAAAGATCCATGGCTAGAGTCTTTGCTAAACTCGTCGATGAACAGGTGCATTCTCGTATTTATTTTTTATTTTTTTTAAGTTTACTAATTGTTTAGTATTGATGTAGCTTATTTTTTTTTTTTTTTTTTGGGCTAAGTATTGATGTAGCTTATAAAGTCATTTTAAGTAGTTTTTTTTTTGGGTCTAAATCTGGATAACTCATGATTCTGATTTGAGGAGTATCAATCGTAGGTCGACAAATAATAAATAAAATATTTGATCATTACATTTTCTGACTTGTGTTAACCATATTTCTAAAAATACTTCAAACAGATGAAGTTTAAAAAGTATATATCTAATAGATTAGCGGATTAATCAATGCCACTTAGATTTTTTTAAATATTTTTTTACTAGCTACAATATCATTAATGATCTTTGATATTGTAGATAGTAAATGTGGGGTTTACTTCACTGGCCAAAACAGAGAAAGGAAGAGAGGTTCTGATCGAGCAGACAAGAGAGTTGATTAAATGTCTCGAGAAGGAACTTGACGGAAAAGATTACTTCGGGGGCAAGACTGTAGGATTCTTGGACTTTGTCGCTGGAAGTATGATCCCGTTTTGTCTAGAGAGGGCATGGGAAGGAATGGGAATGGAGATGATTACTGAGAAAAAGTTTCCAGAATACAACAAATGGGTGAAGAAGCTGAAGGAGGTTGAGATTGTGGTTGATTGTATTCCTCCAAGAGAGAAACACATTGAACACATGAACAATATGGCAGAGAGAATCAGATTGGCTTAATTAAGAAGACAAATCATATTTATTACCTTTGATCAAATGTTTTAATTTATAAGAATGTTGTTAGTGTTTGTTAGCTGACCTCATTATAATCAAGACTTCTTTTTTTTTAACAATTTCTATACTTTGCTATATTTCTTTTTGTATTATGCCAATGATCTTATTCTATCTATATATTAGCATTGCAGAAACACTGTACCATATATTGTTAGCTTGTAATATATTGATCCCAGAAACAATTTATAGAAATAGCAAAATAAAGGAATTTCTTCATTAAAAAACTACACTCCTAATTTGAGTTTGATTTATAACAAGCCGACGGTATAGTTATGTATGAATAAAATAATTGAATTTGATCACAATCTACTTTTAACTATGAAAATAGTCCACAATTTTTTTTAATCAATATATATAGCACCTCTTACCACAATTGAGAAACCCAGGCAAACAAAACGCCATTGTGATCCTCCGATAGTTTACATCATAAGTTCATAGCAGGACTATCTCCGAAGTGTTAGAAAGAAAAATCACTATAAGTTGTGTAATCCACAACGTTAGCTACGCTAAATCTCTATTATCGTAGATGTATTATGCTTTCTTATGAACGGCATCGTAATAGAGTAAAATTGTGAGTCCACAAAATAACCAATGATTTTCTGTATCATATCGTCGTGTGAATTATATGTGTAAATAATATTTGTTAAAGAGATGATAAGACAAAATATATATATGAAAAATCAAGGAAACTTTATTTCCTGTTTTTTCTGTTGCACAAAAAAAAAGAAAATTAAATCTAGGAATAAAGGTAAAATATCAAGACAATATTCAGCGTGGTCTAAAATAACATAATCCTAGATTTGATCTAACAAACCCTAGCTAGAGCAAAAAAACATAAACCCAAAAAGAAAACAATTGGTCGTCTTTAATCTGATTCGGCTATATAATAAGGGCAAGTTGCACCTGATTCGGCTATAAAACTACTGTTCTTTGGATCGGTCCTAATCGTCACCTCAGCCGCGCAGTTGGTGCATTGAATGTAAAACCTAAAGATTTTTTTTGATAAGTATAAAACCTAAAGATTTTAATACCTAGGTACGTTTCGCCAATGACTTCTTCTCTACGGCTACTGAATTGGGTGCCTTGAGACATGTCATGACCACATGTGTTGCATCGAACAAGCATCGGAAGCCTAAAGCGGACTATGCGTTCTCCCATATCTTCAGAACACACAATCGATGACTGAGAAAGGGAAAAAAAAAATGGAATTTGCTCTCTATCTCTCCTTTGGAACGGCCCAATAACTGACAATTATCAAGACTGTTTTTTTTTTCTTTCTATTCACAATAATTATACCGTTATCGTCGCTTTATTATATACACTCTTTTTAGTCTTAATTAGGTCTATAATTGAAGTTGTTGACATAACAAAGAAAGACCATCTCTTCTAAATGAATCTAAAGCTACTCTCCCTTTAGCTTCTAAGGGAAGTTGAAATGGCCTAAATGCTTGGGTCGAGAAATTGAAGCTTTGTACAAAACATTTGCTCTTTGAATAAGCAATCCAATACAAATTTCCATCCACAAAAACTGTCACTAATTGTCGAGGTACAAGTAGTCTTCGATATCAACACAGCTCCAACAGTTTGATGAAATATCCAATTTTTCCGCCATTGTGGAATATGACTCACAGTCTATGTCAAAAGCCCCGAAGTTAAATCTTAGTACTTTGTACTGCTTGTTATTGTCATGTCCAAAACAGTAGAAGTCGTAGAGGGACAAATTTCTCTGAAAAAGAATGTGCCCACTCGATTTAGCCAACCAAAACGATGTCACATCCAATGACACCACTTTAAATGTTTTCCCATACAATATCCATCCCTTTTCCATATTTACCGAATTCCAACGATTCAGTTCAAGGTCATAGATCTCTGCTTCGCTTTTATAAACCTCAAGGAGTTGGTCACCACATCCAAAAGAGAACCGCAATATCTTGTACTGCCTAGCGTGACTCCGACCAAGTATATACTTGTCAAAATATGAAAAATGAGGTCTCTCTATCCACCTTATTAATTGGATTTCATTAGGATTCCAAACCATTGTATGTAACAACTTCATCATATGTATCATATTCATCTAAAACTAAGACCTCGTCTTTATGTACAAAGAAGCTTGGAAAATGAAAGGCATGCTGATGCATTCTCTTTTTTTTTTTTTTTCTTTCTTTCTTTCTGTGTTTCTTTATTTTTAATTAACTTGAATTCTTTTTCTTTTTTGAATTAAATTAGAAAATTTTCTTACATACTTCTTTATATATAAAATTTCCTTTTTTCTTTCTCTTTAAACGTAATTGTATTCATCATCACCTACGTGACCTTCTTTTAAAATTTTTCGATGTTTGTTATAATCTCACATCGGAATCACAATCGGAACCAACTAAAATTTTGAGTTCATTTAGATTTTTGCTTTATGTCTACTACAATGAATTTGTATCTCTCTAATGAAAATATTATTCATATTTGCACAAAAAATGTATTTTTTGGTAACAAAAGTATGTTTTATATTTAATAATAAATATAAATATAAATATAAATACAAATCTTAATTATTATTACTAAAATATTCCAAAAATAATAAAAATATATATCAATCCTCATTATGTAAAAACAAGTGTTAGCTATATATATATTTGTCTTACATCACCTTGTTTTTAACAATTTTCATCATATGCTTCTTGGGATTTTTAGAATTGATTTTTATGCTCGTTTACGAGTATGACGTGGTACATGATAATCACTAAACTTATCATTTAGATATTCATCCAATGTTTGAGAATAATCTCTTGAACAAAAATAACAAACAAATATATTATGCTACTGATTTCTCAAGAATTATCAAAAAAAATATATAGTATGGAAAAAGCTATTACTTACATTTCCTTGCATGTCATTAAAGGAATCATAAACTAGAATTGCAAAATATACAAATTAATCATTAAGACAAGGAAAGAGCCATTCTTCTAAGAAAAGTTTTCTTCTTAATCATATAAATGATGAACATCAAGATCACCAACTTTGTATTTTGTTTGCTCCATCCAATTAACCAATAACCAAACTCTAAATTTAATTTTCATAGAATTATCATTAACCTAACTATACCTTCCAAATATATTTTATAAAATATATCTTTTTCATTGCATTTGCTAAAGTATTTTTTTCCAAAGATCATATTCTAACTAAGGTTTGTGTTATATAATCTTATATTCTTATAGAATTATTAAATTAGAAAATTTTCAAAATACCACGTTTTGAGTTTGTTTTTAACACAGTGCAGGATATATAGAACCTAGTTCTTGTAGAATAATTCGAAACTCTAGTATATCTACTTTTAATTCATCAAAATAGTTAGCGTTAAAATAATAGAAACAGAATGATGATAAAATCATTTCATATTTATTATAATAGACTTAATTTTTTTAGAGCACAACTTGTAGTTTTGTTTCATATATTTTTTTAAACATTAACAAAATAACATAATTTTGTTCCCAGACCTTTAAAAAAAACAATGTATATACATAGTTTATCATATATTTATATTTATATATATATATATCCTATAAATACTGTATTTACTGTATTAAAACACTGTAATATCCATAATATCGTATGGCTTCCCACTGCTGTACAAACTATAATTTAAAACAATACTTAGAAGGGACCAATCAACTTAATTTTTCTTTTCCGGCTACTTAATTTAAATTAATATATACAAAATATTTAAAAAATAATAAAAAGAGAACCCAAAACGATAAAATACGAAATAGAAAGAGTCCGAAAGATTTTGGTTCATATCCCGATTCAAAGCTCTAGTAGTCTATCTACTCTTAGTTCATCACAAAGCGTTAAAAAGTTATATAATACGAAAACAAAATACTAGGAAAACTACTAGATTAGTAACCCAAATAGAAAACCATACATAAATGAGTATAGTGTAAAAAAACATGAATCAAATAAAGTACTCATTTTTTTTTCTTGGATGTGAAATGATATCTTTTAAACATTGACACAACACACAACTGACACAAGTGACTAACCTAATTTAAAATTAATAAAATTAAAATTGATATTCATCATATCCATTCAATTTTAATTCATTGAAAAAGTTTACTAATATTATCCCAAAAAAAAAAAATAGTAGATAAAACAAAAATTTGGGGGTGGGAGGGTAAGGCGAGGAAACGGTTAACCGCAGACACTAATCTAGCTTCAACAGAACCACCTACGAACCAAACCCAACCCATTGGTCTACTTTTGGAGACGAGCCTCTTATGTAACCATCGACGTTTTTTCATTATTTTTCGGGGGAAACGCCGGCCAAAGACCCCCAATATAATATTCCCATATTTAACATGGGAGGGTTCAGGGTTTAGTATTAAATAAGCAGACTCATCTCCTAGGTTCCCACCCCGTTGACTTATTTGAGCGAACCTTTCTCTATTTAAACAACTCAACTTCTATCTCTATTCTCCGATGTGGGACAAGTTCCAAACATTTTGTTTAAGCATTTATTGTTAGTTTCAAAATTTCAATGTACCGTTCGTCACTCATTACGTCACAATTTCTTCTTATAATAATCATACCACTAAATAAGTAGAGTAACAAATCAATCAAACCAAAAGGAACAAGTTAGTGACAATGGCTGAGGGATCAGAGGAAGTGAAGCTTTTGGGAATGTGGGCGAGTCCATTCAGCCGTAGGGTTGAGATAGCTCTTACACTCAAAGGTGTTCTTTACGAGTTCTCTGCTGCTTCAATTGAACCCGGTTCATAAGATGATTCCGGTTCTTGTTCATAATGGTAAACCGATTTCAGAATCACTTGTGATTCTTGAGTATATTGATGATACATGGAAAAACAATCCATGTATAAAAGACGATGATGATTTCCAAAAACCGGTTTTAATTATTGGGAGTTTCAGATTTATGTGACGGCGATGAAAGTGGTGGGGAAGATCGGAGAAGAGAGAGACGCGGCGGTTGAAGCGACGAGAGATTTGTTGAAGTTTTTGGAGAAGGAGCTTGTTGGGAAAGATTTTCTCGGTGGGAGCAGCTTAGGTTTTGTGGACATTGTGGCGACGTTGGTGGCGTTTTGGCTGATGAGAACAGAGGAGATCGTCGGAGTTAAGGTTGTTCCGGTGGAGAAGTTCCCGGAGATTCATAGATGGGTAAAGAATTTGCTGGGAAATGATGTTATCAAGAAAAGTATCCCTCCTGAAGATGAGCATCTCAAGTACATCAGAGCTCGCATGGATAGTCTCAATATCAAATCGGCTTGATAAACGATCTTGTTGTATCAGTCAACCAGAGATGTCATTGTCAGTGACACTTTATTTATAATTTGTCTGAAAATCTGAAAGTTAAGCTATTAGAATAGTCTAAGCTATATTTTCAACGTCTAATTTTATTTTGCCGAAACCATTGTATTATAGAATTATTAGTAACGTTGTCAAGAAAAAAGAATTATTTAGTAACTTTTTTCTTTCTTAAGCGGTAAAAAATTTGGAAAAGAAGACACGCGGTCGTATGACTCATAACTGTCATACATGACACACATATCTATTTTTTGTGGCAGTGAGACCCACACTTGAATTTGGTGAATAGAAAGAACCTAATAAATATCCATATCACATCCCATGCATAGTGATTCGGTGAAGTGTACATCAGTTTTATTTTATCGGCGAGGTAAAGCAAAAAATGCTACTGAATCAAGTAGGCTCAATCAACACTTTTGGTCATAAATAAAATTTCACGAATCATCTTCATTGTTTGTTTTGTATTTTATCTTTTAACAACCAAATCTACTAAAATTTTAATCTTGCAATAAATTTCATTCTTCCTCTCAAAGTCCCCTGATTCTTTCTCTACAAATCTCATGTCCTGAATTCAAATTCAACAACCAAAGCGTACAAAATCACCAAATGATGCATAAATCCTAAAGGTCTACAAACAAGAAAACAGAATTGAAGCCAAGGGATCCACAGCGAATATAAAGCAGATAATTACGAGTCATGAGTACGTTGGCACAATCTGCATCCAGAGCAAGACAGAGTTTTAGTCCCCAAACTGCCACGTCAGCGCCGCTTTCCGTTTCATCATGATTTTCTTTTTTCTTTGTTAAATTTCATGAAACTCCTTTTTCCTTTTTTTTCACTAAATTTTCATGAAACTATTTAATTTGCTTCAACATAAATGAGCATGTTGGATCATGGATGGCCGGTCCTCCTATAAGGCTAATGAAGCATTATGCTTTAGGGGCACTGTTCAAATACTATTTAATTAGGGCAGAGTGTATCTTAGCGTAATGGTTAAATTTTGTAAGTGGAGATCGATCATAGTAGAGTTTGTCCCCATTGTTCTCATTTTTTTAATTTCTTTCTATTTCGCATCAGCATTTTCCTCTTTCAATTAATTTTTCACGTAAGCCTTTTATATTCTGTTTTCTTTCTCATACTCCCTCTATTCTTTATTATAAGATTTTCTAGTTTTTCGGATATAATAAACAAATATATTAAAATACATTATTTTTTGTGATTTATAATTTCCAACGACTCTCAACCAATAATGTTTAGTTATTTTTCTTGAATTCTATAATTTATCATTAACAATTGTATATAAAAAAGTGAGAAAATCCATCTTTTTTAAACCAAATATTTTCAACAAAAATCTTATATTAAAAATCTTATATTAAAGAACGGAGGAAATATTTTGTTTCAGTGCAACTGTTATTAAATTTTACATTAAACATAATTATTAACGAAAGAGAAGATAAAATACTATAAAAATAGATATTAATTAAATCAAGTAATTAAAACTCAAAGCAAAAAAATATAGTAAATCAATAAGACTACTATAAAAATGATTTTTCGAAGGCCGCATGATATCTACCATTTGCTTTAGGCCTCACGTAGCAGTTGCGAGATTTACATCTTTCAAATCTGTACGTAAAAGAATACCCACTAAAAGATTTGACTTTAATTTGTATGTAGAGGTTAATACTTGGACGACTTGGAGTTAGGTGTCTGTTATATATACGTGTTTGAAGGCTTGAAGCATATGGTAATAACTAATAAGATTAATCGGCATATTGAGAAAGAAACGGCAATTTGGTATATCTTTTAACTCAAAACATCTCTTTTAATATCTTGTAAATAAATGGTTTTTAAATGTGACAATAAGAAAATGGGGAAACAAAAAAACTTATGTTATCAATAAAACCAACTCCTTTATTTAAAACATTAAGAAAAAAAACTCTTCTTCTTTTTTATTCTTTTTCTTTCAATATGCAAGTTCCTCTATTTCATCACTTTTCCATTTGTTCTCCCAAAAGTTACGAAACCCAGGCGTATAACGCTGAGAAATAATCGTATCTCTCAATTCATCTTGGCAAATTGGACACTCCGTCGAACAACACACCATAAATTTGTCAAGCTTTTCAGTGCCAATTCTTATAAGTTCCTCCGTAGGTTTTATTCCTAATAATTGAATTGCCCCATCTCTACACGGTTTCGTAAATACACAATGTGAGAGATTAAAAATCTTGAGGTTTGGAAGGCCGCTGATAAGCAATAAAGCTGCTTCTCTACAGACATAAGAGCCTCGAAAGCTCACTCTCTCGACGCCGGGAAGGTAACAAATAATGTTATTGGCTAATTCTTTGCTTAACATTTTAAAAAATTTTATGGTGGTAAGATTTTTACAGTTGTCTCCGATAGCTTGAAGCTCGAGGCTCAAGAAGTCATTTTCTGAATCAAAATGGCCAATGATTAACGTTTGTAGATTCTTCCATTTACTAAAAGCTGACTGAATTGAATTCATATTTAGAGGTTTCCACATTGGTAACGCAAGTTTCCTGATGTTTGGCATTCTTTAAAAAAGATAAAGAAAGTTATGAAATTAGATTTATGGCCTATAGGTTATTTAATAGTGGAATCAAGTGACAAAGAATTGACATATTAATTTTACCTCTCAGAACTCATCGCTAGATCTTCTTCTTGTATATTACTATATATGTCGAAGAACAAATTTATCGGGACCGTACGGCTGAACTTGTTGATCTCAATCAAAATATGCATAAGGTGGTATCGACGTTTTTCTATAACATTATCTTGCACACGTGGTTCCTGGGGGTTATCCAAAACGATCGAATCAACCTCGTTAAGTTTGATGGTCTCCCATATTGTTTTGTTGTGAGAGGCAAGGAACCAAGTGATGCACACTCGTGATGCTCCCATGATAAGATCCACTACATCGAGCTTCTTGAAAATGTTGGAAAGTATGTCTTTGTTCATATTTTCCCATCTTGGAACATTTTGTGACACCTCTTGACTTTCCATTACTTTCAATGGAATTAGTATGGACAAACCAATATTTGACTTGTAGAGATTTTTAAGCACTTACTGATATGAGAAATCTAAATTTTCGAAGACTGTTTAATTCGGCCAAATGTTTTAGAATATTTATAGGGTATGGAGCTCTGGCTGTTGAGATTTACACCCAATTAATATTTGATAAACCATTAATGTTATTTAAAAAACTTCAGATTGCAGTTTTTGTTGCAACTTGCAAGTAATTATAGTTTTTGTTTTCATTTAGATATTTTCATTTGTAGATGATATATAATGTCCAATAAGAATTTATAAAACTCATATATTGTATCAAATATATTTTTGTGTGTTTTTGTTTTCTAAAAATAATTGAAAAAAGTGATGGGTATTCTTTATCTCTATTTAAAGATATGCTGAGGTAGATATTAAAGAGTAAAATAACCAAATCCAATAAAATATTGCCACATTATATATTACTAATAATTGTAATTTATATAGCTTATATCTATTTTTAAAAACTATAGACATATTTACATTTCATAGATTTCACAGATATATTTTCATATATGTATATTACTTTGGAAGAGAATTTGAACAATATTAAACATGTCTTTGTTAAAAGAATTGATAAAGACCATATATTAAGAATAGAGTAATTACCTTGGAAGTAAATTTGCTTTTAAACAGAAAATTATTAATGTTGTTTGTCTTAAACGGTAAAAAGAAACACGGGGCAATATGACTTATAGCCCACATATCCCAGTTTTTTTTTTTTTTGGTCAAAGGGGGTGGTTTTATAAATCCGAAACAAAGGGCCTTAAACAGGCATTACAGATACCGATAACAGAGCAGCTTTCGCTAGAGAGTCAGCTAGAGAGTTTTCCACACGAGGAACAAAACAAAAGGAGATAGAAGAGAACAAACGGGCTAGCAAAGAGATGTCATAAAGAATTCCTTGAAGCTCATTTGTGCTGGTCTCTGTTTTTAGCAGAGATATAAGAACTTGAGAGTCCGAGAAGATGTTGATGGAGGTCAATTCCATTCGAGACGCTGCGATCAGCGCTGATTTGATGGCAAGAGCTTCTGCTGCCAGTGCCGAGGGAGTAAAGAGACGTGATGCCGATCCTTGCTGAACCACCTCATTGTTACTGTTCCGCATAATCCAGCCCATCCCACACATGAGGGTTGAGGCATTCCAAGCTGCGTCAGTATTACAAGAAAAAGCCTCAGTACGAGGTAAAGAGAGAGGGAGCTGCCTAGGGGTAGATTGGATGGTGGCCTGAATCGATGTTTTCAGGTGAGCTTCCTGCCATGCTCTTGCATCTAGAATGGATTTAAGGATAGTACCTTCTTCATTGACATTACGGTCCTCAAATATCAGCAGGTTACGGGCCTTCCAGAGATGCCATAGCAGCCATGGTACTAAATGAGCCGTAGTGATTCCAGATGGGGGTAAATTGCGGACCCGACGGCTAGCTTCCAGGAGCTGCGCCACATAACTGATTAGAGAGGGCTCAGGCTTACGGTCTACAGGTAACAGTTCCCATGCTCTCGCCGCAAACGGGCAGTGTAAGAGGATGTGTAACTCAGATTCTTGGTTCCCACATCTTTTGCAAAGTGCCTCTGAGGTGATACCTCTGATCATCAAATTGTCTCCAATAGCCAGAGCCTTGTTCATTGTTTTCCAGAGAAACATTTTGATCTTAGGAGAAGACTGTAGATTCCAGATATTAGCATTCCAATAAAAGGCTTCTGCTCTGGATGAATGTGTGTGAAGCTTGGATAGGCGGTAACCTGATTTTGTTGAATAAGAGCCTGTCTTTTCAGGTAACCAGACAAGAGAGTCCCTTGGTTTGTTAGAACTGGGAATAAGCTGGCGAATAGGAGCCTCATACTGAGGTAAATGCTGTTTAATTGCATCGATATCCCAATCATTGGTAGAAAGAAGCAGAAGAGAACTGACTTTCAACTGAATATTCTCCTCTCCAGGAGGGCCTATGGGGGTAAGTGGGGTGGATGTGGAGAGCCAGGGGTCGGACCAGATATTGATACTGGTTCCATTACCAACAGTCCATCCAAGACCCTTCTTCAGTACTTCCCTCCCTGCCATAATGCTTCTCCACCCGTGGGAACAGTTAGAGGGGATCGTAGCTTCCATGAATACCTGATCTCGGCAGTATTTACCACACAAGATTCGAGATAGTAGAGAGTCTGGTTGGTGGAGGATCTTCCAACTAATACGAGCTAGGAGAGCATCATTATATTGTTCAATTTCTCTGAACCCGAGTCCACCTTCCGACTTGGGAAGAGTCATTTTATCCCATGAGACCCAACTGATCTTGCGTTTATCCGGATTATCGTCCCACCAAAAGCGGGTGAGGGCCGACTGAATTCTTTTGCACAAGGAAGACGGAATTTTGAAACAAGACATGGCATAGAGAGGCATCGCGGCTAAAACAGATTTGAGGAGGACTTCCTTCCCGGCGCTTGATAGGAAGCGAGAGGACCAATTATTAGCTCTTTGCCGGATTTTATCCACCAGGGCTGTGAATACATCCTTTTTCCGTCTTCCGAAGTGTTCCGGGAGACCAAGGTATTTCCCTACCCCCCCTTCTTTCGGTATACTCAGCAATTGTTTTGCCTTTGCCTTGGTATCTGGTGGAGTCTTGGCCGAGAATGTAATGGCTGACTTATCAAAATTGATGACCTGTCCCGAAGCTTCACCATAGCGGGTAAGAATATCTTTGAGTTTTTTGCAGCTAAGGGCATCCAAACGATAGAAAAACATCGTATCGTCGGCGAACAGCAGATGGTTAACCGGAGGACTTCCTCGTGCTATTTTGATTCCCGAGAGCTGTCCCGAATCTTGTGCTTTTTGGCATAACCCTGACAACACCTCTGTGCAGAGGATAAACAAGTACGGAGAGAGGGGATCGCCTTGTCTCAGTCCCCTAGATGGAATAACCTGACCTTTCGGGGCACCTTTGAGCAAAAAAGAGTAGGAGACTGTGCTAACGCAAGACATTATCCAAGTGATCCACATGTCATGGAAACCAAGGCTCTTAAGGACTTCAGCTAGGAAGTTCCACTCGATTCTATCGTATGCCTTGCTCATGTCCGTTTTAACTGCCATGGAACAACGAACCTTAGCTTCTGAAGAGCGTAGATAATGGAGTATCTCATGCGTGATGAGGACGTTATCTGAAATTGCCCGGTTGGGTACAAAGGCAGATTGATTCACTGAAATGATTTCGGAGAGAATTGGCTGCAGACGCTTTGTTAGAATCTTCGCAATGATCTTGTAATGAACAGTACATAAGGCAATTGGACGGTATTCCGAGACCTTCCTTGGTCCTGTAATCTTTGGAATTAGACGAATATGCGTTTCGTTTTGCTTTGAGGAGAGGAAACCCGATTCAAAGAAGATCTTTATATCCTTAGCAATGTCGGAGCCGATGATATCCCAAAATGATTGGTAAAAGCCGGCAGAGAAGCCGTCAGGGCCTGGAGCCTTATCGGCGTGAATCGAGAAAACTGCTTCTTTGATCTCCTGCTGATCTGGGATCCTTATCAGAGCTTGGTCCCTATCTGTGGAGATTCTTGGTGCTAGGACCTCCTCTACCACTTGACAATCTGAATTCGGACTAGCAGTAAAGATGGCCTGGTAATACCTTGAGATGGTGGCTGCAATTTGATCTTCATCATGCGATTCGATGCCGTGCTCGTCTTCAATTACAGAGATGTTGTTTATAGCTCGTCTTCCTCTCGTGGTGGCATGGAAGAAGGCTGTGTTTTGATCCCCACATTGAAGCCACTGAATTCTACTTCGCTGTTTCCAGAATAATTCTTCGTCTCGATAGAAGCCTTCAAGTTTGGCTGTAATGGAGGCAATAAGGCCTGGTTCTGGGCTCTGCGCCGAAAGGGCCTTCTCTAGTTCCTCTTGGGCTTTTTTAATGTCTTGAGTACTTTGCTTGTTTTGGGCCTTGGTCCACTTTATGATTTGAGCTCGCACTCTGTTTAGCTTCGTGATGACTGATTCATCCAAACTGCTCTTCCACGCTTCATTCACCAGAGAACGAATTTCCGGTTTATCCCTCAGTCGCCGATCAAATCGGAAAAGACCACCCTTTTTTCGGAGAGCATCGTTGAGGTAAGTGATTAGAGGGCGGTGGTCGGATCCTTCAAAGCGTAGGTATTCACATCGGCCTGAGGGGAACGCTTCGAACCATCCACAATTGGCAAGAGATCTGTCCAGTCTGGATCTAATGAAGTGATTGTGCCTCATACCTCTCCAAGAAAAGTGATTACCCGAGTGTTTGACATCCCATAGACCGTTCTGAGCCACAAAGGAGCGGAAAGGAATGAAAGTACCTTCACTTCGAACAGGGCCCCCTACTTTCTCTGAGGTATCCAGTATATCATTAAAGTCTTCAGTCAGTAGCCATGGTGAGGAGCGATTTGCGCCCAAAAGGGAGATACTATCCCAGAACTGTGCTCGATTTTCTGTTTGAGGAACGCCATAAATAAATGTGATGAATTGTTGTTGCTGTGGAAATTGGAGTTTGACGTCGATAAAGTTTGGTGACGAATCCAGAATCTCCATATGAACTTCTTCTTTCCAGAAAAGAGCTAAACCACCGCTTAATCCTTACGGAGGAACAGTAAAATGATGAGCATAACCCATCCAGTTAAAGACATTAAGAACATAATCATCTTGATTTTTAGTCTCAGAGAGAAACATGATGTCTGGGAAGATACTGAGCCGTAGTTCCCGAAGACGCCAAACTGTAAGGGTGCTTCCCAGCCCTTGACAGTTCCAAGCTGATATAGCTAAGAAAGAGGAGGAGGAGGGACCCGAAAATCCCCTTGTCCTCTGCTAATTGGTGGTATCAATTGGATTTGTGGTTGAGTCGAAGTACCGGGATCAGAAGCTCTATGAGAAGTTGCAGCATTATCCTCTTGGGTAAGTTGATCCACACATAGCCGTTTTTTGGTAGAGGCATTGGGTCTGGTTGCGTTTCTCTTTCTTGTATTGACCCCTTGAAGAGGGCTTCTTGGAATTCTTCTCTTAGGGGAGGCCTTAGCTTTAGTGGTCTTCCTTTTGCTGGTAGTTTTAGATGTAGATGCTGCATTGGCTTTTCTCTTACCCGCAGAATTGGATTGAGATTGGTTAACAGCCGGAACAGGCCCTAGCCTCAGGGAAACATGGGTTCTTGTCTCCGGGTGAGCCGAAGGGAGAGGGGGTGGTCCAGACACACGAACTATGGAGCCACATTCAGTGGGAACAGCTTGGAAATTTTGGTGAGAATCTGCCTCATATTGGATGATAACATCCTGCAATCTTCCTGAATCTGAGCCCAAGGCATTAATAGAGTTGGAAGGTTGGATACGAGGGGAGATCCTCTCAAGAGCAGGGCGTCTTGATTTGGGAGTACTGGATGCTTCTCCTCCACCAACCATCACTGGGGCGGCTTCTAAGGCTCTTTTAGGGCAGGGAGGAGGAGGTGAAGTGGAGAACCAGGCCCGAGACGTGCGAGAGGCACTTTCTCTCCATTGCCTGTTTAGAGGACTCCTTCTAGAGTCAGCTCTTGACGCTTCTCTATAGTTGGAGTGGGGTAAGACAGCTCTTGAAGCCTCTCTATGGTTGGAATGGGGTAGCCTTCTGTCCTCTGGACTGATGTACCTTCTATCCTTATAGGAAGAATGGCGATGAGAGGAGGCAACATAATCTCTAGAGGCTGAGTAGCGCCGGGACGGCGAAGAATCGGTCAGAGTTCTATCCCGAGGTCTTGAAGGGTAGCGGTCAGCGGGGGCTGGAAGAGCAATGCGATTATCCCTCGAAGCTCTATGATTCTCATAAGCCCTGTTCGCTAAGCGTTCCTCTTGGTGACGTCTATCAGCTTCAAGGCGTTGTATCGCTATCCTTTGATTGATACCAAGATGCCTATTGTTTCTGGAATCCTCAGATAGTGGGTATGGGCAGTTTTTCTTTTCATGGGATAACTTGAAGCAGTTGAAGCAGTGTTTTTCCAATTTTTCGTACTCCAGTTCAACAGTTTTGACTTCTCCAGTGGGGAGTCGGATAGGCATTGACATATCGAGTGAATCTAGCCCGTTGATAGGGACACGGATTCTTGCCTGTGGAACATCCCGTTCTGAGAAGGCCCCGAGTTCACCTGCTATAGTGCGAATAGTCTGGTCTGACCAGAAGTGGAGAGGTATACCATGAACTTTGACCCAAAAGGTAATGAAGGCAGGGAAGGAGTCAGAAACTACCGGTTCCCATTGTTGTAGGATTAGCATCCAGTTTTTGTAGTGGTAGGGACCCTTCTGGAGAACTGTCTGCAGGTCAGCCTCCGTTTCAAAACGGAACTGGAAGCACTCAACTCCGAGATCTCTTCCAACAACTCTGTTTTCCATGTTCCAGAGTATAGGCATGTACTGAGCCACAGCTCGCGGCTTCTGCACCGTCGGGTTTGTCACACGGCCGATAAGAGTGAGCCTGTTATCTTCAATGAGGCCGGAGTTGTCGCAGAGAGGGATGCGGACTGGAGAGCGGCGCCGAGGGGCTCTATAGGTTCCTGCGACCCATTTTCCTTTCTCAGATCTGGTGAAGTGATTCGACATTTCAGAAGTAGAGTGAGCAAGACGAAGAGAGAAATAGTTGGGAGGAAGCTAGAGAAGACCTGAGGAGCTGGGAGTTTGACGGAGCCGAGAGGAGCTCGGAAGAAGAAGGAAATCTGCAATAAGCAGTAAGGGGTGAAGGGGTCACCAAGGAGATGCTACGCCGGTTAGCAGGAGCCGAGAAGTATCATAGAAACGAAGATACGATGAAAAATCCTGAGAATGAGTGCCGGAGAAGCCATTTCCGGTAGACTTCTGATAAAGTTTTCCTTTTTTGGAGCGAAAAGAAAACTTAGATCTGGAATTTCGAAAATTGTTAACTGCTTTGGGCTTGCATCGGGAGTCGGGCCTGAGAGAGAAATTAGAAATTGTAATAAAGTCTTTTAGCCCACATATCCCAGTTATGATCACTTTCTTTAGTGTTGTTGACGCTCTAGACTATATTTTCAACGTCTAATTTTATTTTGCCGAAACCATTGTATTATAGAATTATTAGTAACGTTGTCATGAAAAAAGAATTATTAGTAACTTTGTTTCTTTCTTAAACGGTAAAAAATATGGAAGTAAATTTGGAAGTAAATTTGAACATTCATGCATATGTAAGGTACGAATGTCGAAAATTTGAGTCATATTTAGCAGCTACAAATGTCGAAAATGATATCTTCCTTAAAATAGGATTCAAAACAATAACATTTTTGTATTGTCATGATAATATACAGTATATACCATACATAATGTACCAAATATCCGAATTTTAATATGTTTGTGAAAAGCGAATATATATTGGCCTAGTTATGAAACAAATATAGAATAGATCGGATCACAAATATTGCAGATTGGATCAGCTAAATTGTATCACCAAAGTGCACACAAATCTCCTTACCAAAAAAAAAAAAAAAAGTGCACACAAATCTTTTGGCATCCATTGCTACAAGCCTACAAACCAGTTCCGGAGAAATAAAGCTTAGCACGACTGTTTTGCCTCCACCGAACAACCGTTGACCGTTTCAATAATAGGTTGAATATTTAAATTTCTTATTCATCTGCAATCATTTATTTGATTATAATGAATTATAACTATTTCCTTTGCTCATAATAATAAATCAATCTTTACTCGTTTGAAATCCTAATCCCCATAACTGTCGTTGACTTGTCAATAAGAAACAAATATGTGGAGCAAGAATCAACAAATGATTCTTTTTGGGAACAGTTCATTGGTGAAAGCCCAGTGATTGGTGACACAGATGAGCTAATCTCAGGGTCAGTGGAAAATGAACTGATAATGGAGCACCTAGAATTAGAATCAGGCCTGAGTAATATGTGGAGCAAGAATCAACAAATGAACCATCTTACTGAACAGATGGGACTTCTCACATCAGATGCTCTCAGAAAATGAGATCACCACAAGGTCACAATCTTTCCTCACGAGGTAATCAATCTTTCTTTATTGATGAGTTATATCCACGTACACACTTTTCAGAATCTTTGTGCAAACCCGTCTTCTTGTTCTCGCAGATGGTTTAAGATTCTGTGGAGCCGCAACAACAAAAAGAATATGACCAAAGGAGGTATATATATGTATGTATCAAACTTGTGCAACTCTGATTCTTGTTAATGTATAATAAAATAAAAGAAATATCGCCTTAAGATTTTTGCATTGCATTTGGAAGGAGATATCTGTTTGTTACGCACACAATGAAAGATGCTCCAACGTGAGCTATATATATGTTTCTGTTCTTGCGTATGTCTTTATGATGATTGAGAACAACGATGCTTCTGATATCCTTATTTCTGTTTTTGTTACATTAAGTGCCAAACTTAGCACTTTCGTCCAAATCTTACCTGCTTTACTGCTTTCAGTTACCACAAGGACAATACATATGATAGACAGATAGAGTTCGAGACAAACTTGATAGCACACGTTAATATCGCACGCTTTAAAACCGATGCATTTGAATAAGCGCATTTATATTATAATGAATTATAGAAACGGATTTTTATTTTATTAATTTTAGAGAAATTGAATTAATTAGATTGAACAGCAATGTCAGAAATCCAGACTAAAGAGGACTCATGCCTTATAGTTTATTCATCAGTGTATATGTACTTTCAGAAATAGGTTTTATTTTAATTTGAAATAAAATGGATTAAATATCCACCAAATAATTTATTAGTCTTCCACGGTTTTGAAAAGTGGCACATTGTTAAAATTCATACTACTTTTTAAACATAGTCTTCCACGATGCATTAATGTCTAATTTTAGAAAAGAGTAAGCAAATAGAGTGGATTCTTCAAAGCTGTTAGAAAAACTTGACGTCATAAACCATCAACTCAAACAAAACTGGACAGAAAAAAGGAATATACCATTAAGTGTAACATGTGATCGTGTGTGGATATAGTAACAAAGTTGTTTGAAATAATTACATGGAAATCAAAGGTACACCTTGAGTGTATATGTATATTATATCTTTGGTTAATGAATATGCGCATGCATGTATATAATACTGGGGTATAGTATAGAAACAGATTTTTATTTATAATTTTAGAGGAATGCAGTTAAATAACCATAAAATGGCTTTACAAAAAAAAAAAAACCGCATTGAAAAAGTGACACATCTATTAATCATTTTCATAAACAATACCAGGGGCGGAGCTATGTGACAAGGGAGGGGATCAGCTGACTGGCCCCTACAGATTTTCTAAATTCTTAAACTTTTTATGTATTTTAAATGTGAAATTAGGTGAAATGGTTAGTAATAGTTACGATGACCCTTATAATTTTTGTTCTAAACTCTCCATTGACCCATTTAATTTGATTTTTGTACCATTCACTTGTGGTTATGTGGTTACATACTTATGTTTTAACAATTTAATTTTACGACAAAAAATATTAGGCATAAATATAATTAATTTATGATAAGTAAAATTTGTTTGACCCCTATACATTCATTTCTAGCTCCGCCACTGTTAGAATGTGTTGAGACTTGAGATGTGAATGAGGTACGGCTTGAGATTAGTGGGACGTGGCTTCATGTCTCTTTGTTCTTGTTTAATGTCCTATGGGATCATCAAACTCAAAATTCCCAAATTTCAGACAAATAATTGGGAACTCTGAGCTTTTTGATGTAGAGTTCTTGTATTGTGTCTTTAGGATTTGTCTGAAATGTCAAATTTTAGCAATTTTGAGATGTGAATGAGGAGCCCTGAGATTAGTTTGTGACTTCATGCTGAAGGAATTTGTACAGGTTTCTACCGGATTAATCTCTATTAATCAACCTAACAGCATTCCTGAAGCCTAGGATCTAGGGTTTGAAAACAATGAATCAAGAGATCTCAGATGTACCTGGAGATTGGCAGCGGAAGATTATCAGGTTATCGAGATCTGTAGCGCCTCAACTGGTGCGCCTCTATCGTAGTCCACACTCACACGAACTGGAATCCGCAGGTATGCTAGTGCCTGTAGATCGGATCTCTTAGAGGAATACCTGTGTTTCTAGAGGTGGGAGGCGACCAAAATCTAAGGGAATTCGTGCCTCATATCCCTTTATATAGGCACGAGTGAAAGCCCTAATTGCCCAATAATTAAACCGGCCCAATTAAGTCATTAACCGAAATCTCTATTTCGATCAAACCCTTGGTATCGATCGATACTACCAAGCTGGTATCGATCGACACCTTCCTCAAAACACGTTGTGTATCATATACACATGTGTATCATATACACATCAATTAGATCATTACATTAATGATCATTCCCTCATAAAGTACATCTAGTTCACTTAGGTGTGTGACCCTGTAGGATCATATAATACTAGCAATGAGTTCATAACTCATAGATCAAGAGCGGTTTTTAGCAAAGCATCATGACCATCTAGTATCACATGAATGTCTGATCTCGACAATACAACTATGTCTATAGTGAATACAAGTATGATTTCAGGACATTCCCAACAATCTCCCACTTGTACTGGAATCATCTATTCCCATAATCCCTTTGTCGCTATATCTCGATATGGCATAAGGCAAGAACCGTGTCACCCTTATTCAACCAATATCATGTTCATCGAACTCTGATTTATACTGATAAGACAAACGACTGACATTCACCTCGTTTGAGCGCGGCCACGCATTTCTCAGTATCAAATCTCCGATGGGCCCTGAGATATTTATCTCCTGTTATATAGGAGGGACAAATTCCATCTTGTTCCATCCCTGTTCCTACACACACTTCATGATACACCCAATCAATGCCTTTATAGTCACCTGTTACGGTTGACGTTTGACAAAGTCAAAGCGGACCAGGTCTAAGGACTATACTCTATAGTCATAATGAGAACCTCTCATGACACTTATATAACTATCCTGTAGAGTTCTCATTAGCGGGTCATGTCCGATCATATGTTCTCTAACATATATCTATGTGATTGACTTTAATACTCTTATTAATGACTCCATGAAACTTGGTCATCAGTCAACTCACAATCTAGTCTCACGTGGTTGTCAATGTCCCACTTTGACAACCTTCACTAGGGACAAAATTAATCTATGTCACTTATTTCTTATAGGGTCTCATGATCAAGTCCTCAACTTGATGACCTATTAAATAACATAAATTACTTTGGGACCATTATTCAATTATCTTATAATCAAATAATACATGAAACAATTTCATCATGACATAACCAAATCATGTCTACATGAACATCATAACATAACTCAAAACATTACAACTCCCACTAGAATCAAGATCACATCTTAATATCTCAAATACCTACAGCAAAAGGGTGAAACTTATGCTTAGGTCGTGGGAGAGGCTGCGGTGTTCTACTTGGAACTCTTTCCAGCAAACCGCATGCTGCGGTGCTCTGCTTGGAACCCATTCCAACAAAACGCACCGCTTTATAGACACAAGACATAACCAGTTTCCGACCGGAAATCGTCTTTGTCCGTCTAACCACTCTTTACAGAGACCATTACTTCCTCAGTTCACTAAGCTCCAATTCTTAGTATTCCTCAAATACTTGAGAATATTCTTGGTAACTGTCCAGTGACTTTCACATAGATCATATTGGTATTTACTCGTCATGCTTAACACTTTAAGCAACATCTGGACGAGTTCAGGTCATGGCATTTATGATAGATTCCACTGCATACGCCTGGATTCTTATTTAAACGTTCTTGCTCAGCCAGTGTCTAATGACACTGCGTCTCGCCAAGATTAATGCCATGAGACACTGGTATGAAGCCCTTCTTGGAATCATGCATATTGAATCTGTCCAAGACCTTATCACCATAAGCATCTTGACACGATCGAATTAGCCTATCCAATCTATCTCTATAGATTCATATTCCAAGAATTCACGCGGCTTCTCCCATTCCTTTTATTGAAAAATAACTTCCGAGCCAAGTCTTAAAAGACTAAAACAACGGAACGTCATTTCCGAGAAGAAGTATGTCATCTACATACATTACGAGAAATGCAACTACGCTCCCACTAGTCTTCTTGTAAACACACAGTTCCTTTTCGTTTCTGAAGAAATCAAACTCTTTTGACCATTTCATCAAAACGATTATTTCAACTCCATGATGGTTGCTTCAATCCACACATGGATCAATGAAGCTTGCATTCATTCCTAGCGTTATTTGGATCAGTGAAACTCTCAGGTTGTGTCACGTACACATCCTATTCCAGAATTCCTATAAGGAAAACTGTTTTCACATCCATCTGCCAAATTTCATCACCATGATAAACGGCAGTTGCTAGGAGAATCCGAATGGTTTTAAGCATAGTGACTGGGGAGTAGGTCTCTTCATAGTCATACCATGAATTTTCTTGAGACCTTCAGCGACCAACCTTGCTTCGAATATCTGGATATTCCCATCTCGGATCTAGCGACTCCAAGCCACGTTTCGGAGTCCGGGTCCAACATTGCTTCCTCAAAATTCGCAGCCTCGTCACTGTCAATGATCAACAAGTCATGACACTTGGTCATGAGAAATCCCTATTTCTCGGAATCGTGATGTATCCTTCCGGATCTGCGAACTTTAGGCACCACAGGTATAGGTTCTACAACTCTTTGTAGATCCATTTACTGCTTTACCTCTTCGGTGAAAGCCTAGTATCGATCGATACTACCTTAGTGTCGATCGATACCATCCTGTGATTTCGAACGTTTTCGAGTTCTACTTTTACTCCCACTGTTCTTCTTGGAAAGACAATCTCTCACAAGAAAACATAGTTCTTAGCAACAAACATTTTGTTCTCAGAACGGTTGTAGAAGTAGTAAGCCTTGGTTTCCTTAAGACAACCAACGAATTAGCATTATTGGATTTGGGTGTGAGCTTATCTTATCGTAAACATTTTACATAGGCCTCACAACCCCAAAATTTCAGTAAAGACAGTCTTGGAACATTTCCAATCCACATCTCATGTGTTATCTTTTCAACTGATTCTGATGGAACCTTTTAGTGTAAACGCGGACGTTTCTAGAGCGTTTCCCAAAAAGGGATAATGGAAGATATGTGTGCCTCATCATTAATCGAACCATATCAAATAAGGTTCAATTCCTCCTCTCGGAACCTCCATTCCATTGGGGCATTCCAGAAGGAGTGAGCTGTGAAACTATTTCACACTCTCTCAGATGATCACTTAACACTTGGCTTAAGTACTCTCCTCCGCGATCTAATCGAAGAGCTCTAATACTTTTGCCAATTTAATTCTGTACTTCATTCTGGAACTCCTTGAACCTTTCAAAGGATTCCTATTTGTGTCTCATCATATGGACATATTCATACCTACTGATCTTATCAGTGAAGGTAATGAAGTACTGAAAGTTTCCTCTAGCACTGGTGCTCATCGGGTTGCATACATCTCTATGTATAAGGCCCAATAAGTTACAGGCCCTTTCATTTGATTTGTCAAAAGGGGCCCTTAGTCATTTAGCCCAATAAGCAGGATTCACATTTCTCACATGATTCACAATCAAACGAGCCCAAAGCCCATCACTATGGAGCTTCTAAATCCGCTGTAGCCCAAACGACAATGCCAGAGAACCGATTTGTGTTTATGTTATAAACAGACATAGATTGGTTTAAGATATAAAACCCATTCTCTAATGGGGTGCTACCATAGAACATTTCATTAAGATCAACATAACAACATTTGTCTTTAATCAAAATGAATATCATTCATATCCTTACAAGAAAATGATATGACGCTTCTGCTCATAGCAGGTACATAGTAGCAATTATTCTATTCTAAAGCCAAGCCTGAAGGCGACTATAAATGGAAATTTCCTACGGCCAATGCAGCAACTCTTGCTTCATTTCCGACGTGTAATTCCACTCGTCCCTTCTCCAACGTTCTACTGTTGCTTAGTGCCTGCATATTTGTACAAATATCAGCACCACAACCGGTATCTCATACCTACGAGGTAGAACTTGAAGTAGTAACATTTACTTCCATAACACAAATACCTTGAGAAGAAGTCCCGTACATCTTCTCAATCTCTTGTGCATCTTCCAAGAATCTCTTGCAGTTTCTCTTCCAATGTCCAAGCTCCTTATAGTACTGGCACTTCTCAACATCGGTTAGGCTAGACTTGGGCTTACAAGAAGACACAGGCTTGTCCTGATTCACAATCTGGACGGCCTTGCCTCTACCCTTGTCCTTTCCAGGTTTCTCAAACCTTTTGCCATTTTTTATGTCATGCTCAGCTGTCTTGAGCATACTATGCAGCTCAGTCAACGTCTTCGTCAACTTGTTCATGTTATAGTTCATAACAAACTGATCATAGCTTGACGGCAGTGACTGCAGAATGATGTCAGTAGCCAACTCTTGGCTAAAGGGGCAATCCAGTCTCCTCAGGTTATCTATATAACCCATCATCTTTATGATTTGAGGACTTACTGGTGAATCCTTTAGTAGCTTGCACTCAACTAGAGATTTAACCGTCCGGTATCTCTCAGTTCGAGCCTGCTCCTGAAACATCGCTTTCAGGCTAGTGATCATCTCGATGGGCGACGCCACATTCTCATATTGCTTCTGCAAGTCCGAGTCCATGGTAGCCAACATCAGACAACGCACATCGACCATATCATAGTAATGCTTATTCCAAGCATCATATACTGCATGTGATTTGGACCTTAGTTTCTCGGGGAGAACTTTCTCAAGGACATAGTCCTTTCTCTCCTGCTTGAGAACAATTCTCAAGTTCCGATACCAATCAAGGAAGCTGGACCCATTTAACTTGTCCTTCTCAAGGACGGGTCGCAACGAGAAAGAGTTCTGATGAGGGGTTTTAGACATAACTAGAAATCAAAATAAAATGGTTTAGTTATGATGTTCAGGAAATGAGAAATCTTAACAATTAAGAAAACTCGCATTATATTCAAAACAATGTTTCCTCAAATGAATATAATGATCCAAGACCCATACTTCACCAAAACTTGAGTGGGCCACTGGCCGTCACCCAAATCTTAGCTATCTAGGTAAGCAACACTTTGCTAATCATATCCAATATGACTCTTGGTTGTGGATAAGACATCTTATGTCTTGTCCACCTGATGTCTATGGGCCCAGAACTTCTGATAGCCCACTCAAGTAAACCAATCTCTCAATCAAGTAACGATTGATGTCATGCACTGCAAGCCCATCAACACACTTACATACTGCCTTACTCATGTAACCGGGATACCTTGCACTGCAAGCCTATCATGCAGTGAAACGAGTCTTGACAGCTGACAAGATCGGGAAGACATCCGAAACACTTGATATTTAGTTGAGGAACAGAACTTTTAATCTTGACACATATCATATATGTACTCAAGAAGGCTTAGATTTTATTAAAACAATGAATCTTTATTAAGTTTTAATTATTCTAAGAAGTGGGTGAAATCTGGTTTGGTTATGTAATCTCGGGTTCACTAACCCAGAATCTGCACAGTGTATCGATACTAGTATCGATCAACACTCTTCTGTTATAACCGGTCTTTGACAACTGATCAATCCAATTGAACCAGTTTCGATAACCAATCGAACCAATTTCGACAATTGGTTAGTGTCGATCGATACAACCTTATTGGTATCGATCGATACTCAACCAACCAAATCGATTTGCGATAACCAGTCAATCCAATTGATCTGAATCGATAACCGGTCAATCAAATTGAACCGTATCGATAACCGGTCAGTGTCGATCGATACAACATTTGTGTCGATTGACACCAACCAAATCGCGCCAAACCGCAATCAGCCGGTTTAAATCGATTTCGACCAAGCATGATAACCGGTTCAATCCAATTGAACCGACTAACCATTCGCAAGGTCGTGTCGATCGACACAACTCTGTTTGTGTCGATCTAATAAGCATCCTAAATCCGAATTCTCTAATTCAAATTCATGCTTTTAGGTGATTCAAAGGTAAAACCTTGCTCTGATACCACTGAAGGAATTTGTACAGGTTTCTACCGGATTAATCTCTATTAATCAACTTAACAGCATTCCTGAAGCCTAGGATCTAGGGTTTGAAAACAATGAATCAAGAGATCTCAGATGTACCTGGAGATTGGCAGCGGAAGATTATCAGGTTATCGAGATCTGTAGCGCCTCAACTGGTGCGCCTCTATCGTAGTCCACACTCACACGAACTGGAATCCGCAGGTATGCTAGTGCCTGTAGATCGGATCTCTTAGAGGAATACCTGTGTTTCTAGAGGTGGGAGGCGACCAAAATCTAAGGGAATTCGTGCCTCATATCCCTTTATATAGGCACGAGTGAAAGCCCTAATTGCCCAATAATTAAACCGGCCCAATTAAGTCATTAACCGAAATCTCTATTTCGATCAAACCCTTGGTATCGATCGATACTACCAAGCTGGTATCGATCGACACCTTCCTCAAAACACGTTGTGTATCATATACACATGTGTATCATATACACATCAATTAGATCATTACATTAATGATCATTCCCTCATAAAGTACATCTAGTTCACTTAGGTGTGTGACCCTGTAGGATCATATAATACTAGCAATGAGTTCATAACTCATAGATCAAATGAATGTCTGATCTCGACAATACAACTATGTCTAGAGTGAATACAAGTATGATTTCAGGACATTCCCAACACATGCATCATCATCTAGGTCAGTGAGCTTCTACTAGATGAATACGATTACGTATTGTAATTTCATCGGAATCAGAATCACAATCATTCTACTAGTATAGTGAACTTGTATCTCTCTAATGAAAATACCATTCATCTCTACAAAAAAAAAATGAAAATACCATTCTTATTTGCACAAAAATTGTATTTTTGGTGACTAAATAAAAGTATGCGGTATATTTAATAATAAATATAAATCTCAATTATTATTTACTAGAAGATTCTAAAAACAAAAAAAAATATGTCAATCCTCATTATGTAAAAACAAGTGTTAGTTATATGTTTGTCTTATATCATCTTGTTTTTAACAAACTTTAGAATTGATTATTATGATCGTTTACACCCGCTCCGGTGAGACGCGTTACATGATAATCAGTAAATTTATCATTTAGCTATTCATCTAATGTTTGAGAATAATCTCTTGAAAAAAATAAAAAACAAATATATTATTGCTACTAATTTCACTGGTGATTGACTGATTTCTCAAGAAATAATCAAAAATAAAATATAGTATGGAAAAAGCTAGTATTGTACTTACATTTCCTTGCATGTCATTATAGGAATCATAAACTAGAATTGCAAAAGATACAAATTAATCATGAAGACAAGGAAAGAGCTCTGTTTCTAAGAAATGTTTTCTTCTGAATCATATAAATGATGAACAACAAGATCATCAACTTTGTATTTTGTTTGCTCCACCCAATTAACCAATAACCAATAACCAAACTCTAAATTTAATTTTCATAGAATTATACATTAACCAAACTACACCTTCCAAATATATTTAGATGTAGAGTTCTCGTATTGTGTCTTTAGGATTTGTCTGAAATGCCAAATTTTAGCAATTGTGAGATGTGAATGAGGAAGGCCTGAGATTACTATGTGACTTCATGCAGAAAATTAAAATTTAAAATATATTTAGATGTAGAGTTCTTGTATTGTGTCTAAATATATTTAAACTACACCTTCCAAATATATTTAGATGTAGAGTTCTTGTATTGTGTCTTTAGGATTTGTCTGAAATGTCAAATTTTAGCAATTTTGAGATATGAATGAGGAAGGCCTGAGATTACTATGTGACTTCATGCAGGAAATTAAATTTTAAAAGTTTTTTCTTGTTCTATCTAAAGATGTTCTCAAGCAACAACAACATACAAAAGAAACTCTCTCTTTTGTGCTACTCTGATTCAACCTGAACAGTTACATGATAAATCCCACAATATTTCCTACAGAAATTTCTAACACCAGAAATAATCTCTTTAGGACTAGCTCCAGTCTCGGGTAAGATATGACACGACAGTACGATTCTCCCAACTGTTATCTCCCATACATGGAGATCATAAACATTCTCAACTCCATCAATACGTCTAAGTCCTCTCTCGAGCTTCTCTATGTCTATATCACGCGGTGCACGCTCCATCAGTATTCCAAATATGTTCTTGAGCATTGGTAGAGTAGCAGCAAGAGCAAAGGAAGAGAAAACAAGTGTACATATCAAATCAACCAAAACCCATTTTGGCTTCACCCAAATGATTCCTCCACCGATCATAACACCAAGTGATTGAATCATATCAGCCATTGCGTGTAGATAAGCTCCTTGTATGTTAATGTTCATTTCCTTCGATGACGATTTCTCACCTTTTAAGGGATTCATTTCCTCCTCCTCTTCGTCCACCACCTCCTTGTGACAATGTTGATGTTGATGATGATGATGATGATGATGATGATGGTGATGGTGGTGATGGCTATGTTTATGTCCTAACCAAAGGACCATAACCAAGTTCATAAAAAACCCAAAAGCGGAAATCCCAAACATGATTTCACCATTCACCACTCTGCTTCTGCTAAGAAGTCTTTCAATGGCTTCATGGATTATAACTCCAGAGACAAGCCAAATGAGTTGAACGGACAAGAAAGCTGCTAAGACTTCGAGCCGTTTAAACCCAAACGAGTTCCTCGGGTTCGCTTCCCAGCTCGATACCTTGATCGCCAACAGAGAGACGCACAAACCCGCCACATCCGACAGCAAATGCGCAGCATCCGTCATAACCGCGAGACTATTTGCCTTAAAACCTCCCACAATCTGTACGGACATGACGATCAGGTAAAGTAAGATGACTTGGCTTAGTCTTCTAATCGATTCTTCGCGTTCTTTCGACTCGGAAACACAATGTTCTTGTCTCGTAAACGCGCAACACAGAGGAACCACGCCTCTGTTTTCCTCTGTTTGTGATGGCGATTCGATTTCTTCGTCTTCATCATTGGGTTTCAAAATGCGGATTTGCTCCAATTCCATAAGCTGTTTGTACGTTTCAAAGATTTGCATTAGAGAGCTAAAACAATATTTTCTTCTTCTTTCTTTTATGATTAAAGATTTGAATAAACCCATTTTGTTTTTGTTTTTCTTTCAACACAAGAAACAAACCTGGGAATCAGATGAAGAAGCAAAACGAATATGAATTCCAGAGCTGTCTTCTTCAGAATTCTTGAATCTCATAATATTATCTTATGGTTAGAGATTAAGACATTAATCTTAACACGAACAGCGATTTTACAGGTAGAAATAAATAAATAAATAAAAACAAGGATGATCCAGCAAATATGGGAGAAGATTTTTATAGATGTATCCAAATATGGGAGGAGATGTTCATTAAGTTAAAGTTAACGGATTGTGGAATTTTCTTTTTGGTTTACGAATGTGGAATCTAAATAAGTCGCTGTGACTTGTGATGGGTGAAAAAGAATAATCTTTTTTTCTTTAATAGGGGAATAATAACGTAAAAAGCAATAAATATTTAATATTTTGTGCCGTTAGAGTATATATTTGATTTGGTAAAATTTTGTTCTTCTTTTGGGTAAATGAGATTTGTATTATTGTATTACCATCCAAAGGTGGCGTTACATAATGGACCGACTCTTCTTGTTCAAAGTAAGAAGGATTCAACTAATTTTCTTGGATCTTTAGCGTGTTGTTTTTTCTTCTCTTTGTTTTCTTTCATTAAATAATTCAATTTTATTTGATAGTATTAGGTTGAGAGGTGATGTAATTGTCCATGTTGCTATAGTTAGCATTAAGACTAAAAGTGATAATTAATAATATTTAATTATAAGAAAATGATATTTCATGCAAAACACATGCATATTAATTCCACATCTATCCTACCTCAGTTCTAATTTTTCGTAATTGCTGGTAACACCGACTAGCAACCAACAACTAAATTATATTCGTTTTATAGTTATTAACAATAAATTACTAATGAAAATTTTCATCTTTATTTTATAATTTTATTTTTACATTAGCAATAAAACTCAACGACATTTAAATTGTTAAAACATGAGTATTTCAAATATTTAGTTGTGAATCGCTACCATCTATTGCCAAAATCTTTGCTTAGTTGCCAAACGAATAAATTTGGTTATTGTGGGTCATTAGTGATTGCTAAGTGCTAACAATTGCAAAGCTATTAACAAAACATATTTGTCGATCTTTATTGCTATTGTTATCGTTCTATCGCCGTCGCTGTTTAGTATTTTAACCACAAGTTTCTAGTCTCCGACATATTGAAATAATTTTTTATTATTGAAATTTGAAAATTTTGCAAAACTCAAACTTCTAGAAGTATTAGGCCCAATAAAGGCCCATTAGGTTGAGTCAAAACACTGCGTTCTCGTAATAATAAAGAGTTTAAAATGAAATTAAAAATGAACCAATCAATCAAAAACTGACTCATCATCATCTCATCTGACTCATCTCAGAGCACCAGTCGTCGGGTCTCATCCTCGCGGCTCGAAACGCCGAAGGCAAAAGAGCTTCTTCCGCGTTTGAAATCTCCGTTCGTTTCTTCTACTTTTTTTTGGATCGGAGATGGCGGAGAAGCCGGCGCAAGAGCAGGAGCAGAAGCGAGCGATGGAACCGGCGGTTCTAGACGATATTATTCGCCGTTTGGTTGAGTTTCGGAACACGAGGCCTGGATCGGGGAAACAAGTTCATCTCAGTGAAGGTGAAATTCGTCAGCTTTGTGCTGTCTCCAAAGAAATCTTTCTTCAACAACCCAATTTGCTCGAACTCGAAGCTCCCATCAAGATCTGTGGTCAGATTTTTGCTCCCTTTGCTCAAAAAGAGTGTTTTTTTTTTGTTTTTAATTTTTGTTCTGTTTCTTTTTTGATTGATTTTTAGTAGAGAAATGTTTGAAAGAGGTTCGAATCTAGTGCATGTTGAGATAAGGTATCGTTTAGTTTCATCACAAGTAGATTTGTTCAGTAGTTCATGAATTGAATTCTTAAAAGATATCTTCAACTTAAAAGAGAGTATCTATGAGCTCTTTGCAAGTAATAAGTAGGTCACTTGTTGGACCATTAAGTTACTCAAGAAATGTGCGATTGATGGTCTTTGAGTTTAAAATGATAAATCCAAGTTAATGGGTTGTAAAAAGTGGAACTTTTAAGTACTACAAGTCTTAGATAGGATTAAGAGCTTGGACAGGTTCTTATGAGGTTTGAATTTCATTGTTTTATATTAAGTGTTGACTAGTTAAGTTATGGGTTTTGATTTGGTCTGATCAAACATTTCCTGTAAAAGCTTGATTAAGCTCGCGGTGTTCATTCACCATTCTTCTTAAGGAGGCTGAAAGATGACTCTTTTTAAGATAAAGATAAAGTTTTCGGTTTTAAGATTTATTTGGCCTGCATAGTTGGTCGCCATCAAGTAATCTTTTGAGCCACACGGGCTTTGGTATCTCCTTTATATGTCATGTTTTCTTCGATGTAATGGCTCATTTTGTCTTTTACTTTTGCAGGTGATATTCATGGGCAGTATTCTGATCTATTGAGGCTGTTTGAGTATGGAGGCTTCCCTCCCGAAGCCAATTATTTGTTCTTAGGTGATTATGTCGACCGTGGCAAGCAAAGCTTGGAAACAATATGCCTTCTCCTAGCTTACAAAATCAAGTACCCTGAGAACTTCTTCTTGTTGAGAGGGAATCATGAATGTGCCTCCATTAATCGTATTTATGGTTTCTATGACGAGTGCAAACGCAGGTTCAATGTCAGACTCTGGAAAGTATTCACTGATTGCTTTAACTGTCTTCCTGTGGCTGCCTTAATTGATGACAGAATACTATGTATGCATGGTGGAATTTCCCCAGAGTTGACAAGTTTGGACCAGATTAGAAATATTGTACGCCCAATGGATATTCCGGACTCTGGTTTGGTGTGTGATTTACTATGGTCGGATCCTAGTGCAGACGTCAAAGGCTGGGGAATGAACGACCGCGGTGTTTCATACACTTTTGGAGCTGACACAGTTGCAGAGTTTTTGCAAAAAAATGACATGGACCTTATCTGTCGTGCCCACCAGGTTCTTTTACTCGATTTATATCTGTTATTGAGTTTATTCTGAAAACTGTGCAAGCTTAATCTGAATGTGTTTGACATTCTTTTTTAGGTTGTTGAAGATGGGTACGAGTTCTTTGCAGACAGACAGCTAGTTACGGTATTTTCTGCTCCCAACTACTGCGGGGAATTTGACAATGCTGGCGCAATGATGAGCATTGACGAGAGCTTAATGTGCTCATTCCAAATTCTAAAGCCGTCAGAAAAGAGATCACCGTTTCTATGACAACATTTATCCAGTGACCACCTTGCTTCAAATTAACTCCAAAAGGTATAAACTTTTTTCATGTTATGGTAGTACCACATAGTGTGTAACTCTGGTTTTACAGTTTTTGCTTCATGTTTAGCTTTTAGCTTCAGGAAAGTGAAATGGAAAACTTGAATAATCTTTAAGCTAGCCTGTTTTTTGTGTGTTCTAATTACAAAGATGAGTACTAGTTTATTTTATAAGTTTCAAAATCACACAATAGATTTGAAGAATCTTAGTTCCCATTATTCGAGTGTTCTTCTCTTCATCTTTTTCTGTGTATGGAATTAGCTCATGTTGCTTATAATTTATCATCAAGTACAAAGCTTAATGTGCATTACATCGAGATTTGGTCACAGTACCTTTTGTGGCTCAGAGTTTGATAATCTTGTGGTGTTTGATAATTTGCTGCAGCCTCCATAAACTGGCGAGAGGATCTAGAGAAAGGAAACTGCTCAATTACGACCTTAATGGTTCGGATAATAGAGCATTTAGACAAGTAGCTGTTGAATTCTCAAAACACAGAGACAGTCTCGAAGAGAAAGAACAAGTCAAGTCTCTGCTGATTTTAGCATCTCTCACATATCTATCTTTGTCTAAAATGTGTGTACTTTTTTTTGTCTTATCTCTGAATAATACTATTAGATTCTCAATTGTACTCAGAACCCAAAAGTCAAAACCTTTTTAGTCTCTTCACCAACATAAAGCCATAACCACTTGAAGAAAAATTCAATAAGGGGGTTGCCAATTGTCACGTGTAAAATATATGGTGGTAAATTAAAAATATCGAAGTAACGAAGGGTTCAAAATGAAAACATGTGTGTGTGCACGTGTGATGAGAAGAGCAAGAAACAAATCAGCGAGAGATTCCTTCCTCATTGTCTGTCACAGTTTTGGCCTCTCTCTTATTATCTCACTCTTTGTCTGTCTCTTAAAAGAGTTTCTATAAATCTCCGCCGCAGAGATCCATTGTGTTTTATCTCTATTTCTGCTGTATCTATGGATTCTCTCGTTGAATCCGGTTGGAAGGTAACTTTCTCTCTATCTCCTTATTTCTTCATCTCGTACCTTTTTGTTTGCGATTATTTGTTGTCTCCAGCGATTTGGTCGTGTTTTGTTGTGTCTCTGCCGACTTTAATTTACTGCATTTATGATACAGAGTGTTGTTATTACGGAACTAGTATCTGTGAGTGTTGGGTTTATTTATGTTTTGTTAGTTGTGGTTCATTACATTGGATTGTTTTGTGGTCCCTTTGTATTGGATTTGGTTTCGTGTCGATAGGCTTGTGGTTTTCAGATCTGGATTTTGACCTTGTGTTGTTACTTCCACATGGATAGTGATTTGGTATGTCATCTCAGTTAAGGCATAATCACTCTTAGTCTAGCTACAGAGGATCTGTGACTATGATGATACGTGTTGATAAGCAATACTTGTTCCTTGATCGTCTTTGATGAGTGGCTGTCGATGGATTGTGTTAATTTTATAGAATTGTTATTTCAGCTTGTTATTTTGTAGAATTGAACACAATTTTCTCTTTCCCTTTGGCAATCATGTTTGGCTATTGGCTCGAAAGTTAATAGCTTTCACTGACCCTTTTTTGTTGGGTGATGATGCAGTACCTTGTTACGCATTTCAGCGACTTTCAATTGGCGTGCATTGGGAGTTTTATCCTTCATGAAAGTGTGTTTTTCTTGTCTGGACTCCCTTACATTTTCCTAGAAAGGACTGGTTTGCTGAGCAGTTACAAAATTCAGGTTTGTATTGTTCTCATGAATCAGTGATCTTCTATGTCTATAGTTGTAGGTTTCTCTGTGACCGTAATCACCAAGTAATCAGCACGAGGAATTCTTTTATTTTTTGAAACCTTGAGTGATAACAATGTGATAACTGTTTTAGCTTCTTGTTTATGTTAACCAATTACTTTTGTTTTGGTCTTCTCCAGACAAAAAATAATACTCCTGAAGCACAAGGAAAATGCATTGTTCGACTATTGCTTTACCATTTCTGCGTAAACTTGCCCCTCATGATGGCTTCTTATCCTGTCTTCAAATTCATGGGCATGCAGAGCAGTTTTCCTCTGCCGTCCTGGTATTATCAGGTTCTTTAGTGCTGAAAGCTTTTTTTTCTTTGGGTTCTGATGTTAAACTCTTCCAATTGGCAATATATAGTAAAATGTCAGTGTTGAGCTGCATGAGAAGAACCTGAGTTATGTTTGATCTGGTTTATAAAACCATCTTTGGTTATTATGCTCCTGCAGGAAAGTTGTGTCTGCCCAGATCTTGTTCTATTTCATCATTGAGGACTTTGTATTCTATTGGGGTCACAGGATCTTGCATACAAAATGGCTGTACAAGAACGTCCACAGTGTGCATCATGAGTAAGCTTCAGTACTTGTGCTTGATAATGTTAGTCCATTTAAGCTTCAGTACTTGTGCTTGATCAATGCTCTTACTTATTTACAGATACGCCACACCGTTTGGTTTGACATCAGAATATGCTCATCCTGCTGAAATTCTGTTCCTTGGTTTTGCTACCATCATTGGTCCGGCTCTCACCGGTCCTCACCTGATCACTCTCTGGTTGTGGATGATGCTCAGAGTTATTGAGACAGTTGAGGCACATTGTGGTTATCATTTCCCATGGAGCCCCTCGAATTTTCTTCCTCTGTACGGCGGGTAAGATCAAACATATAACCTGTAAATGCCTTGAAGAAGCAACACCCTCAAGTCTTAACAGATTATTAACATGAGTGTATGATAATTTGTTTACAGTGCTGACTTCCATGACTACCATCATCGATTACTCTACACAAAGTCTGGCAACTACTCATCAACGTTTGTCTACATGGACTGGTAAACATCTGAACTATGTTCCTTTCGGAACTAACTTATTCCGACACTAAAGATATGTAAAATTGTTTTTGTGTTACTTCAGGATCTTTGGCACCGACAAAGGTTACAGAAAACTGAAGGCCCTTAAAGAAACCTGACAAGAAGCAAAGTTGGTTTACCAAGAGAGAGGTCTTATTCTCAAAAACCCTTCCTTTCTTCTGTGTTGCCTCTTTCATGAGTCAAAAACTTTAGTCATAAGAACTACATTATTTGCAACAATTTGGGTTGTAAAATCAAAGCTGTTGGTCTGAAGTTGATTCTGTGTTGGACTGTTGCTACTACTTACTGTTTTTTCTTACTTTATAGACACTGCTAGTTCTTGTAATTGCATTTGGTGCCTAGGATCCATTCTCATCATGTCTTTTAACTTTTGACACAGACAAAACACCTCCAAGTATCTAAGAGCCTAAAAGTGGAACTTCATTCCTTGCCCATTGGAATAGTCTGTCAAAATCTATTTAAAGCAAAATGTTTTTACGTTTTTTCTTATAATGTTTTTACATGTCCAACTTGGAACTTTAGAGAACTAAATGTAAACATAATTAGATGAATCCATGGGAGACACAAATCCTTCGCCTTGGTTTTAGTAGTCAGTAAAATTAAGATCCTCGTGAATACTCTTTCGACTTATTTTGATTTGATTTTGTTTAGTAATCATTACACGAAAGAGGAATCAGGGTTGAGAAGAAAAAAACTAAACATTCCTATAAAAGTTTTAACTTTTTTTTTTCCCTAAAATCGGGTTAATTTGTATTCCCTCTACTCTAGTGTGTGGGAGAGAAGTTCTGAGCTGCTGTAAAAGAACCACGCATTTCAAGAAAAACCAAAAAAATAGAAAAAGGGTTAAAGGCGGTGTGTGTCTTCGTCTTGGATTAGTGTCCACTTACGTGTCCTTTCCTTCTGAGATCAATCACAACAACACTGACGTTGTCACTACTGTGCCTTGCTAACGCCAACTTCGTCAGCAATACAGACGCTTCAGTACAAGCTTTGTCCGAGATCGCCGGATCCTCGCTACTTTGCTGTCTCTGACCACCACGGAGACACATACGCGCCACGGAGCAGGCGGTCTCGTTTGACACCACATCCCATAAACCGTCGGTTGCTAGTATGAGGCAATCGTCGTCCGTCCTGTCCGTTATAGTTACTTCTGGCTCGCAAGTCACGTAAGGTTTCAAATAGTTGTCTCCTATTGCTCTTGACATTGCTAAGACCCCTAGAACTCTCGGACAGTCCCAGTATATGACTCGTCCTCCAGCTCCTTCAATTCGGTCCAACTCGTCTGGACGATCAGGCTACACAAAAAAACACATCTCTGAGTTAAATCCACAATTCCGATCTCATCTTAAATGAAACTTAAAAATAAATAAAAAAACAACCAAGTGTGTTTCTTTTATTGGTTTTATACTTTTATAACCGAAATCTGGACTAATCAACAATTTACATTTTACACTAATAACCACCATATCTATGAAAATTATAATATTTTTTTTTATGATTTAAAACGTTCACAGTGACCAAATAAGATTGAAATCACAAATGAACAAATAATATTGGTTAGATAAACAAAAATCGAGATTATGTTTTGAGAGAGACTGACCTTGTGATCGGTGGATAGAGGCACTGGTTTCCCATTACGGCAAAGAACTGCTCTGGAATCGCCGCAATTTGCGACGATGATCTTATCCGGTGTGACGACTGAAACAACAGCGGTTGATCCCACGGAATCACAAGCCGGCGATTGTAGATCACACTTACAATTCGCACTCACTACCGATTCACTTGAAGACGCAACTTCCTTATCCATGCGCGTGAAGCTACGTTCCATAGTCTTTTTCCATTCTTCTTCCCCTTCTCCATTTGAGCTCAGTTCCTCTTGCACCAGCTTGTGAAGCCTCTCTCTACACCTCGCTGCAACCTATAGACAAAACAACGTGAGTTTGAACCGAATTTCAAATTTGCATTTTAGTGCGTTTCTACTAACCGGATGAGTCCATAGGGTTTATATAAAAAAAAAAAAAAGAATGCATGAAAACGAGGTCGTACGTGTGAACAACCATGGCCGTCGTACACACCAAAGTAGTGTCGAGAATTCTTTCGAGAAGAAAACGAAGGATGAATCGCCACCGCATCTTCCATTTCTCTTCTTCTACCGCAAACCGAAGAGGCACCGTATCTAGGAGACTCGACGTTGTCATCATTAATATCTCTCACCGTTTCTGTTTTAAGTAATTTACTCCCGGACAAATCCTCCGGAGAGCTTCGAGAAATCGACGAACAGCTCCTAGCTTGAGCCTCTTGTTTATTACGCTTACAATTCTTCTCCCAATCTTCTTCTTGTATCACTGTTTGAAACCTTTGCCTCCGCCGTGAATGTAGCGGCCTCGATTCATAAACCGACGACGGAGATGCGTCGGTCACCAATTCGTAACATATATCCGTCATATCCGAAACAAGAAACTCGATCTCCGATCTCTTCAATTGGATTGAGAAGAACAAAAATCTTTCAAAATGTTGAATCCTGTTTAGGTTACTTCACTGGTTAGTAAATGTTCGAAAATCGAAAACCATTCAATTAGAGAAATAATGTCATTACACGTTACTCGCACTCTATTTTTATACACAAAACCTGCCTCTTCAGAAATAATTTTTAATTCTTACTATTAAAATATAATAATCCACGTAAGACCGAGTGCAAGATTCGTGGTCCATTCAAACAAAGACAGCAAGGAACATAGGAAGTTCCTTTCGTGCCACGACTGTACGTACTAGTCGTAGCTTTTCCTGGCAATGTAGGTTTTGTTTTCTGTATTTTAAAAACATCTGAGGAATTTCATTACGTTAGTTTTCATATTTGATTACATGATGATAACCTAAATTTCGATATAAATATGTTTACTTTCAAAACCTAACAAGGTTAGTGCTGATATTTATATGTGTGTTACTAGACAGTAGACACGTTAACAAGGAAAACCTTAGTTTAATATCTCAATTTTTTTATTTTTTATTGTCTTTATAATATGTAGGACAGTAATCAACTATGTTGTGATGGCAGTATGAACAATTATAAAACAAATATATATCAATTGCATAGGCATTTGTGTCCACATCTCGTCGAATTTATTTTATGCACGGGATACAAATTTAAGCTTCACGCAATGACACAATTTGAATTCTCATCGTTCTCCTCGAGAGCGCTAATGATTTATGGATAATTATTGTAGAAAGTTCGATTAAGTTAAATATCCAAAAAGATTAACTTACTTAGATTTTTTTTTTTCTTTCACCAAGTTATACAAGCGAATGTAAGTAATATTTTGTTTACATGTCTAGTATTTTGAGTCTTTAAATACGTTCCCACCGCATGTCTTTTTAGCTTACTTGTTATAACTTTTTTTTTTTGGTAAACTACTTGTTGTAACTTGTTTTGTGCTATGTGTGAGAATAATAAATTATAAAAAACAGAGAAATTTATGAACAGAGTAAGCTCCATCGACATAACTTACATATATAACTTGTATAGATTAAAATATTAAAAATATTATCCAACAATTTGGCACTAATTAAATCACATAAAATTTAGGCATGCATATATATGCGTTTAAGGCAAAGAGAAGCCGTTAACAGTGAATCCTCCATCAACGCAAATGGTTTGACCTGTTATATAAGAAGCTGCAGGAAGACAGAGAAATGCTACAAGCGATGATACTTCATTTGCCTCTCCGATACGCTTCATTGGTGTCACACTCTCCACCTTCTCTTTTACATCTTTACCACTGAGAAACTGAAGTACATTTTTACATAATTAAACTAAAAGACTAGTAAGAAATATATACAGATAGTTAATAATTTGTTTTCATAGTATAGGTGAGATTTTTTTTTTTTCTTTGCCTTACATCTTTATTTGCCGGAGTTGTGACGAACCATGGACAAACAGAGTTGGTCCTTATGTTATCACTCGCCCACTCGCATGCCAAATTTCTGGCCAGCTGATTCATTGCCCCTAAAATGCGTACATTTATGTAAGTCTCAATAAAAGAAAATGATCATTAATTGTTTTAACTATGCATAAGAACATATATGTATATATACCTTTGGTTGCTCCATAGATGGATGTATTACTCAAATTAACAACCCCAGCAGCGGAAGACATGAGAACAATGTTCCCTGAACCAGATGCTTTCAACAAAGGGTGCGCAAGCTGCGAGAGATGAAAAGTTGACTCCAGGTTTGTAGCCATTATAAACGAGAAATCTTCTGCTGTACACTCTGTGGTTGGCTTTACTACACCCGTTCCCACATTGGGTACCTATATACACCCAAACAAACCAAACACATCATGATTCGGTCATTGTGGATCGATCCAAGCTCGAGGATGAAGAGAAAATTATATATATACACACTTACGAGGATGTTGAGTTTTCCTTGGAAGAGAGAGGAAACAGTTTCCATGAGTTTAACTCGCTGGTCACGAGAAGAAACGTCGCAAACAGAAGTGGTGACCTGAAACCCTTTTGCTTGCCATTCACGTAAGCGTTCTTGAAGCAGAGCTTCGTCTCTGGCACATGTGTGAACTCTTGCTCCCAACATGGCTAGTTCCTCCACCACAGCTTCTCTATTTGTAGCACACATGCAATTTTAGTTTACACATCATTAATCTTTGCTCTTTTTAGGGTTCTCTTGATTAAACATCGGAATACCATCAAAAGATCCAACATAAGTCAATGATTGGAATGAGAGCGCAGATTTAATACAGAACTAGTAAGAATTAGTAGGTAGGTAGATAGATGAATTGGGACTGACTAACCCGATGCCTTTGGTGCCACCGGTGACCAGAGCGGTCATGCCTTCAAGACTCCATCTAGGTTTATCTCTCAAGCTTTCCCCTGTCGTAGCCATATCTGATTATGAATCACAGAGACAGATATTTTTTCATGGAGCGAGATTTGTATATATAATGGACCACACGTAACGATGCAAGGCTTGTAGCTGTAGGAAATGCTATGTGACATCAATTTGAAAAGTGGACCAGTCCAACACTTTTAAAACTATTTAAAGCTTTTAATAATTAAATAAGATATATATATATATATATATATAAATATATTTATATTTGAGAGAACAATAAAAGATGAAAGTAAAGTAAGAAATTGAAAATAATTAAATAAATACATGTGACTAAACCTCATCTTTTCTTTAGCTATGATTCTAAATCTCCACATAATTAATGTGCTTGGATATATTTTAAAGTCATACATAGCATCTACTATATAATAAACAATAACTTTTTAAGAAAAATATCTATAGTTTGTAATTAATTACATGATATGCCATTAGAAAATAGTTAAAGATATCAAATTAATAAATGAGAATTTTCAAATTAAGTAAATATCTTCTTTTCTAGTTTTCTTCTTCTTTATTTTTAGAACTAGGTCTCAGACCCCCCGCGATGTCGCGGGGGAAAATTTTATACTAAAATTTGTAATACCGATTTATATTATGATAAAACTGTGTGATCATAAGTGAAAATATATTTTATATTATTATACATATATTGATATTGTCATATCAGTATAAACGAAAAATTACAACAAAAAATTATCATTCTAAATAAAAATATATTAACAAAAAATTATAGTAAAGAGAAACACAATTTTCGAAAGATAAAACTATTTTAGTAATACTTTATTTATCTTTTGGTTCATGGTCTCCCTTTGAACACGAACCATTGTGTCCTTTCGAACCATCATGTCCCTTTGAACCATCGTGTCTTTTCGAACACGAACCTTTGAGTCCCTTCGAATACGAACCTTCGTGTCCCTTCGATCCTGCACTCCTAAATCTATCCAAGTCCTTCTCGGACAATCGTGATTCCTCCCTCATCCGCCGGTAGTCGTCACCGGACTTCTGGTTGACCCCTTTCTCGGTGGTCCTTGATCGTGAATATTTTGAGAGAAGTTTTGTGACTCATTTTGTGGGTATGAATGTTGTGTTCAACCCTTAGGACGTCCACCCCTTATATAGGGATGAAAGGGTGTCTTCTGTTAAGGACACATCCATTCCCTGCACCCTTTCGAAGGGTTGCACCTTTCTGATCGTAACCGCTTGATTTTCTCACCCTTCTCAAGAACACCATTTTCTTAATGCTTTTGGAATAAGTTCTGATGTTTCAGATTCAAAAATTTGTACATGGATGGAAACAGTAAATATTATCAATAATTGGTCATCTTCACTCTTTTTTTAATAGTAATAAATTCTCGATCACATTTCCCCCCTAATAACGTATACAATCATGGTACAATTGACATATTTTTAAATTTATCAATTATCAATTGACATATTTTTATTAATTTTAGGGGCAAATAAAAGGATTTTTTTTATTTTTGATATTTATTTATTATTATTATTATTATTCGATTCTAAATTTACAAAATTACAGAGACAACATCCATGCTACAGATACATACATGATAAATAATCATAAATAATGGTTATATAGCGTACTTTAACAGAAATAAACTTGTATTAATTTTCTTTCAGAATCTAATTTAAAACGAGACATGGGACATAAGTTACTTGTGTGGAAGCTCCCTTGGTCCAGTGGTTGACCAAGGGTGTTTATGATGCTTCTACATCAGGAGGTATGGGGTTCAATTCCCGGAAGGCGTAATTTATTTGGTGATTTTAAGGAGACAAGTTTACATGAGATCTTCTGCGTGGAGCATGTGCAAGCGCTAGATATGGATCTTCATAAGGCCAGACGCTAAAATTATCCGTCGAAAGAGTAGCCGATGTAATATTTATCATGATTTGCAATTGAATAATAATAATCCAGTGTTAAAAAAAAAGTTACTTGTATTAAGCCACTTTACAATACATTGTTTTTCAAATTTATGACCACATGGTAGAATCGCCAACTCATATCCATTTTAAAAAGTTTTTAAACAAATTACGCATTCTTCTTGAGGACTGCTTTTTTCTGTTTGTATAAATTATTTTATAAAGTACTATTGATGACAGAACCAGTATATGTTAAACCTATCGTTTATTGTAAAATTATACATTTTCCAGAAAATATATAATTTGATGACGTAAATTACAATTATGGCAAACAAATAAATATTTACAAGATTTCAAAAACTATAATTATATTGATTAATTAATTGTGTAAAAAAATTTCTTTCTTGGATCTTCATGTGACGAATTGGAATCATTGCTTTTTTCTAATATATTGTGGATCCTGGATCCAACACTCGAATATATAATATAAAAGTATAAAGAAATTGGATGAAAATAAGAACAAATTCGTAGAAATGAGAGTATAATAGTGATGTAGTAGATATGAATTTTATCACCAAAATATTGGAATAAATTATGAATAAAAATACATAGATTTGAAGAAATAATCTCTAATAACTATTGGAAATAACATAAGACATGTAGAAAATTATGGTGTAAAATATAAAAGAATATGGGTGTGAAAATGTAGAAGATTTGAAGTCCTTTTGCTTGTAGTCTTCACCTCTATTTTATAGTCTTTTTCCTCCTCCCAAGGTGTCATTATTGGACCATTAATTATGGAATTAACTCACACAATTAATCATGGTAATAAATTCGTAAACTTGAATGACAAGTTTATTCCTTTGACCATGTCAATTAATTTATGAATTAAATCACACATTAATGTCAATATTTGACCACCTCCTTTGTGAAATCTTGACCTTGTTGGGCTTCGTAAATCGATGGGCCTCCGGTGCACTAAAAATGATCCATGGTGCGGGATCCGGTATCAACATATATGAGATCTTTTCTGGATTAGTATACCATTTAAAACGGTTCATTTGACGTTTACTGCAATTAAAGCGTCCAACCCAAATAAAAAATATACAAGAAAGCTATATTGGTTGAGGATGTCTTTTCATATCCATACTTTCTAGTAATGTTAACGCAACATCTATATTTTGTTGTATGCAACCCATATATAGGGTGTGATTGGTAACATGAGTTACCATGTGGTATCATTGAGTTATGAAGATAAATCAAAAATGTTACCAATCATGATTTGTTTTAAAAAACTTGATTTTGAGATTGATTTTTGTTGAGTTATGGTTGATGTACAAATTTGAGTTATCTCCTTTGTAAAATTGACTTAACTCAAAATCATGAAAATTTTCATGAGTTAATGATGTTGTAAGTTGAGTTATAATTTTTATTTATTAAAAAACGAAAATTAGTGTTTTTTAATTAGAAAAATATATTTCTTTGTCTTAATTCAATTTGAATAATGAGAAAAATTGTTATTATTACTTAAATTTCATGCAATAACATAAAATCTAGTTATTTAAATTTCTTAATTTTTTAACATATGTAAAATTTATTAATTTATGTTTTTAATTTCTTTTAAAATCAAAAAATATTTGTAGGCATATATTTTAAAAATATGAAAATTTAAATATACTATGAAAAAATGTCATTAGTTTTGTAATTATTATGTTACAAAACTATTATTAAAATTAACTATATTTACTTTAGTATTATTTTATTTTATGATTTAACTTAATTAATAAATTTTGTAATAAATATTATTATTATTGATATTTTAATTTAAATTATTTTTAATAACATATACTGCAACTTTTAAAACTCGAGTTACCAGTCAATGTTTTTATTAGACTGATAACTCATATTTTTACAGCAAATTTACTACATCAATCTGCAGTTTATACCACATAATTTTTACTGCAAATCACATCAAATTATAATATCGACCTTAATAATACGTGTTACCAGTCGGAGCCATATACTAATTACCATACAAAATTGTTAAATAAAAAACGAATTGTATAATCCATCTACTTCTGAGAAAAAAATGGTTGGCATCTTCATTAGACTTTTATATTTAAACTTTACTAATAGTTCCATATTCTTAAAGTCATTCCAAAAATCTTTAGTAATATCAAGAATTAGTGGAATTCCTTTTAACTTAAAATGATGTATGTTTAAAAATAGTGTAGAAAGAATAGAATAACGTTCATGAATGTTGAATTTAAAAATATTTTGATTCATCATAAAAAATATTTGATAGTTTTCTATGGACAAAAACAAATATATAGGATTGCATTTGAAAAAACACAACTTTAAAAACAAAAAGACACAATTGTTTAAATGAAAAGACATATGGTTTACAATGAAAAGTCACAACCGTACGGATTTTTAAAAGCGGTTAACAATGAAAAGTCACAACCGTACGGATTTTTAAAAGCGGTTAACAATGAAAAATCACAACCGTACGAATTTTAAAAGTGGTTAGCATTTAAAAGTCACAACCGTACGGATTTTTCCGGATTGTTATTATTATATAGATTAGTTCTTTCAAAGATTTTGTTATCATTTAAATCATTAATTTTAAAATTTTCAATTGATTTTCTTAATTTCTAATTTAATGTTAATTTCATTTTTAGCTATTTAAATTTATATTTAATTTATACTATGAAATTTCATTGATTTTCTTTTCATAAAACAATGTATAATATATCCAACAATACATTTTAAAAATAAACGTTTTGATAGAATTTATCACATTTAACTTTCATATATTTTATTATATAAAACTTTAACTCCCTCATCAGAATCCGACATATGTCAAAATTATAATTAAAACGATTATGACATGTGTTAGGCAATCTTAGATGTCGACATGTATCAAAAAAAGTTAAAATATTTTCCTAACATAAAAAAAAAGCTAACAAAAAAGAATAAAATTTCAATTAATTGATTAGATTTGATATGCATATATTTTTTTGAATTAAATTTATAAAGAAACAATGAGTGTTGAAATTAAAAACGACAATATAAGTTATTTAATTTAACATTAATTTATCTGGATATAAAGTATGTTTAAACATTAAGGACTTAAAACCTTGCCTTGGTTAAGGACTTAAGGCCTTAAGGGTTATGCCCGACTACATTGGATCGACTCAAGTTTCAGAACAGTGTAGGTTTCAAGACTTTCCTCTCATTCGTAGACAAACACAATGTCGAGGACTCTAATACATAAAACAACGTAAATTGTTTTATTAATCCCAGTCACTCACATAGTCACATGGAAACGAACAAACATGAAAATTTTCATGTGAACACGACCAAATTCTTGTCTGATAAAAGATTGTCTTCGCGGAGTCACTCACATGGAAACAAACAAACATGAAATTTTCATGTGAACACGACCAAATTCTTGTCTGATAAAAGATTGTCTTCGCGGACAGGCTTAGAAGGCACATGGACGGAGAGAGATTCATCAACACAGATGGTCTTAACTTCTTAAGATATCGATTCATCTCCCCCCTTCGGTGTAGTAACAAATTAGAAAAATCTCTTTTAATTGCAAAATGTGAAAGCAAACGACAATTCAAAACGGATGGCTAAGATACCAAATTTGTGAGTTTATTTATATAGATACAATTAATGAAAATGCAAAAGAGAAAGTAAAAAAAAAAAAAAACAATCGACGCCTTAAGGCAGAGGCTTGAAAGAGAAGCCATTAACAGTGAAACCTCCATCAACGCAGATGTTTTGACCAGTTATATAAGAAGCTGCAGGTAGACAAAGAAATGCCACAAGCGGTGATACTTCGTTAGCTTCTCCAACACGTCCCATCGGTGGCCTACTCTCCACTTCTTTTCTAAACTCTTCATTACTAAGTGCCTGACAGATTTTTCACTTAACTTTAAATTGAGAAGTAACAATATAGAATTATATAAATTTTTCATTTTCATATTTATTGCCTTACTTTCGTAACTAAAGGAGTTGTAATGAACCATGGACACACAGAGTTAACCCTTATTCCGTCACTTGCCCACTCACATGCTAAGTTTCTTGCTAGCTGATTCATAGCTCCTAAAGCGCCATTTATATACACATACATTATATCGTAAGTCTCAAAACACGATGCATCATTAATTGCTTGAAAAACTATATTGTATATATTGATATACCTTTACTTAATCCATAGATGGAGTCACCATTGACATGCACAACTCCAGATACAGAGGAGATTAGAACGATGCTCCCTGAACCAGAGGCTTTCAACAAAGGATGCGCAAGCTGTGAGATATGAAAAGCTGACTCGAGATTCGTAGCCATCATAAATGAGAAATCTTCCGCTGTAAGCTTTACGGTCGGCTTCACTATACAAGTTCCCACATTGTTTACCTTATATAGATCCAAACCAAAGAGATAAGAAAGCACAACAAAATCACTTCCTATATGGATCAAGGCTTATATACTCACGAGGATGTTAAGTTTTCCTTGGAAGAGAGAAGAAACGGTTTCCATGAGTTTCTCTCGTTGGTCACGAGAAGAAACGTCGCAGACAGAAGTGGTGACCTGAAAACCTTTTTCTTGCCATTTACGTAAACTTTCTTGAAGCTGAGTTTCGTCTCTGGCACATGTGTGGACTCTTGCTCCTAACATGGCTAGTTCCTCCACCACTGCTTCTCTATTCATATGATACATATACATTACCAATCTATTCTCCTTTTCCGGGATGTGTTGATTAAACATCGAAACAAAATCAAAAGATCCATATATATATATATAAATCTACAATTGAAATGAAATGAGAGCTTAGATTCAAAATTGAACTGGTAAGAAAATAGGTAAGGTAAGAGAGTTGGGACTGACCCGATGCCTTTGGAGCCACCCGTGACAAGAGCGGTCATGCCTGCAAGGTTCCATCTAGGTTTGTCTCTCAAGCTTTCCCCTGTCTTAGCCATTTCTGATTATGAGCCGAAGAGACAGACAACTTGTTATGAAGATCTAAATCTGTGGCTAAGAAAAGTTCATATAATGTTACCAAAAAAAAAAAATGTTCATATACATGAATGACATTCGTAAATACTAGGCCACACGTGTATGAAAGGCTTTTCTATGTTTTAATTAGGTTAAGAGAATAATGGGCCTTGGTTAAGGGTTAGGCCCAACTACTTGGCATCGACTCATGTTTCACTATTTCAGAAGTCAGAACAATGCAGGTTTCCTGAATTTATTTTTTTTTTTGGTAAAATCCTGAATTTATTTTTTTTTAGTGAGATAGACATTATATCCAAAAGTTTAATAGAAGGTTTGGGTTTGAGTCTAAATATTGTGATTTATTGGTGGAAGTCTCACCCCTCAGGTCTGAGTTTCAATTCTCGGAGAATGTGATCTTCAGTAACTCATAAGACAAAGATAAATTGCTTTTATTCACTGCAATCACTCACAGTACAGACTCACAGATTTGAAATCAAAACATCACATGTGTCAAACTAAATTTAAAATTAGTATATAATTATATTATCTGTACTATATTTGTTGCAATTTCCCTCAGAGACTGATCCTCTGACGATAAATTCCTTTGTTTCCAATTCTCGTAAGCACTGGTTAAGCTGAGATTTGTCCCTTACACACGTATGTATTGTTTCCCAAAGGCCTGCGAGTCCCTCTGATATAGCATGCCTAGAGGTTCATCAAGAATAATAAATGTGTAAGCAAATTTAGGTTTTTTTGTTGTTGCTTGTAACGCAAGAAAGATGACTTGGAAAATGATTGTAGAAGACAAACCCTATGCCTTTGGTTCCCCCGGTGACAAGAGCGGTCATGCCTTGAAGACTCCATCTGCTCTGTTCTGCACTTCTGCTCTAGCCATTTTTGTGGATGTTTCTGTTCTTGTTTGATGATAATGATAATGAAAATTGACCATTAAATAATGATACCAGGTTAAGGGAATCCTAAAAGGAATTGAGGAAAGCTATCGTATCTAATGACGTTGTGACTGGTGTGGTAGGGAGACATATTAGAGACCAAAGTATAATGTCACAAGACTGAACTAGTTTAGTTTTAAATATTTAATGGGGCTAGTGATGATGACGTAACTAATGATGGGTCTTCCACTAAATTAATATGGGAGAATTGATGATGTAAGTGATGATGAGTCTTCTTCAGCTAATTTAAGGCTAATAAGTAATAACATGTTTAGGATTTCGAAGGGTAATCTTGTTTCATTACTGGATCTGCTTATAGGTAAGATGAATGGAAAGAGCAATTTATCTTTGTGTTCTTAGTTTCATACTCATGTAGTTATTTTGGATTTCCAAAGCAAATTAAAATACTGTTTTCCTGATACATGACAATATATCGTCTCACATTTTTGATGAGAGGTAATGAGAGGTAAAGCCGGACCAAAAAAATCCGGGCGGCTGGGCCATACAAATTAAGAAAAAATTAACATCATATAGTTTTTAAAATATAAAAAACTATAGAATAGAATTTAAACAAAATTATTGTTTTTTAAACAGAGTAAAATAAAATCTTTTTTTAAGAAATAACAACCACTTAAAATTTTGGACCCACACAATATTTTAGGATCCATATACTCATATATTAACCATAACCAATATAAATCTATTAAACTAAAAAAATAAATTTAAATGGGGTTACTAAAGTTGGGACCCATTGTAATGTTTCATATGCATGAGTTCAAGTCCGACTCTGACAGGATAATTCTCTGGATCTGCATCTTGCTTGATGGATTCAAAATCGAAAAATACAAAGAAAGAGACAAATCTCATTTTTATTAATACTTAAAAACCAAATAACAAAGTGGAAACACAAAAGGCTTAAATAGGCTATAATCTCACAAAGAGATATATAACACCAACCAAAAAAAAAAAAAAAACCCAGAGATAGACTTCAATCCCAAGAGAAGTTATTTTACACACCAAAACCGATAAAAATGCTTTTAACGGAACGAATAAGAGATGCCGCTGCATCATCAAGCCTGTGGCTGATAGGAGAAGCCATTAACAGTGATACCTCCATCAACACAAATGGTCTGACCAGTTATATATGAAGCTGCAGGTAGGCACAAGAAAGCCACAAGTGATGCAATCTCTCTTGGTTCTCCAACGCGACCGAGTGGAGTTCTACTGGACAAACTCTCGTTAAAACCAGCGTCTTTGAGAAACTGATTGTTCACAAGATTAGAAACAACAATAAGAAGTGGATGATGTTAATTATAAAAAAGAAAAATTGAAAGATATGGAAGGTGTATTAATATTACATATTGAACTAGAGCCGTGTTAATAAAATTAGGAGCAACAGCGTTGGCTCTTATGCCGTCTTTTGCCCACTCACAAGCCAAATTTCTTGCTAGCTGATTCAAAGCTCCTGCACATATATACACAATAAAAAGATAAATTCTACAAGATATCATACTAAATACTTTATCAACGTAACGTAGTTCTTTTCCAAAAACGTAGCTAAACATTGATTTTTTTTTTTTTTTTATCAAACATCATTTGAAAACAATAAAAATAATTGAAAAATCTCCTAATAATAAGGTATATAAAGATCGTACTTTGTCGAGAAAAAAAAAGTTCGTATATACATAATGAAACATATATAAAAGATTCCACAATACTATTGCGTTTAATGCAATGGAAAATCTCTCTATATTGATTAGCCAGTCTGTGTACCTTTGGTCAAACTATAGATGGAACCACAGTCAACTGATACAACCCCTGCAATAGAGGAAATAAAGACGATGCTTCCAAATCCAGAAGCCTTTAAGAGTGGATGTGAAAGCTGGCTAAGATGATAAGCAGATTCCAAGTTTGTTGAAATATGGAACGAGAAATCGTCTGCCACATATTCTATTGTTGGCTTTGTGCGACCTCCGCCAACGTTATTAACCTATGTTGAAACATAAAAGAATAAGAAAAATCTTACTAACTTAACATTGATAACAAAAAAGAAAAAGAAAGAAAAATCCTACTTTACATGTCATTTCTTATTAGCCAAAAAGAAAATGCTTAGTTTCTTTAAGTAATTAAAATTAGCTTACAAGAATGTTAAGCTTGCCACCAAATATCGTTGTGACAGTTTGCATAACTGTTTCTCTCTGGGGACGAATGGATACATCACAGACCGAACCACTCACTTGGAACCCTTTCTTCTCCCATTCGGATAAACTTTGATTGAGCAGAGTTTTGGATAGGTCACATACATGGATTTTGGCCCCAAAACCGGCTAGTTCCTCTACTATGGCATGCCTAAAACATTCGACACAAAAATTTTAGCATAAAATCAAAATAATGGGTAAAAAATATGATATAGGGAGAAGAAAGACGAACCCAATTCCGCTGGCTCCACCAGTTACAAGAGCAGTCATACCTTGAAGACTCCATCTTTTATCCATTTTATGTTTGCATGTGACTAACAATGACCAGAGATGCCACATATATATAGAGCCAAATTAGATAAACTATTAAGGAAAAAAAACGTGGACTAGCGTAATCCGTCAAAACTGAATCCAGACCATACATTATATTTTTTTGGTTTGGATATTTGGAACTAGATCCGGTTAAATATATTAAAAGCATTTGAAGTATATAGTTTTACATGTATTATGTTTATAAAAATCACATAAAAATTTAATTTAGATTATTTTCTTATAAAATATTATTATTATGGGATACTTTATTATTCGATATTTTATTATTATTGTATTGCATGCAAAGAATTTTTAAAAAAGATTTTATAAATCTTCCTAAAAATGTTAATTAACCTAAAAACCCAAATTTTTCTGGTTAAGTGTTGGTAATTAGATTTGTAAAGTCATTTATAGCATTCAGTTCAATAATTTTTAGTTTAGCATTTTTAAAATGCTATTATAAAGTAACTCAACTCAGCATACTATATTTGATAGCAAATTGGAAAACCGTGCTATAACAAAGTGCTATAAATGTGGACTTTTTTTCTTTATAAAGAGAATGAATCTATATTGCCCAAAAGCTGCTTACATAAGAAAATTTTTCATAAAAAACTTAGAAAAATCGTAAGTTGCTGATTAGGTTTTTAAAGTTTTTATACTTCTTACCGAAAATAGAAACGAAAAACAATAAAAAGGAAAGTGGTATTTCGTTGACAAAAAAAAAAAAGAAAGTGGTATTTGTTCTGTTGTTCATGAGGGAAATGGACCGAGCGATTATAGAGAGGAACATATTGATCCTGGAGAAGGACCAATCGGTCCTTCACAACCACGAAATATAGGTGCAGGCATAAGTAGAGTGGACTGATCGTTCCTATCGGTCCTTCGCAACCAGGAAAAATAAGCGTAGGCGTAAATTGAATGGACCGATCAATTCTAGGAAAAAACGATCAGTCCTTTGCAACCAGGGAAAACAACATGTCCAGTTCATCGCGTGACCGATCGATCCATCGGAAGGACTAATCGGTATTTTTTTTATCTTTTTGCTCTTTCTCGACCCAAACACGTCCAAAAGTGTCCATTTCCAGCATATCGCCTTAAAATCTAGTAAAGACTCGAGACACAACCACACCGACACAAAAACGGATTTTGACGCAACAAAAAAACTCAAAACAAATATAAAATACCAAGTTAACGACACTAAAAAACGCAATATATCCGTGACAACGTGGGGGTGTTCCTAAAAGTAGTACTTTTTGTTTTTTTGTCGTCAAATGCATTTCTATTACTCATTTTCTGGGAGGACCCAAACCGGTACAGGTAATTGTGCCTTGCTCTCAAATTATTAGAGTAATAGGGAAAGAACCATATAAATCACGTGATATAAAATGTGACAAGACCATTCTCTTGTCTTGTAGAATCAAATAAATCACGAGATAAAACACGACAAGGCCATGCTCGTAGTGAGAGACAAAACAGACAAAACGTGAGATAGACGGAATAACAACCAAAACAAATTCAGTATATTCTTGCCGTGTTACAATTGCCCTTTAAAATCAAAGGTAAGCTCTGCCAGTTCACTCTCTACCACGGACAATTCAAGATTACTTATCCCAAATAATTGGAGACGGTACTGTACTGAGTTATTTGAATACATATTGTTCACCTCAGATGATACTGCTTTTGTAATTGATGTTGTAAGTGCTCTGTTTTATGTAGAAAGAGCTTAAACGTGTGTCTATAACCAAAGTTTATCTTAATGAGAAAAGAAAAGACGCTTCATGGAAAAAAAAAAAGATCATGAAACACAATACAGACACCCATGCTTTACTGTTCTTTTCATTTTTATTTTTTTATTTTTTTTGTTACTAAATGGAATATTTTGTATATCTAGTTTTCCACAGGTGTAATTACTAGGATTGAAAATTCAGTAAAGAAGCTGCTCTATTCAAAAGCAAATGGAATTTTGTGAAGTATGCCTTTCGAAGCAAACACACTGGAACAACTAAAAGATTCCAAACACTTGGTGTGAGTCCAAAGGTCTGAGCTTAAAAGGTGAGCTTGTACATTTTCTTCCCTCGAGGTGCTCAATTAAGAATCTTCTATACATGCGAGATTAGCATCTCCACAATGGACTTGTGATATTGTTAATGTTTTCGTGCATAAACTCATAGCGTCAGTGTTTTATTGGAGAGAGAACATTGGGAGTATTAAGACAAACAAACAGAACGTGACATTCTCAAGCTTGTGGCTGATAGGAGAAGCCGTTAACAGTGAGACCTCCATCAATACAAATGGTTTGACCAGTAATATAAGAAGCTGCAGGTAGACACAAGAAGATCACTAATGATGCAACACTATTCGGCTCTCCAACACGGCCAAGTGGAGTCCTACTCAACAATCCCTCCCTGAACCTGACGTCCTCAAGATACTTTAAGAAACACAATTAAGAGATGATTAGTTGTACTTGTAAAATTGACCAAAACAAATTAAATGTTAAAATCGAGCCCAAGTTGTGCTCTGCTTTTGGCTGCTCTGTTAATGCAAGGCTTACTCTTTGTTATCGGATACATCTTGTTGTTCGGTTTTACAAAGATTCAAAGCTTAACCCATTGTATGACTTAATAAAACTATATGCTTAGTTTATTTAAACTAAGATTAGAATGAAAAGAATGTTAAGCTTGCCATATAACATCGTTAAGACAGATTGCATAAGTGGTTCTCTCTCAGGACCAAAAAATGCATCACAGACCGAACCACTCACTTGAAACGCTTTATCATCCCATTGGCATAAACTTTGATTGAGCAGAGTTTTGGATCTTGGCATAGAAATCTTCTACCAAGGCGAGATTAGCATCTCCACAATAGCATTCTGAAATCGTTTATGTTTTAGTGCATAAACTCATAGCATGAGGGCTTTATTAATTAGAGAGAGGACACTGAAAGTTTAAGACAAACAAAGAGAAGGCGAGATGAACATTCTCAAGCCTGTGGCTGGTAAGAGAAGCCATTGACAGTGAAACCTCCATCAACACAAATGGTTTGACCTGTGATATAAGAAGCTGCAGGTAGACAAAGAAATGCCACAAGCGATGATACTTCGTTTGCTTCTCCAACACGTCCCATCGGTGTCCTACTCTCCACTTGTTTTCTATACCCTTCAAATCCAAGTGCCTGAGAGATTTTTTTCACTTAAATTTAAATTGAGAAGTATATATATATATATATAATAAAATTTTAATTTTCATATTTATTGCCTTACTTCCTTCATTAAAGGAGTTTTTGTGACCCACGGACACACAGAGTTAACCCTTATGCTGTCACTTGCCCACTCGCATGCTAAGTTTCTTCCAAGCTGATTCATAGCTCCTAAAGCGCGCATTTATATATACACTTATAATTTCGTAAGTCTCAGAACACGATGCATCATTAATTGATTGAATACTACATATAGTAGTATATATAGATATACCTTTACATGCTCCATAGATGAAGTCACCAGTGCTATGCACAACTCCATTTATGGAGGAGATGTGTACGATGCTCCCTGAACCAGAGGCTTTCAACAAAGGATGCGCGAGCTGTGAGATATGAAAAGCTGACTCGAGATTTGTAGCCATCAGGAAGGAGAAATCTTCCGCTGTATACTCTAAGGTAGGCTTGGGTATAGGCATTCCCACATTGTTTACCTTATATAGATCCAAACCAAAAACATAAGAAAGTACAACAAAATCACTTTCTATATGGATCAAGGCTTATATACTCACGAGGATGTTAAGTTTTCCTTGGAAGAGAGAAGAAACGGTTTCCATGAGTTTCTCTCGTTGGTCACGAGAAGAAACGTCGCAGACAGAAGTGGTGACCTGAAAACCTTTTTCTTGCCATTTACGTAAGTTTTCTTGAAGCTGAGTTTCGTCTCTGGCACATGTGTGGACTCTTGCTCCCAACATAGCTAGTTCCTCAACCACTGCTTCTCTATTCATAGGACATATATACATTACCAATCTATTCTCTTTTTCCGGGATGTGTTGATTAAACATCGAAATAAAATCAAAAGATCCATATATATAAATCTATAATTGAAATGAGAGCTCAGATTCAAAATTGAACTAGTAAGAAAATAGGTAAGGTAAGAGAATTGGGACTGACCCGATGCCTTTGGAGCCACCCGTGACAAGAGCGGTCATGCCTCCAAGACTCCATCTAGGTTTGTCTCTCAAGCTTTCCTCTGTCTTAGCCATTTCTGATTATGAGCCGAAGAGACAGACAAATTTTCATGGAGATCTAAACGTCTGGCTAAGAAAAGTTCATATAATTAATGTTACCAAAAAAAAAAAAAAAAAAAAAGTTCATATACATGAATGACATTCGTAAATACTAGGCCACACGTGTATGAAAGGCTTTTCCATGTTTTTATTAGGTTAAGAGAATAATGGGCCTTAGTTAAGGGTTAGGCCCAACTACATGGCATCGACTCATGTTTCACTATTTCAGAAGTCAGAACAATGCAGGTTTCCTGAATCTTTTTTAGTGAGAGAGACATTAATTATATCCAAAAGTTTAATACAGACGTAACTCATAAGGCAAAGAGAAATTGCTTTTATTCATCGCAATCACTCACAGTCACAGGGTTGAAATCAAAACATCACATGTGTCAAACTAAATACAAAATTAGTATATCAATATATTTATCTGTACTATATTTGTTGCAATTTCCCTCAGAGAGAGAGGAGACAGCTGTTTGCATCAGTTTCTCTCTATCAGTACGTGAGGATATGTCACAGACTGATCCTGTGACGATAAAGCCCTTCGTTTCCCGTTCTCGTAAGCACTGGTTAAGCTGAGATTTGTCCCTTACACACGTACGTATTGTTGTCCAAAGGCCTGCGAGTCTCTCTGATATAGCATGCCTAGAGATTCATCAAGAATAATAAATGTGTAAGCAAATTTAGGTTTTTTGTTGTTGCTTGTAATGCAAGAAAGATGACTTGGAAAATGATTGTGGAAGAGACAATTAGACAAACCCAATGTCTTTGGTTCCCCCGGTGACAAGAGCGGTCATGCCTTGAAGACTCCATCTCTGTTCTGCTCTAGCCATTTTTGTGGATGTTTGTGTTCTTGTTTGATGAGAAATGATAATGAAAATTGGCTATTTATACTTTATAGTAAATAATGATACAATATTAAGAGAATCCTAAAAGGAATTGAGAAAGCTATCGTATCTAATGACGTTGTGATTATACTTTGATCTCTAATACTAATTCAGTGACTATACTTTGATCTCTAATAATAATCACTGAATTAGTTTTGTTGTAAATATTTAATGGGGATAGTGATGATGACGTAACTAATGATGGATCTTCCACTAAATTAATATGGGAGAATTGATGTTAGTGATGATTAGTCTTCTTCAGCTAATTTAAGGCTAATTAAGTAATAACATGTTTAGGATTTCGAGAGGTAATCTTGTTTCATTACTGGGATCTGCTTATAGTCAGATGAATGGAAAGAACAATTTATCTTTGTGTTTTTAGTTTAATACTCATGTAGTTATTTTCGATTTCCAAAAGCAAAATACTGTTTTCCTTGATAAAATCTGATACATGACAATATGTGGTCTCACATTTTTGACGAGACCAACACACAAGATCACAAGACCGGAGCATCTTAATGAGAGGTAAAGCCGGACCAAAGAAATACGAACCATACAATTTAAGAAAAAAAAATAATAGTTTTTAAAATAGAAAAAACTATAGATAATAGAAATCAATTTAAACAAAACTCTTGTTTTAAAAATGGAGTAAAATAAAATCTTTTTTAAGAAATAACAACGACTTAAAATTTTGGACCCACACAATATTTTAGGATCCATATACTCACCATAATTAATATATATATATATATAAAACTATAAATTTAAGTGGGGTTACTAAAGTAGGGACCCATTGTAATGTTTCATATTCATGAGTTTAAATAAGACTCTCACAGGATAATTCAGCTCAACCAAGTGATTCGATTGAATATCTCTGGACCTGCATCTTACTTGATGGACTCAAAATCAGAAAAAAAAAAAAAAAAAGATACACATCTCATTTTATTAATTATATACTTAAAAACCAAATAACAAATTCAAAAAAAAAAAAACAAAAAACCAAATAACAAAGTGGAAACACAAAGGGCTTAAATAGGCTATGATCTCACAACGAGATAACACCAAACCCCCCAGAGATAGACTTCAATCCCAAGAAATGCCGCTGAATAAAAACGCACTTAGCCAAACGAATAGGAGATGCCGCTGCATCATCAAGCCTGTGGCTGATAGGAGAAGCCGTTAACAGTGAGACCTCCATCAATACAAATGGTTTGACCAGTAATATATGAAGCTGCAGGTAGACACAAGAAGACCACTAGTGATGCAACTTCATTCGGCTCTCCAACACGACCAAGTGGAGTCCTACTCAACAATCCCTCCCTGAAACTGACGTCCTCAAGATACTTTAAGAAACACAATTAAGAGATGATTAAAGGAACTGTAGTTGTAAATTTGACCAAAACAAATGTTAAAAGTTGTCTTTTTTTTATTACAGATTCAGCCAGAGGAGTTCTGATGATATTAGGCGCAACAGCGTTGGCTCTTATGCCGTCTTTTGCCCATTCACATGCCAAATTTCTTGCTAGCTGATTCAAAGCTCCTGTGAAAGATATCAACAAAATATTTTTTCTTATAAAGAAGACAAAACTTCTTGTAGAATAGTCAGTTTTGCAATGTATATACACCTTTCGTTAGACCATAAATGGATCCAGCCTCAATTGATACAATCCCTGCAACAGAGGACATAAAGATAATGCTTCCATAGCCTGAAGCCTTTAGGAGAGGATGTGAAAGTTGGCTAAAATGGAAAGCTGGTTCCAAGTTAGTTGAGATGTGGAAAGTGAAATCATCTGCCACATATTCTATTGTTGGCTTTGAGCGAATTACGCCAACATTGTTTACCTATGTTTAACAAAAAGACTCTTTAAAGTTTTTTGTTTAAACGAATACGATCATTCGTTTATATATTAAGATCATTTACTTACAAAAATGTTGAGTTTTCCATCGAAAAGCGAGGAGACAGTTTGCATCAGTTTTTCTCTCTCGAGACGAGAGGTTACATCACAGACTGAGCCACTCACTTGAAACCCTTTCTTTTCCCATTCGCTTAAACTTTGGTTAAGCTTAGTTTCAGATATGTCACATACATGGACTCTAGCTCCAAAACCAGCTAACTCCTCTACTATGGCATACCTAAACATTCACTGACCATTTAGAAGCAGAGCAGTAGGTAAAAGAGGTCATATAGAGAGAACAGAGAAGAAAGACGAACCCGATTCCGCTGGCTCCACCGGTCACAAGAGCAGTCATACCTTGAAGACTCCATCTTTTATCCATTTTTCTTGTATGTTACTTGCAGTGACCAGAAATACCAAAGATTATATATACAATGCATGTGGGTAAGATAAGTGTGAATTAATGAATATGTTTGTATATGTGGTGGAGATTCTAAGTAGCCATAATAATTAAGAACATGACATCAATAGTCAACATCTTGTCCTAATCGTTTTGTCTTTTGCATTAACTTCACCCACAAAAGACAACTGAAACTACAAGTCAGACTGCTGAACAAAATTTGGTAAACATTCCACGTATTTAGGTAACCAAAAGGCAAATGATTCTTTCATACTTTTGGTGCTAATCTTCTAGTTAGGTTTCTTGTTCATCCCACTTTACAAACATTGAAAGTTTAACCCATTGTATGATAAAATCTCATTTGTTCATTTCTCTCTTTTATTGACAGAATTCTTGCTGACGACTTTATCAAAAAAAAAAAAAAAAAAAAAATTCTTGCTGAAGATTTGCTACATTATTTGGGAATTTATAATTATGCTCTTTTGATTTATAGCCGTTATAGTATCTTGTAGTTACTTTCTCTTTCTCTCCTTCCGCTTCTATATAAAGAGTAGAGCTCATGTAAAGTGTTTCATGGTTAAAAAATGAATTTCAAGGATAAATAAAATTGAATTTGGCATGGTGACGGCTAGGGAAGAAGATAACGTAACTTCTTCTCATGCAATATATAAATGAAGACCTAGCTCAATGATTTCAATCCTCATATTGGTAAAACCCTTGATTCGAGAAGAATCCAACCACTTACAACCCAATTAATTTTATTCCAAATGAGGAGCATTGTCTTGGAAAATGCATGCCTAATACTGGAACTAGCAACTAGAAATTGCATTACTGAATTTTTTTTGTGTCCTACTCCTCAACTCATATATACATGGACTCTTGATTTTGAAGCTACTGACCATATGACATTTGGATAATTACAATGTTGGTTGAGCCCAAGTTGTGCTCTGCTTTTGGCTGCTCTGTTTATGCAAGGCTTACTCTTTGTTATCGGATACATCTTATTGTTCGGTTTTACAAATATTCAAAGCTTAACCCATTGTATGACTTTAGACAATTATATGCTTAGTTTCTTTATACGTACTAAGATTAAATTACAAGAATGTTAAGCTTTCCATAGAACGTCGTTAAGACAGTCTGCATAAGTGTTTCTTTCTCAGGACAAGAGGATGCATCACAGACCAAACCACTCACTTGTAACGCTTTGTCATCCCATTCGCATAAACTTTGATTGAGCAGAGTTTTGGATAGGTCACATACATGGATCTTGGCATAGAAATCTTCTACCAAGGCGAGATTAGCATCTCCACAATGGGATTGCGAAATGGTTTATGTTTTAGTGTATAAAATCATAGCATGAGGGACAAACAAAGAAAACGCGACATGACCATCCTCAAGCCTGTGCCTTGTAAGAGAAGCCATTAACAGTGAAACCTCCATCAACACAAATGGTTTGACCAGTAATATAAGAAGCTGCAGGGACACACAAGAAGACAACTAGTGATGCAACTTCATTCGGCTCTCCAACACGACCAAGTGGAGTTCTACTCAGCAAATTCTCCTTAAAGCTAACATCCTCAAGATACTTTTAAGAAACACAAGTAAGAGATGGTTAGAAGAATTGAGGTCGTTAATTACATTCACAAAAAAAGAAAAGATGTAAAAGTTGTCTTTCTTATTACTGGTCGAGATGTAGGAGTATCGATGACATTAGGCGCAACAGCGTTGGCTCTTATTCCGTCTTTCGCCCATTCACAAGCCAAATTTCTAGCTAGTTGATTCAGAGCTCCTGTAAGAAAAAACAACAAAAAAATAAAAACACAAAATAAATTAAAAAAAAACTTCTTGTTGATTAGTCAGTCTTCCAATGAACTGTATCTAGCTAGTAGTAACTCTGGTTACCTTTCGTTAGACCATAAATGGATCCAGCATCAAAGGATACAACCCCTGCAACAGAGGAGATAAAGATGATGCTTCCATAGCCTGAAGCCTTTAGGAGTGGATGTGAAAGCTGGCTTAGATGATAAGCAGATTCCAAGTTTGTTGAAATATGGAACGAGAAATCATCTGCCTCATATTCTATTGTTGGCTTTGTGCGGACTCCGCCCACATTATTTACCTATGTTGAAACAAATGAGTCTTTAAGAGTTTTCCCCCACGAAAATGTTTAACACAAGATCAATTTACTTACAAGAATGTTGAGTTTGCTATCGAAATGCGAGGAGACGGTTTGCAACAGTTTTTCTCTCTTGGGACGAGAGGTTACATCACAGACTGAGCCACTCACTTGAAACCCTTTCTTTTCCCATTCGCTTAAACTTTGGTTAAGCTTAGTTTCAGATATGTCACATACATGGACTCTAGCTCCAAAACCAGCTAACTCTTCTACTATGGCATACCTAAACATTCACTGACCATTTAGGAGCAGAGCAATGTGTAAAAGAGGTGATACAGAGATAGCAGAGAAGAAAGACGAACCCGATTCCGCTGGCTCCACCGGTCACAAGAGCAGTCATACCTTGAAGACTCCATCTTTTATCCATTTCTTTTCTATGTTACTTGCAGTGACCAGAAATACCAAAGATTTATATATACAGTGCATGTGGGTAAGATAAGTGTGAATTAATAAGTATGTTTGTATATGTGGTGGAGATTCTATGTAGCCATAACAAAGAACATGACAAAAATATCTAAGTTAGTGGTCCCTTGCGGAAATGACTATTAATAGTCAAAAATCTAGGCCTAAACTTTGCTCGTTGTCTTTTGCATTAACTTCACCCATAACCCAAAACTGAAACTATAAGTCAGACTGGTGAACAAAATTTGGTAAACATTCCACGTGTTTTGGTAACAAAAAGGCAAGTGATTCTTTCATACTTTCGGTGCTTATCTTCTAGTTTGGTTTCTTCTAGTTAACCCATTATAAGATAAATCTCATTTGTTCATTTCTCTCTTTTATTGACAGAGTTCTTTTTTTTTTTTTGATAAAAACGTAAAAGTTAAATGGAGATGCGGGGGATCGAACCCCGTGCCTCTCGCATGCAAAGCGAGCGCTCTACCATTTGAGCTACATCCCCATGTTACTCCTCGACTCTTATATTGATGGATTTTTTATATTGGAGCTACTGACCATATGACATTTGAAATGAATGATTTTTTCTCAATTTATGGAAGTCCGAAGAAATTGTATTGCTAATGCTAATGATGGTCACCGGTGCGGGGACTGCCAATATTTTACTGTCCCTAGAACTGTCTCATCGTTTTCTTCTCCATTCTTTAAGTCATAAATTAATATGTGTTCGTCTCCACTTCTTTAAGTCATAAAGTATGATGATGTTCAGATGAATAAAAAGAGTAATTTTTCTTTGGGATCTTATTTTATAATCTCATGTAATTAATTTAGATCTCCAATGCAAAATCCTTTTTGTCGAGTCTAGGACAAGTTTTTCTTCAATAAAATATGATGCATGAGAATATATCGTTGGAAGTTCTTGATTTAGACCAACATACAAGACAAGACACGGCTCAAGCCTGTGGCTTATATGAGAAGCCATTAACAGTAAGACCTCCATCAACACAAATGGTCTGACCAGTTATGTAAGAAGCTGCAGGTAGACACAGAAAAGCCACAAGTGATGCAACTTCTCGTGGTTCTCCAGCGCGACCAAGTGGAGTTCTACTGGACAAACTCTCGTCAAAACCAGCGTCTTCGAGAAACTGATTGTTCACAAGATTGTAAGACACAAGAATAAGATGTGGATGATGTTAATTGTAGAAGAAGAAAAAAAAATGAAAAAGCGCGTAGGTGTGTATTGATTACAGATTGAATCAGTCCAGTGTTAATAAAATTAGGAGCAACAGCGTTGGCTCTTATGCCGTCTTTTGCCCATTCACAAGCCAAATTTCTTGCTAGCTGATTCAAAGCTCCTGTACATAAGCACACACATGAAAAAGATAAACTACGACTACGAGACATCTATCATAATCCCTAAGAAAAACTAGACCTAATATAGAAACACAAAGCTTGTATAGAAATGAGGCAATCAAGTAGCCGTTTGAAGTAGCTTTTGGATTAATTATAAAAAAAAAAAAGTTTTATGATCAATCAAGATAATTACGGAGCTTTAAATTAGTCTTGTTTGAGTATAAATAAATACTTTACTATGTTAGAAATTTCAAAATCTGAAATAAAATGAAACCTAAAATAATATACTAGTATATAAATGGGTTAATCCAATCATTCGTTTTAAGTTGAAAGATCATGCATACCACACTAAAATAATTTAATAATTCGACATTCAATTCTCTATTTCTTTTTTATCCAATATTATATGAAATTTGAAAATATTAAATGTAATTAAAATTCTCCTATTCAGATAAATATTCGTATATGTATTAATACATAATGAAACTTATACAAAGTACAACGGAAAATCTCTCTATTGGTTAGTCAGTCTTGCAATGAACCCTGGTTACCTTTAGTCAAACCATAAATGGATGCAGCATCAAATGATACAACCCCTGCAACAGAGGATATGAAGACGATGCTTCCATATCCTGAAGCCTTTAGGAGTGGATGTGAAAGCTGGCTAAGATGATAAGCAGATTCCAAGTTTGTTGAAATATGGAACGAGAAATCATCTGCCTCATATTCTATTGTTGGCTTTGTGCGAATTGTGCCAACGTTATTAACCTATATTGAACAGAAAAGAGTAAGAAAAAATCTTACTATACATGTTAAGTTAATTAAGATTAACTTACAAGAATGTTAAGCTTGCCACCAAATATCGTTGTGACAGTTTGCATAAGTGTTTCTCTCTGGGGACGAATTGATACATCACAAACCGAACCACTCACTTGGAACCCTTTCTTCTCCCATTCGGATAAACTTTGATTGAGCTGAGTTTTCGATATGTCACACACATGGATTTTGGCACCAAAACCGGCTAGTTCCTCTACTATGGCATGCCTAAAACACTCCAGGCAAAAAATTTAGCATAAAAGCAAAATAATGGGTAAAAAATATGATATAGGGAGAAGAAATACGAACCCAATTCCGCTGGCTCCACCAGTTACAAGAGCAGTCATACCTTGAAGACTCCATCTTTTATCCATTTTATGTTTGCATGTGACTAGCAATGACCAGAGATGCTACATAACATTTATAGAGACAAAATATATTTTGTCCAAAAAAAAAAAAAAAAAAAAAGAGACAAAATATATAAAATATTAACCAAATACTGTAAAATAAGTTTTATTTATAGTAAAAAATCTTAGTGGAAACCAGACCCGAATATCCATTTTTTTAGGTTCGGATAGTCGACACTAAATTCATTAAATATATGAAATGAAAAGATATTTAAAGTATATATATTTTACATATATTATTTTTTATATAGAACAATATATAGAAATTTTATATTATTTAGGAATTTAATTTTAATTATTTTAGATATTTAATATTTATTATTTTTAATTCTTTGACTGTGTCCATGGATATCTTTTTGTTTGGACAGATTTCCCCAACAGTACATCTTGTTCCGGATTGTTGTTCTGTTCCAAAATATCTGAATCTATTGAACCGTTTATCAATTACATAAACAATTCTATAAACAATAAATAAAAATTTCTAAAATTTGTCCAAAAATATATAGTCGACAAATATTTTGCTTGCTTCCAATTAACATTCTTAAAGACCAATCAACTTATTTGATAGTGAGTACTGCAAATATTCCTTAAAAAACAAATGTGAAAGTGAGATGCTCCTTGATAGTATTTTTTTGTTGGTCGTCAAATGCATTTCTATTACTCATTATTTGGTAGGACCCAAACCGGTAGAGAGGTGACATGGGAAAGTAAATGAAAATGTAATCGTGCATTGCTCTCCAATTATTTGCAGCTGGGATTAAAGTAATATATAGCGAAAGAATCAAGAAATCACGAGATAAAACGCGACAAATTAAGCCATTTTTGTCGTCGTATAATCAAATAAATCACAAGATAAAACATGACAAAGCCATTCTCGTCGTGAGAGTTTAAGACAAACAAATAAAACGCGAAATAGACGGACCAACTACAAAAAAAATAAGTATAATCATGCATGTTGTATTACTATTATAACATTTAAATTTTAAAATCAGTGACATAGACGGAACAACAACAAAATAGAATAAGAATAATTAATTATCATGTTGGGTTACACTTAAAATTTTAAATCAGTGACATAGACGGTAATATATATATATATATATATATAATCCTTACGTATTCTCGTTTAAAGAGTTTCTATGTTGCTAAAGCACAATCTCATTTTCTGTAATTTTAAGTCACTATAAACAGAATTAACATCTACTAGAACCTGTCAACATGAACAATAAAATGTCAAATAGATTTGAGTTGAAACATATAACATTTTGATGTATGAGAGAGACATTGCATGCTGCTGCAAGTTGTGTCGCGGGTGTAATCAGATCTTCTATCCAAGCGAGATTAGCATCTCCAAAATGGAATAATTCATCTATGTTTTCATGTATAATCCAATAGAGTGAGAATTTTTATTAGAAATAGAACTTTGGGAGTTTAAAAATAATAGACCAAAGGCGACAAGGCCATTCTCAAGCATGTGGTTGATGGGAGAAACCATTAACAGTGAGGCCTCCATCAACACAAATGGTTTGACCAGTTATATATGAAGCTGCAGGTAGACACAAGAAGACCACTAGTGATGCAACTTCATTCAGCTCTCCAGCGCGACCAAGTGGAGTCCTACCAAACAATGCCTCCTTGAAACTGACATCCTCAAGAAACTTTAAGAAACACACAATTAAGAGATGATTAGAGGAATTGTAGTTGTATTTGACCAAAACAAATGTTAAAAGTTATAATTTTTTTATTACAGCTTCAGCCAGAGGAGTCCTGATGATATTAGGCGCAACAGCGTTGGCTCTTATGCCGTCTTTTGCCCATTCACATGCCAAATTTCTTGCTAGCTGATTCAAAGCTCCTGTAAAATATATCAACAATATATTTTTTTTAAAAAAGAAGAGAAAACTCCTTGTATATATAATAGTCAGTTTTGCAATGAACACCTTTCGTTAGACCATAAATGGATCCAGAGTCAAGTGATACAATCCCTGCAACAGAGGAAATAAAGATAATGCTTCCATAGCCTGAAGCCTTTAAAAGAAGATGTGAAAGTTGGCTAAAATGGAAAGCTGGTTCCAAGTTAGTTGAGATTTGGAAAGTGAAATCGTCTGCCACATATTCTGTTGTTGGCTTTGGGCGAAGTACACCAACATTGTTTACCTATGTTGAACAAAAGGACTCTTTAAAGTTTGTTTTAAACGAATACGATCATTTTTTTTTTTTTTGGTAAAAGGTTAAATTAAACGAATACGATCATTTTTAGATATTAAGAGCATTTACTTACTAGAATGTTGAGCTTGCCACCAAACAGGGAGGAGACAGTTTGCATTAGATTTTCTCTCTCCGGACGAGAGGTTACATCACAGACTGAGCCACTCACTTGAAACCCTTTCTTTTCCCATTCGCTTAAACTTTGATTAAGCAGAGTTTTAGATATGTCACAGACATGGATTCTAGCTCCAAAACCAGCTAACTCCTCAACTATGGCGTAACTAAAACATTCTTGAAACATAAAACTCCTTGAAATCTTTGACCCTTAGGATGATAAATGGAAGCAGAATAATGGGTAAAAGAGGTGATAGGAGAATATAGAAGAAAGACGAACCCAATTCCGCTGGCTCCACCGGTCACCAGAGCAGTCATACCTTGAAGACTCCATCTTTTATCCATTTTATGTTTGCATGTGACTAGCAATGACTAGAGATGCTACATAACATTTATAGAGATAAAATATATAAAATATTAACCAAATACTGTGAACTAAGTTTTATTTATAGTAAAAAATCTTAGATTCATGGAAACTAGACCCAAATATCCATTATTTTAGGTTCGGATAGTAGACACTAAATTCATTAAATATATGAAAAGATATTTGAAGTATATATATATTTTAGGGAGATTTGCAAAAATACCCTTTCAGCCATGCCCTTATGCAAAAATGCCCTTTCTCTTTGTCACTTTGTAAAAATGCCCCTCAATTTGTGGTAAACGGACCAAAATACCATTAATGAACAAAACACACGTTTCACGCGCTCTCTCTTCTCTCCTTCTACGTTTTTTCTCTTCACCATTGAAACCCAAAGGTCTATTTCTCTCGTTTCTTAATCGTTTTCATCGATTTTTGGCTCTAATCCACTCGTTTTTTTGTGTTCTATTCGATTCTAGCAACCCCAATCTCGATCTGCAAAGGTAAGTTCCTTGTTTTCCCTATTTTCAGTTCGAATTTAGGTGAGTTAGGGTTTGAAAAATTCGACTTGTGGATTGATTTGAACGGATTGGAGGTTGATTTTAGACTTGGGTATGCGTTTATGAGCTTAATCGTCACTAGGTTTGTTGTGTAATTGAAGAATTTCACTTAAGCTTAGGATTCTAGTTTGAATTAGAATGAAGAAAACGTTGGATTGAGTGTGGTCATGCGAATTGGACTTTTGATGGTATTGGTATAGAATAGCTAGAAATTTTGTTGCTAGAATCAAAAGGAAAAACATTGATTTGTTAGTATTTGCTGGAATACTTGTGAATTGAAGTTTTAATTCAATTTTAATAGGCTGAAGAAAACAGGAAAGACGGAGATTCTTCACTGAAAGATGTTGGTCGCAGTGAAGAACAACCTCAACCTAACAAGCAGGCTGCTGGAGAGAAAGGAGAAGAGAAAGAAGAAGATGATACTACACACGTATGTTTTATTTTACATGGTTTTTACTTGACTTTTATAAGCTTGTTAAATATATGTCTTTTTGTTATAGGCTGAAGTTGTTTTCTTTATTTAAGATCTTTTTCATGTTAACATGGTACTAATTATTATTCATCTTATTCAGACATCATATGATAAATATCTACCAGTAGTTCTGGATTAGAAGGATGATTGAATGGAACTGAAGATCTAATCAATGAATGTCTTGGTTAGTTTGATGCTTTTATAAGGTTTTTATAAAGCCTGTTTTTTAGTGTTTTAAAAGTTTTTATAATATTGTACATCGTTTCAATCTTGTGCAAGAAGAACCACATGGCAAAAGAGGAGCAACGGAAGAAAGAAGTAGAAGCAGATTTTGTTTTCCATTTGATAAACTTTTTGATTTGGTAACTTTGTAGTTTGCTAATGACTTTGTGGTTTGATAACTTTGTAGTTTGATAACTTTGTAGTTTGGTAACTTTATGTAATGATTTTACAACAAATTTTGTTTAAATTGAGGCAGGATTAAATCAAAATACCGTGTAAAATCCATGTAAAAACCATATAAACAACTTTGTAAAAGCCATATAAAAATCATGTAAACAACCATGTAAACAACCATATAAACAACCTTGTAAAATCCATGTAAACAACCATATAAACAACTTTGTAAAATCCATGTAAAAACCATATAAACAACCATATAAACAACCTTGTAAAATCAATGTAAAAACCATATAAACAACCATGTAAACAACCTTGTAAAATCCATTTAAAAAGCCTTATAACATCCGTTTAAAAGCCTTATTGTAAAACTTAAACCTGATAATCATATATATAACTAAGCGTTACAAATGCGCATATTTTACAAGTGGCAAAAACCTTGTAAAAGATATTAAACCATATAAAAACCATATAAAAACCTTGTAAAAACAATATAAAAGCTTTATAAAAGCATTATAAAAGGTAATAAATCATACAAAGACCATATAAAAACCATATAAAACCATGTAAAAACTATGTAAAAACAATATAAAACCTTACAATAATTACCATATAAAAACCATGTAAAAACCATATAAAAACCATGTAAAAACCTTATAAAACATTACATAGATAAATATCTACCAGTAGTTCTGGATTAGAAGGATGATTGAATGGAACTGAAGATCTAATCAATGAATGTCTTGGTTAGTTTGATGCTTTTATAAGGTTTTTATAAAGCCTGTTTTTTAGTGTTTTAAAAGTTTTTATAATATTGCACATCGTTTCAATCTTGTGCAAGAAGAACCACATGGCAAAAGAGGAGCAACAGAAGAAAGAAGTAGAAGCAGATTTTGTTTTCCATTTGATAAACTTTTTGATTTGGTAACTTTGTAGTTTGCTAATGACTTTGTGGTTTGATAACTTTGTAGTTTGATAACTTTGTAGTTTGGTAACTTTATGTAATGATTTTACAACAAATTTTGTTTAAATTGAGGCAGGATTAAATCAAAATACCGTGTAAAATCCATGTAAAAACCATATAAACAACTTTGTAAAAGCCATATAAAAATCATGTAAATAACCATATAAACAACCTTGTAAAATCCATGTAAACAACCATATAAACAACCTTGTAAAATCCATGTAAAAACCATATAAACAACCATATAAACAACCTTGTAAAATCAATGTAAAAACCATATAAACAACCATGTAAACAACCTTGTAAAATCCATTTAAAAAGCCTTATAACATCCGTTTAAAAGCCTTATTGTAAAACTTAAACCTGATAATCATATATATAACTAAGCGTTACAAATGCGCATATTTTACAAGTGGCAAAAACCTTGTAAAAGATATTAAACCATATAAAAACCATATAAAAACCTTGTAAAAACAATATAAAAGCTTTATAAAAGCATTATAAAAGGTAATAAATCATACAAAGACCATATAAAAACCATATAAAAACCATGTAAAAACTATGTAAAAACAATATAAAACCTTACAATAATTACCATATAAAAACCATGTAAAAACCATGTAAAAACCATATAAAAACCATGTAAAAACCTTATAAAACCTTACAATAATTACCATATAAAAACCATGTAAAAAAATATAAAACCTTACAATAATTACCATATAAAAATTATGTAAAAACCATGTAAAAACCATATAATTACCATATAAAAACCATGTAAAAACCATGTAAAAGCCATATAAAAACCATATAATTACCATATAAAAACCATGTAAAAACCTTATAAAACCTTATAATAATTACCATATAAAAACCATGTAAAAATCATGTAAAAACCATGTAAAAATTTTTCTAGTACTGATACTTTTTATCTTTTTGTCTCCATCATTTCATTAGAGAAACAATCGAGAGTGGTGAGGAAAGAGATTTGCTGCATCGATGTGCTATTGGACTTGGACATCAACCAATGGAGAAAATACAAAGGACTAGACAAGACTGGAAAGTAGAGAAACAACATGGATAGAAATATTAAGTGCAAAGCAAAGATAAGGTAAGATTTGTTTCTGTTATTCTCCAAAATAAATCCACTGCCAATAATTGTTTATAAAATTCTGATAATTGACTAATCAAAAACAAGAAAAGAAAAGTAAGTACTAATAATAAAAATGCGATTGTCACTCTAACTAACCCAAGCACGCCTCTCAGATCGCTGTTGAAAACTGTCCTCGAGACGAAGAGAGAAATATCCGGACGCATATTAAACAAAGTCCGGCTAAATTCTCTAACCGCCGCCGGAACATCAGCACCAACGGCGAGCGCAGCAAATCCATGAACCCAAGCTTCGTAATTAGCTTCCATAGCTGAGAAACCTAGGTGAAGCTCCGATTAAAATAAGCTTGGAGAAAAGCTCAGGCCAACGAATCGAAGCTATGATTCCGATCATGGCCAAGACAGAGTGGCCAACGTATTCTTTATTGCCAACCATACTGGGATTATCTACTAGAAGTGCAGTAAATGGCTGCCAAAGCCCACGGGAGTTCTCAGCTCTGCCTTGAACTGCTCTTAGTTTTGAAGCAGCAACCATCTTCATTGCCTTTGTGATCTTTTGGATGTTCTTAACACTCTTCATACGGTTACGCGCTGCCCAGAGAATTCATGGAGATTAGAAATCTTAGATTCTTAGAACACAATCCTAACTAGGCAAAACGAATCTCCAACTATCACTGAGACTTACCCACTTGAGTCGAGATAGATCGAACTCCAAGAAGACCATCCTATATTCCATCTAATCAACACGAAATGACAGCCAAAGCAAAATTAAATTGGATAGAGATGTTGGCAAATCAAACGCCAAAAATGAAGAAAAAGTTTTGCAGGTGGAAGCTGACTAAATATAACACAACATATCGCCAAGCTTCTGATACAAGAGAGATTGAATTCGTCTTGCAATAGGAAAAGGAGATTCAAAAGAAACCAGCTTTACACGACATTTCGAGTCTCAAAACTCCAAATAGAACAGCACAAACATCACACTCATTAGAGCTCCCGAGTCAAACAAACCAATTCGATTAATTTCTCTTCAATTCGAAAATTCAAGGAAATGAAAATGCTCTAACCCTAAACGATCATTCATCACAATTAAAGAAATAAAAACACCAACGACTCAATCAAAACCAAACGATTTCAAATTCAGAACAAAATCACAGAGGAACATCGAAAGGTTGGGCTTATACGCGAGGATAAGAATGAAAGAGAAAGAGATCTCACTGGTGGTCAGAAGAGAGAGGAGATCGGATAGCAGCGATTGGGCGAGCAACGATTGAAGGGAGGAGACGCCTCCCTTCGCGACGGAAAATAGCCATTGTCATTGAGATCTGACGGCGAGATCGACGGCGAGATCGAGATCGAGATATGACGGCGAGACAATAACGACCTAGATGGCACAGAGAAAGTGAGAGGCGCTGAATTAATTAAGGGCATTTTGGGCAAAACATTAGTATCATAAGGGGCAGGGGCATTTTTCCAAAGTGACATAGAAGGAGGGGCATTTGTCCCAATTTCTATATTTTACATATATTCTATTTTTTTATAATAATATATAGAAAAATTTTATATTACTTAGAAATTTAATTTTAATTACTTTAGATATCTAATATTTTATTATTACTTCTTTTTTAATTATTATACATTGTCCATGGATATCATGTTGTTTGGACAAATTTTCCACAACAAATACATCTCGTTCCGGATTGTTGTAGCATGTTCCGTTCCAAAATATCTAAATCTATTTATCCGTTATCAATTATTCATAAACAATTATATAAAAGATATGTAAAATGTCTAAAATTTATCAACAAATATTTTGCTTGCTTTTTCTATTTTTTTTTTAACTTATAACTTCTTTATTCATTTTCCCACTGCCTTTTCTCAAGGTATCATTTAAAATTACATTTTAAAACTGGGAAATGAAAAGTTGAAATTAACATACTGAAACAAGACATAGAATAAGACAAGAAACTTAAGTGAAGCAAGAAATTGCGGCTGATGATTTCATGAATGAGGTCTTCAAAGTGAAGTTGTACTATCGTTGAAAATAACCAAACCATGAAGCAAGGAATGTTTGTGAAGCATTCGCTGGGTTTGATGGTGGGTTTGATGCTTGCTTTCAATTAACATTTTAATTCATAAAGACAATCAACTTATTTGATAGTGAGTACTGCAAATATTCCTTAAAAAACAAACGTGACAAATTAAGTGAGATGCTCCTGATACGTACTGTACTATTTTGTTTTTTGGTCGTCAAATGCATTTCTATTACTCATAATTTGGGAGGGACCCAAACCGGTAGAGAGGTGACATGGGAAAATAAATGAAAATGTAATCGTGCCTTGCTCTCCAATTATTTGCAGCTGGGATTAAAGTAATAGCGAAAGAATCAAGAAATCACGAGATAAAACGCGACAAAGCCATTCTTGTCGTCGGATAATTAAATAAATACTAAATCACAAGATAAAACATGACAAAGCCACTCTCGTCGTGAGAGTTTGAGACAAACAAATAAAACGCGATATAGACGGACCAACATAAAAAAATAAGTATAATTATGCATGTTGTATTACAATTAATATAACATTTAAGTTTTAAAATCAGTGACATAGACGCAACAACAACAAAATAGAATAAGTATAATTATCATGTTGGGTTACACACTTAACATTTAAAATTGACATACTTTATCGTTTAAAGTTTATATTTATATTTGTAAATGAGAGGAACCATGGCATGAACCATGTTCCTAAAGCACTAATCTCATTTTCTAGAATTTGCAAGTCACTAAACAGAATTAACAACATGAACAATAAGAGAGAGACTTTGCCGAAAGTTGTTGGTGAAATCGAATCTTCTATCTAAGCGAGATCATTTCCAAAATGGAATTGTTAATTCATCTATGTTTACATGTATAATCTCATAGAGTGAGACGATTTATTAGAGATATGGGAGTTTAAAAAATTATAGAACAAACGGGACAAGGCCATTCTCAAGCCGGTGGTTGATAGGAGAAACCATTAACCGTGAGGCCTCCATCAACACAAATGGTTTGACCAGTAATATATGAAGCTGCAGGTAGACACAAGAAGACCACAAGTGATGCAACTTCATTCAGCTCTCCAGCGCGACCAAGTGGAGTCCTACCAAACAATCCCTCCTTGAAACTGACATCCTCAAGAAACTTTAAGAAACACACAATTAAGAGATGATTAGAGGAATTGTGGTTATTAAAATTCACAACAACAACAAAAAAAAATGTAAGAGTTGTTTTTATTTATTTATTACAGATTGAGACTGAGCAGTCTTGACAACATTAGGTGCAACAGCATTAGCTCTTATACCATCTTTTGCCCATTCACATGCCAAATTCCTAGCTAGCTGATTCAGAGCTCCTATAAAAGAAATCAACAAAACATCAAAATGAAAAAGAAACAAAATCTTTGTTGATTAGTCATTCTTGCAATTAATGAACTGTATCTAGTAGTATATATGGTTACCTTTTGTTAGACCATAGATGGATCCACAGTCAATTGATACAAGTCCTGCTACAGAGGAAAGGAAGACGATGCTTCCATAGCCTGAAGCCTTTAAGAGATGATGTGAAAGTTGGCAAAAATGGTACGCAGCTTCCAAGTTTGTTGAGATATGGAAAGCAAAATCGTCTTCCGTATATTCTGTTGTTGGCTTTCCGCGAAGTACACCCGCGTTATTAACCTATTTTGAAACAGAAAGAAGATTTCTCTTAACTTTTTTTTTATATAAGTGAATAAGTTTAGTTGTTTTTATATATTAAGATCATTTACTTACAAGAATGTTAAGTTTGCCATCGAAAAGCGAGGAGACAGTTTGCATCAGTTTTTCTCTCGCGGGACGAGAGGTTACATCACAGACTGAACCACTCACTTGAAACCCTTTCTTTTCCCATTCGCTTAAACTTTGATTGAGCATAGTTTCGGATATGTCACATACATGGACTCTAGCTCCAAAACCAGCTAACTCCTCTACTATGGCATACCTAAACATTCCACAAACTTAAATTCCTTGAAATATATACTGAAGCAGAACAATGGTTAAAAGAGGTGATATAGAGAGAACAGAGAAGAAAGGCGAACCCGATTCCGCTGGCTCCACCGGTTACAAGAGCAGTCATACCTTGAAGACTCCATCTTTTATCCATTTTTCTTGCTTGTTACTAGTATTGACAAAAAATGCCACAGAATATATATGCAATCATTGTGGATCAGATATAAGTCTGAATTATTGAGTATGTTTGTATGTGTGGTTGAAAAATTATGTAGTAGTAAGAGAGAACATGGCTAAAATATCTAAGTTAGTGGTCCTAACCAAAAGGACAATTTTTTAGTCAAAATCTTCGTCCAAAATTTTTCCCATTGGTTGTTCTCATTAAGTACACTCACAAAGGACAACTGAAACTAGAACAAAATTTAGTAAAAGTGTTTTAGATAACAACATTCTAGCTAGAGTGTTTTAAAAGTTATACATCAATAGGCCTCTTCCTTAGTTTGTTTACAAGCTTTTATATGGAAATACTTCTATTTCATCAATATCTGAACCATTTTCATGCTTTAGAAATGCATCAAAGTTGGTAAGATTTTTTTTTGTTCTCTCAAATGGAGCAAAAAGGCGAATGTTTCTTTCTACTTTTGGTGTGACAAACGATGATTTAAGTGATGATGGATCTTGACTTTACAATGATATCAGTTGTGCTCTGCTTTTGCCTGCTCTGTTTCTAAAAAGCTTACTCTTAGTCTCCAATCCACTTTGTTAGGTTTCTTGTTCATCCCGTTTTACAAATAGTCAAAATCATAACCATTGTATGACTTAAGAAATTAAGATAATCTTACAAGAATGTTAAGCTTGTCGCTATTTGCATAAGTGTTTCTCTCTTATGACAAGAGTATGTATCACATACTAAACCATTCGTCATAAAATTTGATCTAGCAAAGTTTTGGATAGGTGAGAAGGCCATTAGCCAGAGAGTTGAAGACATTTAGGCCATTCTCAAGTATGTTTCTGATAAGAGAAGCCATTAACAGTGAAACCTCCATCAACACAAATGGTTTGACCAGTTATATAAGAAGCTGCAGGTAGACACAAGAAGACCACTAGCGATGCAACTTCATTCAGCTCTCCAGCGCGACCAAGCTGAGTTTTACTGAACAATTTTTCCTTGAAAATGACGTCCTCAAGAAACTTTAATAACACATAATTGAGAAATGGTTAGAGGAATTGAGATTGTTACATTCACTAAACAAATGTAAAAAGTAATTATCTTTTCTATTACAATTTGAGACAGAGGAGTCTTGATGATACTAGGCGCAACAGCGTTAGCTCTTATGCCGTCTTTTGCCCATTCACATGCCAAATTTCTAGCTAACTGATTCGAAGCTCCTGTAAAAGAAACTCAGTTCTTGAGTAGTCAGTCACTCAGTCTTGTAATGAACTACCTCTAGTATAAACTATGGTTACCTTTCGCTAGACTATATAGGGATACACTGTCAACTGATAAAATCCCTACAACAGAGGAAACAAAGATGATACTTCCATAGCCTGAAGCCTTTAAGAGAGGATGTGAAAGTTGGCTTGAATGGAAACCAGCTTCCAAATTTGCTGAGATGTGGAAAGAGAAATCGTCTGCCACATATTCTGTTGTTGGCTTTGAGCGAAGTACACCAACATTGTTTACCTATATATGTTGAACATACATATGCTTAAGTGTTTTCATTATATTTCTGTTAAACAAATATGCTTAGGCGTTTCTATATTAAGATCATTTACTTACAAGAATGTTGAGTTTGCCATCGAACAGCGAGGAGACGGTTTGCATAAGACTTTTCTCTCTCGGGACGAGAGCTTACATCACAGACTGAGCCACTTACTTGAAACCCTTTCTTTTCCCATTCGCTTAAACTTTGATTGAGCTTAGCTTCAGATATGTCACATACATGGACTCTAGCTCCAAAACCAGCTAACTCCTCTACTGTGGCATACCTAAACATTCACTGACCATTTAAAAGCAGAACAATGGGTAAAAGAAGTGATATATAGAGAACAGAGAAGAAAGACGAACCCGATTCCCCTGGCTCCACCGGTCACTAGAGCAGTCATACCTTGAAGACTCCATCTTTTATCCATTTTTCTTTTAAGTTACTTGCAGTGACTAGAAATACCAAAGATTATATATACAATGCATGTGGGTAAGATAAGTGTGAATTAGTGAGTATATTTGTATATGTGGTGAGGATTCTATGTAGCTATAACAAAGAACATGACAAAAATATCTAGGTTGCCGAAAATGGCTTTTCAAAATGTTCAACCAATACTTACTTACTCATTTTTCTTTTTCAATAACTTCACTCACAAACGACAAGTGAAAGTATAAGTCAAAATGATGAGCAAAATTTGGTGAACGTTCCAAGTCTTTAGATAACAAAAATAAAAACGTTTCTTTCATATTTTGGTGTGACAAACGATGATGGATCTTGAGTTTTCACTAGCACCGACACTATTATTTGTTTTACTATCTTCGTTGGACAACAAGTTGGAAAAGAAAACCATAGGACAACACACAGAAGACAAGACCCGGCTCAAGCCTGTGGCTGATAGGAGAAGCCATTAACAGTGAGACCTCCATCAACACAAATGATCTGACCAGTAATATATGAAGCTGCAGGTAGACACAAGAAGACCACTAGTGATGCAACTTCCTTCGGCTCTCCAACACGACCAAGTGGAGTCCTACGCACCGCTTCTTTTTTAATCTCTTTGTCACTAAGAAGCTAACATATTTTCACATAAGTTAAAACTTAAAATCAAAATTAAATACGTAGAATTTTTATTTTCATCGTATTAAGTAGAAATGTTGGCCTTACATCATTAATCAAAGGAGTTGTGATTAACCATGGACAAATAGCATTAGTCCTTATGTTGTCGCTCGCCCATTCGCAAGCTAAGTTTCTAGCTAGCTGATTCATGGCTCCTGAAATGCCATTATATACACTTGCATAAAAATCATAACGCAAGGAAACATTTTTTATATACAGTACCTTTGGATGCTCCATAGATGGATCCAACACTGACATGCACGACTCCGGCAATTGAGGACATGAGCACAATGCTCCCTGAGCCAGACGCTTTCAACAAAGGGTGCGCGAGCTGTGAGAGATGAAAAGCTGACTCGAGATTTGTAGCCATTATAAACGAACATTCTTCTGCTGTATACTCTGTGGTCGGCTTGAATAGAAACGTTCCCGCATTGTTTACCTATACATGTATACAAAAAACACAAAATATTTTTTTATTTTTTTATTTTTTTGGTAAAAAAAACACAAAATATTTAATTGGTTGTCTTAATTAGATCCCAAGCCTGAGGGGAGAAGCTTATATATGTACACTTACGAGGATGTTGAGTTTTCCTTGGAAGAGAGAGGAAACAGTTTCCATGAGTTTCTCTCGTTGGTCACGAGAAGAAACATCGCAGACAGAAGTGGTGACCTGAAACCCTTTTTCTTGCCATTCACGTAAACGTTCTTGAAGCTGAGTCTCGTCTCTGGCACATGTGTGGACTCTTGCTCCCAAAATAGATAGTTCCTCCACCACAGCTTCCCTATTCATGACACACACAAACATAGTTAGTTCCATCCATTATTAAATATCACAATGAAATTAAAAGAGCATCTAAAATGGGGACTGACCCGATGCCTTTAGTGCCACCGGTCACAAGAGCAGTCATACCTTGAAGACTCCATCTTTGATCCATTTTTTTTTTTTGTATCTTACTTGAAGTGATGAGAAATGCCACAGATTTTATGTATACAATGAATGTGGATCAGATAAGTGTGAATTTAATGAGCATGTTTGTATGTGTGGTGGAAATATTATGAAGCCATAAGAGAGAACATGAAAAATATATATATTTAAGATATATAGTGGTCCCTAGCAAAAGTCAAAAATTAATGTCTTTACTCTTCTTTTCCATTAACTGCACTCACCAAAGACAACTGAAACAAGAAGCGTAACAATGGTTAACACATTTAGTAAACATTACAAGTGTTAAGAGAACAACATTCTAGTGTGTTCCAAAAGTCTAAACACATCAATAGGCTTCTTCTTCCTTAGTTTAACTTTGGTAAAACTTCTCGTACAGCTTTTATTTATAGAAATACTTATATTTCATCAATGTAACCATTATCACACTTAAGAAAAGCTTCAAAGTTGGTAAGACTTTCTTTTTTCGAATATATGGAGCAAAAAGTAAAATGTTTCTCTCATCATACTTTTGGCGAGACAAATGATGACATAAGTGATGATGGAGATTGATTTTGCAGTGATATCGATCTTTTGTAAAATAGATAGAGAATGAAGGAAATAACCTCTAAGCTTTTGCATTCACTTTTGGATAATAACAATGATGGTTTGTGATGGCTCTTTTACAATAGAGACGCGCCATCTCTCCATTGTTTTATCATTGCATAGAGATTGTAAAGCATGATGTGATGTCACATAATTTGAGCTTGATCGACTAACCTTCCTTCGTAATTTGATGAGTGTCGAAGCCCATGCATCTTTTCTCATTTGAGTCCAAGTTCTGCTCTAGCTAATTAATTTCGCCTGTTTTGTTACTGCAAGGCTTAGTATTTGTTATCGAAAACATCTTCTGGTTAGGTTTCTTGTTCATAACGTTATAATTCAAAGCGTAACCCCATTGTATGACTTCGAAATCATTTGCTGTATGAATTTTATCATAAAGCTTACTAAATCATTACAAATTTCAAAGTAACTCTATTGGAATACTTGCTATAAGTCTACTAAACTCTGTCATAAAATGTTAAATTAAATCATAACACAAACAAATCTACCACAATTATAGCGATATAAATTTATAGCGTCTGATGGTATGATTTTTTGGATGAAGAAAAATATAAAAAATGACTTCACAATAATTTATAATATGTTGGGTTACTTGTGAAATATTTTCCAAAAACTAATATAAATCTTGCATTTATAAAGTTGTTTGGCATTTGTCACAAAGCTTAACAACTAAGTGGCCCATTGAAGATATGTCTCTTTAGTGAAATCCAAGACCATTCTCATGATTCAAAAATTGGCATAAGCAAGACATCTGCCTCAGCATAATATGTGAAATTGGCATAACTAACAAGGTGCAAAATGAACAAGAGATCATATCAATATAATTATTGTAAAAACCAAAAGGGAAGATGACGTTTAAGACCCTCATATGTATTTTGCACTAGCACCGACACTATTATTTGTTTTGCTATGTTCATTGGACAACACACAAAAGACTAAGACCTGGCTCAACCCTGTGGCTGATAGGAGAAGCCATTAACAGTAAGACCTCCATCAACACAAATGGTTTGACCAGTTATATATGAAGCTGCAGGTAGACATAAGAAGACCACAAGTGATGCAACCTCTCTTGGCTCTCCAGTGCGACCAAGTGGAGTTCTACTCAACAATGCCTCCTTGTAACTGATGTCATCAAGATGCTTCATGAAACAAAATTGAGAGATAATTAGAGGAATTGAGGTTGTTAAATTCACAAAAAAAAATGTTAAAAAAGTTGTCTTTTTTGGTTTATTACAGCTTGAACTAGAGCAGTGTTGATAAAATTAGGAGCAACAGCGTTGGCTCTTATGCCGTCTCTTGCCCATTCACATGCCAAGCTTCTTGCTAGTTGAGTCAAAGCTCCTGTACATACACACACAAAAAGACATATGTATATATATATATATAGTAATGAAACACATATATTGATCCACTCTTGCTATGAACTGCATGCATCTAGTAATACTTAGAGCAGTCTATGTACCTTTGCTTAAACCATAGATGGATCCACAGTCAATTGAAACAACCCCTGCCATAGAGGAAATGAAAACGATGTTCCCAGATCCTGAAGCCTTTAGGAGAGGATGTGAAAGCTGGCTGAGATGATAAGCAGACTCCACATTTGTTGACATAAGGAAGGAGAAATCTTCTGCCACATATTCCGTTGTTGGCTTTGTGCGAATTGCGCCAGCGTTGTTCACCTATGTTGAATCAAAAAGGTAAAACAACAATTTTTCAATGCTTAAAACTTAGAAACTAAGATTTACTTACTAGAATGTTGAGCTTGCCATCAAACAGCGAGGAGACGGTTTGCATGAGTCTTTCTCTTTCTGGACGAGAGGATACATCACAGACTGAACCACTCACTTGAAATCCTTTCTTTTCCCATTGACTTAAATTTCTTTTGAGCATCGGTTCAGATATGTCGCATACATGGATTTTGGCCCCAAAACCAGCTAGCTCCTCTACTATGGCATGCCTAAAACATTCCACAAACATATATTCCTTGCAATCTTGACTTTTTTGGATATCAGAAAAATGGGGTAAAAGATGATAAAGAGAAGAAAGACAAACCCGATTCCGCCGGCTCCACCAGTAACAAGAGCAGTCATACCTTGAAGACTCCAGCTGCTGCTATTCATCATTATCTATGACTTATATATCATTAACCAGAGATTCCACAGATCATATATATAGTATGAAGATAGATCACTAAAACCTTTGTAAACATTGGCCAACTCCGTAAAGTGACATCTGCATAGCTTGATTGACACGTAAGTAACAGAAGAGACAACTCTTTGACACCAATGCTAAGGACAAAAATCTCTCAACATCAATTCTGACACTACCATGAGAGCTTTTTTCTAAAAACCAGCTGGTTCTTCCACTATGGTATGCCTAGGATTCGGACCAGAATTCTAAATAAGTAGAGATATAAAGGACCATTCATATAATGCACATGGTCGACATGGATATTGCATCATGATAATAAATCTGCAGAATAATAATTGGTTCTAGTCCTGGAATTTTAAAGCAAACCAGACACTGCAGACACTAAATCACACCATTAGGTGTTGGCCAAAATGGATAATGAATTAAGATATTGACCTCTTATTCATTCACCGAAAGCATAAATATTCAAGAATCTTCAAGAAACAAACCATAGAGAATAACGAGAAGAAGACGAACCTTCAGTCTTATACCGTATATATATGACTAAAAGATGGGATCCATATCAAATAAAATATCAATACAACATGTCGGACGTAACAAATTTAACGTGTTATGCTAACCAGAGGAGAATAGATTAAATTATTACTTCTCACCGACAGTTAACCAAGATATGGGTCTCCTAATCACTTCTGACATTAACCAAAAGCAGAGCTAAATGCAGTAAGAAATATACAGGGAAGAAGAAGACTGACCCGATCCAACAGGCTCCATCAAATACAAGGACGGTAGTTCATTGAAGACTTCTCTCTTCCTCGGCCATTGTAGTGTACGAATGCAGGTTCACGACACAATGAAAGTCAAAACCGAGAAAGGATGACAAAGAATACAAGCCAATGAACACTCATGGAAGAAGCACAAAGTTTTTGATTTCATAAAAGTCATAACATGAAAAGTTCCTCAGCTGCTTTCCACCACATGCACAATCAAGATAATAAATAATAGATATAGGAAAATTAATCCCACTATCTGATGTTAAATTATCCTTTTCATTAACAGTAGACTTAGTAGCACCACTAAAATTCTCATGAAAGTTGGAAGGCAGAAAATTGTTAAGTCTCATACAACAAATTGTCTTTCGCGGGAGAAAAATGATATACTAATTATCAAAGAAAGGGTCCCAAGGAAACTAGTAAAAAAATCAAGTGGCCTGATCATGTCGTGGGAAGAAACCGTTTATTGACATTCCTCCATCAATACAAATAATCTGTCCTGTAATATATGATGATGCAGGTAGGCATAAAAAAGCCACTGCAGAAGACACCTCTCTCGGTTCCCCAAGTCGGCCAAGAGGAGTTACTGAGTAGACTTCTTCTAAGTAGTCTTTGTTGCTTAGGACCTGAGACCAAAAGTTGTTAATTACCAAATAAGCTCATCTTAGATAAGATGCCAACAAATTCGTTTAGTCTCTCTTATTTTGAATTTCAGCTTCAAGAACTTATATTTAATTGCAACGTATAGATAAGGCTTATGAGACCATAGAGAATTACTTGTTCCACCATAGATGTTTTGATATACCACGGTGCAACAGCATTGATCCTTATATTGTCCTTGGCCCACTCGCAAGCCAAACTTCTCGTAAGTTGATTGATTGCTCCTAAAACACAAAGGGAAACAAAAAGAACCAAATTCCTGTCGATTGATTGCTCCTTAAAGTATCTAAACATCTTGGTAAAACCTGACTAAACATAATGCTGCATAAGATGAGATCTTTCTTTGTTTCCAGACAAACTAAATACCTTTGGTTGCAGATTGAACCGACATATTCTTGAGCGAGACAAAACCCGAAACAGAGGAGATGGACACAACACTTCCAGCCTCAGATGCTCTAAGCAGCGGATAAGCAAGTTGGCATAAATTAAAAACCGATTCAAAATTCGTCGACAAGAGAGTCGAAAATTCCCCAGCCGTAAAATCTATCATCGGTTTCCTGATATTCGTCCCGACATTGTTTACCTAAAAGCATCAAAATTTGAAGACAAGAAAGTATATTTTCAAAATTTCTCTCACAGACAAATCAACAAACAGTTTATGTGCATTATCTCCAATCAATGACATTGTAACCTTACAAGTATATGAAGCTTCCCGTCAAAGACAGACGACACAGTCTCAATCAAATTCTCCCGCTGAGCTCGATCAGAGACATCGCAGAGGGTTCCCGCAACCCGAAAACGAGAACGGTTCCAATCTCTCAAACAATTCTCTAGTTCACTCTCATTCCGAGCACAAGTGTGAACCTCTGCTCCAAGACCAGCTAGTTCCTCCACAATCGCACGCCTGTACTTAAAAACATGAATCGTCTATGAAGTTTCGTTTGATAAAGTCTCAAACTTGTTGAAATTGGAAAGACACAAACCCGATCCCTCGAGTACCGCCGGTGACAAGAGCAGACATTCCTTGAAGAGACCATCTGTTGGAGGTAACGGCAATGGAGCTCCGCGATGCGCAACGAACGTATACAGAGGATGAAGAAGAAGAAGAAGAAGCAAGAAAGTGAGGTGGAATTGTGTACAAGTGAGAAGCCATGTGAAGCACCATTGAAACAGAGCACAGTTTATGTTAAAGCAAGGAGCTTTGAATATTAATATATTCGTTGCACAAAAAAAAAAATAAAAAATAATAATATATTCATACAAAAATAATCAAAATGACTTTGTAATTATAAAATATTTAATTTCTAATGTTTAATTTTTTATTAGAAAATAATTTTGGAGGAAAGTCCGAATGAAATTTTCAAGGATATTTAATAAAATGTTTTGTTTAGGCAAATTAATGTATTAAAAAGTCAAATACTCACCTGAGATTTGTTTAGCTTCTTGGTATAGACAAAAAAAAGGTTGGCATATGAAAAAGTCAAGTTTTTTAAAAAGTTTATATAAAGAAATTAGCAATGAACATAATTAGTAACTTCAATGGCGATTACCTCTAAATCTATAGCTTTATCAATAATCTTCCTATTAAGCCTAGTTTCTTGCATCTCAAGTCAACGAGAAACCAAGTTTCTAAACCATGGCTTTCTTGGGGCTAATCTCTTTAAGTTTGGCTCAACCAAGGTCCACCCTAGTGGTCTCTTGGAGCTGACCAACACTTCGATGAGGCAAATGGGTCAAGCTTTTCATGGCTTTCCCATACCCTTTTTCAATCCTAACTCGTCAAATTTCGTTTCTTTCTCCACAAGCTTCGTCTTCGCCATCATTCCAGGATCCGGTGCACCAGGTCACGGATTAGCTTTTGTCATTTCACCCTCCATGGACTTTAGCAGAGCCGTTCCCAGCAATTATTTGGGGCTTTTCAACACCTCCAACAATGGAATTAAACTCTTTGAATCACATTCTTGCAGTTGAATTTGACACCGTGCACGCAGGCCGTTGAGTTGGACGATATTGATGATAACCATGTTGGGATTGACCTAATTAAATGGAGTTATCTCCATTGGAGTCTGCCCCTGCTGGAAAGCCTCTTCCTCCATTGCTCTCTAATCTCTATGCATCTTCTTTCTTTTTTTTTGTTTCTTGACTTTACACTTGTGTAGGACAGACTCGAGTATTTTCTTCTTTAGGATTTGGGTGAATTTGCAAGGGATTTGATATTTTATGGAAATTATATATATATATATATATATATATTTTTTTTTTTTTTTGTTAAGTAGAACTTTCTGGATCTTTGTTCTCGTGGTCAAAATTTAAGTTAGAATCATATTGTTTTCTAGCATAAGATTATATTATTGTTAATTGCAAGGATGTAGCAGATGACTTGAGAATGATTTGTGAATTGTGTTCTCAGTATGTGTGTGTTCTTTGCAGATGGCAGGAAACAAGTCTCGTTGGCCGGCAGGATCAAACGGCCAAAACGTCACCGACACCATCACCAACTAGTCTGCAACGTCACCTAACTTAAAATTGGGCTTGTAATGTAATTTTGGGATTGTAAATTCGTTAATTAGCTTATAATATTTTTTAATTAGCTTCGGTTAACCGAATTAACCAAGAAAAAAAGAAATTCGGTTCAGTTCGGAAGTAATTTTATGGCATGAAACCGAACCAAAAATTTTGAAAACCGAACCAACCCGAATCGAACTTTTATTCGGGTTAATTAGGCTGATTTTATAAATAACCAAAAAATAGAAAATTGAATAAACCGAATCGAATAACCCGATTAAACCATATGCACAGGTCTAGTTTTAGAAAGGTGACAAATGGAAGAGAAACGAATCTTAAATAAGATGTTTAAGAGGACTTCCAGTGGGGTTCCTGATGAGTAATTAATTGAATAAGAGGGCCAACAAAAAAGGTCTAAATGTGAGAATCGTTTCTCTAGTGGAAAGGTGATTTTGTTAAAGTTGTTAATAGGTTGCTTTGATTATTTTAATATTAATTATATGATTAGTTTAATTATAAGAAACTTAGTAGTGTTTCTCTAGTGGAGATGGTCTTAGACTCTAAGTCTTAAGTGCTGCATGTCATGCTCTGAATAGATTTCAATTTTGTAAAGGAAAAAATCATTTCTTTTTGTCGAGAAAACTTTCTTCTTCTACGTTTTCTCTCTTGATGGCGAAAGAGACTTCGGCGGCAGTTTCGTTCCTTCTTCTCATCTCGTTTCTTCTTCTCATCTCCACTTCCAAATCGTTTCGGAGAAATCTAATTTCTCTTACGGCAGAAACACATCGACCGAAGCTTCCCGGCGAACGGCGTTGTCGCGTCGACTCAGTCTTCCTCGTCGCGATCTCCTTCATTTTTTCTCCGGCAAAAGCTTAAAAATTTAACAGTTTTTCTTAAGAACCCTTTTTAAAAGGGTTATACCAAAAAGAAACAAAAATAACCTTAAGAAATTAATGGATTCTTAAAAGAAAGTTTATAATAAAAATATTGCTAAGAATCTTTTAAAGGGGTTTCGCGATAAGGATGCCCTTATGATTCGTCTCTATATGGTAATGCGCTATGATATTTTTAAGTCTTGGAATAAATCTTCAAATCAAAAGGCAGAGAGAGATATGGTATTCATTTCACAACACGTGTTGTCACACAAAATACGTATCTCCAGCGGATAGGTCCAGTGAGTCTACTTAATGCTCATGGAACGAAGAAAAGATAGAGAGTGTGTGTGTGTGTATGAGAAATGGAACAGATTCTTGCTCTGTTTACCATTTTTTTGGCTTTGGCTTTTACTGTGAGATCCAGCGACGCTTTCAGCAGATATGATTTCCCCGAAGGATTCGTCTTTGGATCCGGCACTTCTGCTTATCAGGTTTGGAATCCATTTCTTAACTATTCTCTTATATTGAAACTTTTTGAACAAAATCTGAACCAAAAGATTTGGTCTCTGCATGCAAGTGGGAAGGAGCTGTTGCGGAAGATGGAAGGAAACCTAGTATCTGGGACACTCTTTGTCACTCTCGTAAGCTTCCATTTTAACTTTAGCTATTATTAGTATATTTTAGTGTTTTGAACAAATATTATTAGAAATACAGATTGATTGCTGCTTTGACTTTACTGCTTCTGATCAATATTATTATTATCGTTTGGTTCTTGTTTCTAACTTTGCAGGTAACGTAGATAACGGAGACATAGCATGTGATGGGTATCACAAGTACAAGGTTCTTTCTCTTCTCTGCTTTATATTTGTGACTATTGCATTAATTATGAATTTTATTCATCAAGCCTGAGTTCATTGTGTGACTATGCAGGAAGATGTGAAGTTGATGGTGGACACTGGCTTAGATGCTTTCAGATTCTCCATCTCTTGGTCTAGGCTTATACCTTGTAAGTTTTATTGTTTATGCGGGGGTTTTTGTTCACTAGAAGGGATCAAGTTAATGAGCTCTTTCCTCATCAGATGGAAGAGGCACTATTAACCAAAAGGGTCTACAATTCTACAAGAACCTCATCCAAGAATTAGTAAGCCATGGTAAGACCTACTGTTCTTGGAAACAAGAGTTTGGTTTTAGTTCCTATTAACTAGCTGGACTTTAAAGTAAACTTACTACAGGAATTGAACCACATGTTACACTGTACCACTACGAACATCCTCAGTCTCTTGAGGATGAATATGGAGGATGGCTTAACCACAGGATGATGTAAGGCTAACAAAAAAAAAAAATAAAGTATATATTACTTGCTTTCTCTTACCTGATTTTGCAGTAAAAAGATGTAAATTAAAAACTTGTTGTTATTTGCCATTGTAGCAAAGACTTTACTGCTTATGCAGATGTTTGCTTCAGAGAGTTTGGAAACCAAGTCAAATTCTGGACAACGATCAACGAGGCTAATATATTCCCTATTGGAGGTTACATCGAAGGGACCACACCCCCTGGTCGTTGTTCTATACCGGGCAGAACCTGCTTGTCAGGGAACTCTTCTATTGAAACATATATCTGATGAGTCTCAAAATTACCGTTTTTTATATAGGATTTAGGTTTGTATTTTGAGTCAACTAACTTATATCTTATTATATAAAGTTGGGTTTTCGAAGTTACTAACTCACGAGATCGTGACACATGTCATATTATCGATTTGAGATTTTGACACATGTCAAAAAATATTTTGTTTTTTAAAGTTTTAAAAATAGAATAAGATAATTATGAGAAAAAATTAAAACGTAAATAAATTTAAAAGTGTAAAAAGATAATCTTCAGAAAATTCTAACTTAAATATTTTTTTAAAAACAAAAAGATAATTTTCAGAAAAGTTTAAAGAAACAAGTAGATAATTATCATAAAACTATAATTTTTCATAATTTTTAAAATATAAATAGATGATTAGAAGAAAATTATAATAATCTAAATGTGACTTTTTCATATGGTATTACATGTTTTGATAAGATTATAAGAAATTAAATAATCTTATAACTATTATTGTTAAAACAATAATCTTATTTAAATTATTGTTAAACTAATTTTTTTTAACATGTGTTATTTTTTATTCAGAAAAAAACAATGAGTTGGTGACATGTACTTACTGTGACGCCTTGGTGTGGAAATCTGAAAGTCTTAAACTCAGTGGAAAAGAATTGAAATTCTCGATTTGCTGCCAACAAGGACGTGTTGTCCTTTCGCAATCTCGACAACCTCCAATTTTCTTAGATGACTTACTGTCACGATCGGCATCGTTTCGAAACAATATACGAGCATATAATTCAATGCTTGCTTTTACATCAATGGGAGGGAAAATTGATTACGATATCAATTCCGGAAATGGTCCTTTCACTTTCCGTATGCATGGTCAGAACTACCACAGAATCGGATCTCTACTACCGGTCGAAGGAGATATACCACGTTTTGCGCAGCTATACATATATGATACTGCTCATGAAGTTCAAAACCGTCTCAACGCGCTTGCACAAGGAAAAAAGAATGAGTTAGATGAAGGTATTCTGAGCGGATTGATTGAAATGCTTGATAAATACAACGAGTTAGCTAAAAAGTTCAGAACGGCTAGAGACAGATATGAGTCTGGAGAAAGTGAAGAAGAATACACAATTAGACTAATCAAAAATAAAGAACGTGGCAGACAATTTGACCTTCCACTAGGAGACGAGATTGCTGGACTTATTGTGGGTGACACGTCTGTACCAAATTGTGACAGAGATATAATAGTGCATCCTAGAATGGATAAACCACAATCGATAAGTTTTTTACATCCATCGTACATGTCTCTACAGTATCCTTTGTTGTTTCCGTATGGTGAACAAGGTTACAGCGAGAAAACCATTCCATATAGTTCAGAAGGATATGCTACTAAAAGGTCATTCGTTACAATGCGAGAGTATTATGCATATCAAATACATACCAGGATGACATCTCCAGGAACAATAGTGCGTTCTGGCCGCCTTTTCCATCAATACGTGGTTGATGCATATACTGCTATCGAACAAGAACGTATGAACTTTTATCTGTATAACCAGAAAAAGCTTAGAGCGGATCTGTACAACAATGTATGCGATGCAATTGTTCAAGGAGATGCAGATTCAGAAAAACTAGGTAATAAAATAATTTTACCATCTTCGTTCACAGGCGGACCGAGATACATGGTAGAAAACTATCGAGACGCAATGGCAATATGCAGATGGTATGGAAATCCAGACCTTTTCATTACAATAACTGCAAATCCAAAGTGGGAAGAAGTCAATGATTATATAAAACTAGCTGGAAACGAGAATGCAAATGATAGACCCGATATTGAATGCCGTGTATTTAAAATGAAATTAGAAGAACTTCTTAAAGACCTACAAGATGGTGTGTTCTTCGGCCCTATTACAGCAGGTATACTAATATAAATTATGATCAAATATTAAAAATCTTAAGAATTATTAGCAAAACCTAATCTAATTACAAGTGATTTTTCTTTTTATTAACAGTTGTTCACACAATTGAGTTTCAAAAACGTGGACTTCCTCACGCACATATACTTATATGGCTACAACAGTCGAAACAAAATCCTACACCAGAAGATATTGATAGTTTCATTACTGCTGAGTTACCAGATAAAGAGGAAGATCCGGAAGGTTACATGTTGGTTGAACAACTTATGATGCATGGACCATGCGGGGCGAAGTGTATGGATGATAACAAATGCACAAAAAAGTTTCCCAGACCATACAATGAAACCACAAGTATCAATGAAGCTGGCTACATAACTTACCGTAGGAGATCTGATGAAACAAAATTTGTCATGAAAGGGAACACAAAGCTCGATAATCGCTACGTTGTGCCTCACAATCTCTCACTTCTTAAAAAATACAAAGCTCACATCAATGTAGAATGGTGCAACAGGTCATCTGCCATAAAGTATCTATTCAAATATATCACGAAAGGAGTTGATATGGCTACAATGAAAATCGAGAAAAAAACAGAAGAAGACCAGAATACGGGAGATGACAAATCAAAAGAAGAGATCAATGAGATAAAGAACTATTTGGAATGTCGTTACCTCTCTGCATGTGAAGCTACTTGGCGAATTTTCGCGTTCGATATACATGAACGTAAACCTGCAGTAACAAGACTACCATTACACCTACCAGACCAACAGAGAATCGTTTACCCTGAAGGAAGTAGTCTAGAATACATTATGTCAATAGATGGAATTGAGAAAACAATGCTTACAGAATGGTTTGAGATGAACAAACGATTCCCTGAAGCAAGAGAACTTACATATATCCAGTTCCCTACAAGATATGTGTGGGATTCGGATGGGAAAACGTGGTCAGAAAGGAAGCAAGGATTCAGCATAGGAAGAATAGTGAACATTCATCCAACAGCAGGAGACTTATACTACTTGAGAATGCTGGTAAATACAGAAAAGGGGCCGCAGAGCTTTGATGATTTACTAACCGTTGATAATGTAAAACACACGTCATTCAAAGCGGCATGTTATGCAAAAGGGATGTTAAATAGTGATTCTGAATGGAAGGAAGCTATGGACGAAGCAGCGCAATATGCATATCCTTTCCAGCTTCGCCATCTCTTTGTGACATTGTTACTTTATTGCGAATTGAGTAGTCCTCTTGCTTTATGGGAGCATTGCTGGCGTCACCTAGCTGAAGACGTTCCTAATAAACAGAGAAAAACATTCAACTTTAATAATCAACAATTTTCTGACGAGGAGTTGCAAAGTTATACACTTATAGAAATCGAGAGAATTCTATCCCAGAACGATAAATCATTGACCGATTTTGAAGATATGCCAAAACCAGACAAGGAATTGTTGAAAAAAATGAAAAATTCATTGCTTCAAGATGAAACGAGTTACAATATTCCTGACCAAGAAGAAGAATATTGCAGGTTAATACAAACATTAAACGACGAGCAAAAGAAAGTGTATGATGCTGTTATCGACTCAGTTGACCATCAGAAAGGAAAACTGTTTTTCCTCAATGGGCCAGGAGGAACAGGAAAGACATACGTGTATAAGACTATCATATCGAGGTTAAGATCGCAGAAAAAAATTGTACTCCCAGTAGCTTCATCTGGAATTGCAGCTACACTTTTACCTAACGGCAGAACTGCACATTCGCGTTTCAAGATCCCGATAGATCTTCATCAAGACAGTTTATGTACCATAAGCCGTGGTTCCATGCTTTCAGAATTACTGGCACAAACAGATTTGATCATTTGGGATGAAGCACCTATGTGCCATCGATTTGCATTTGAAGCTCTTGATAAGAGTTTGCGAGATATACTCTCAGTGGCAGATCCAGAAGCAGCAACCAAACCCTTTGGCGGAAAAACAGTGCTTCTTGGTGGTGATTTTAGACAAATTCTGCCAGTCATACCACAAGCCACCAGACAAGAAACTGTTATGGCAACAATCAACCGTTCATACTTATGGAACTATTGCTCTATATTCACTCTAGAAAAAAATATGAGGCTGGACCAGGCGGAGAAAGATTTTGCAAAATGGCTAATAGGTATAGGTGATGGCACAACACCTAAACCAGCAAAATATAAAACCTCAGATGATGAAATTGGCATTGTAGAAATACACAACGACCTGCTCTTGGAAAACAACGGAGATTCTGTTGAACGCATTACGGAATCTACATATCACGACTTCCAGTTTAGTTACAAAGACAAGAATTATCTAATTGAGCGAGCAATTCTTACTCCAAGAAATGAGACAGTGGACGAAGTGAATAACTACATGTTATTTTGCTTAAAAGAAGAGAATAAAGAGTATTTGAGCTCTGATACCATCGGTGACGACAAAGAAGAAGTAGCAAATCAACATATTCTTTATCCTACAGAGTTTTTAAATTCGTTGAAATTTCCAGGTCTTCCTAATCACAAACTAGATCTCAAGATAAATGCGCCAATCATGCTACTAAGGAATATAAATCAACGGGAAGGACTTTGCAATGGCACAAGGTTAATAATAACTCGATTAGGCAACAGGATAATTGAAGCAGAAATTCTAACCGGAACTCATGTGGGTAAACGGGTTCTTATTCCTAGAATAACTCTCACACCAACAGATGCAAAATGGCCTTTTAAGCTAAAAAGGCGTCAATTTCCTGTCCGAGTTTGCTATGCAATGACTATCAACAAGAGCCAAGGTCAAAGCTTAAACAAGGTTGGTTTATATTTGCCAAGTCCAGTCTTTTCTCACGGACAATTATACGTCGCACTATCAAGAGTCACTAAAACTGCAGGACTTCGAATTCTTAATGTTGGGACAAAACACTACGACTGTAGTGTTCTACAAAATATTGTATATCAAGAAGTTTACAACAATATTTGAGCTTCTAAGAGAGATGACAGTCAGAGCTTCTACATTTTATACCTACAGTTTTTTAAAATTTATCAAAAAAATTTTTAGTTACCAGATTTGTAGTTACCATTATACAATTGTCCATTCTTTTTGAGAACGTTCAGTGTTTTCTTTGGGAAACATGTTTTAGTTTTTATATCAATCCATATTTTCAGCAGAAACTACATGCAATTACAAAACAAGTGCTTAGAAACAAAACTACAAATTTAGATAACTTACAGAGCTCATGTACTCGAGAAGAGCAGCGTTAGCTTCACCAACTCTGGACGCCGCGTCGATCTCAACGCCCACAGCTTCCTCGCTCACATTTTCACATCAAAACAGAGAAACCAAATCAGTAAAATCATAAAAACAAACACATATACACAAGAGATGAATTAAATAACAAGAAACAGCAGTGATGGATAATTTAGTTATTCAAGACTCATCAAAAGTAATCCAATCGTTAATAAGTTTCCCGGAGACGAATTCTTGAAATTAGGAAGAAAACAAAAAAGAAATCAAAACCTTGAATCTCAGGTTGAACATCAGCATCTTCAAACAATGGCTACACTTCCTTTCTCTCTAGCAGATTTCTTCCCACCAAATAGAATACAACCAATCTCTTTGCGCCAACTAATTGAATACTCAATTTTAACAATTAGATTACCCAAGTTTACGACTTTGAAACGGAGGAATGGATTCAATTTTTTCCCGGTGACAGATGAAGACGACGCGATTGTTAGTAGAAGCAATGGCGAGACTGAGAGCAAATTGGAAGAGCAAAGAGGTTTTGCCTCTGTAGAGAAGAAGAACAATCAGAGTTACAGAGAGAAAGAGAGGATACAAATTTAACGGATAAAGCATCGAAAAGAAAGATTACGAGGAAATTGGACCGAGGAGAATACGAGTGAGTTTTTGGGTTAAGTGTAATTTTATAAATATAGGACTATTTGTTTTTTTGGAGAAATAAGTTGTTTTTGGGTTAAGTGTAATTTTTAAAAAACAAACTGGTGTTCACTTTAAAAAATAAATAAAAATGAAGGTGGTTTTAGATAAATTTAGGTTTGCCAAATAAAGTTTATATTTATATTTTCCCGAACCAAAATCAAACTTAGCTAACACAAAACAAAATTTATTTGTAAACCAAAATCATATCGACTGCTTTTGATAGATATTCAATTCAAGACATGAGTTTACAATTACTGATTACTATTTTAATAAAATACAATTCAATTTTATTTTGGATCAAACCAATATTCTTCAAATTTAAAAAATATAATTTAAATATAATTTTAAATAAAACCCGTGCATCGCACAGGTCCTTATCTAGTTTAATAGATTTTACTGTTATCATATATACTATATTTAAATTTAATTACGTATTACAATACACATACTAAATTTAATCAGTTTTATTTTCTAAAACTCTTTACAGTTTATAATCTATATACATATACATAAATATGAGAAATTGACATTTTATAGAACCGAAAAACTGAAAAATCTTTTATGAACTATTATACGTCAAAAAAAGTTTAATTCTTCATTCGATCAAATTAATCCTATTTTAAATTTTACATATTTATCCGGTAAAACTAATTTTTCAGATTATTGTTAAATTATTTAATTATTGTTATAAGATTATAATCTTATTGTTAAAACTAATCAGATTATAGTTAAGTACATTATAACAATGTACAATCAGATTATAACAATATTGTTATAATCTTATAAGAATATATTCAATATCTTTTAAAACAATAGTTATAGAATTTATAATATCTTTTTTTTTAATTCAGTAAATTCATATGTTAGGTTAAATAATATAATAACACCTTTTACTAAAAAAAATTATATATATATTTAATAACAGTATAACACCATCAAACATTACACAAAATCCTTCTTCGCCATATTTGTTTCCATTTTTGCCAACATTGTTTCAACGTTTGTTTTTTTTTTTTTAATTAACTATTAGATATGTTGAGAATATATTCAATATCTTATAAAACATTAGTTATAGAATTTATAATATAAAGTTTGTTAGGTGTTATTGGCATATAGAATAATATAATATAATTGAACTCAACAATGAGTAAAAAGTAAGAATCAGTGGCGGTGTTAATTTCTGTGAAATTAAAGACTGAGCTTGGAGGCGAACACAATTCGGAGTGAGAGATGGCGACGCTGGATAACTTTATTCTGACGCTCTTTAACACATCCAAATCGGCGGTTATTTTCACAAATAAGATCGCAGGAAACATATATTCATGTATATTCTCGATTGTAGTAATATAGGATCTATCTAATAAGGTGCTCTTATTAAGAAAACATGTTTTTAGGAAAAAAATTTTAAAATAATTTTATAGATGTTATTATGTAAAGCATAAAAGGTAAATGTATGTGTTAAAAAAAAAACCATCGCTTAAAAAAACAAAAAAAAAACACAAAACATATTAATTGAAACTTTAACCGTAAAAAGAAAACACACAAAACATATTAATTCAAACTTCAATTCGTGCTTTTTTCTTGAGATTTCCGGTAGGTTCTTCATGTTCTTCAGTTTCTTATTGTTTGTCTTCAAAATTCTTGTTGCACTTCTTGTCGTCCGAAATTGGCTAAAGATAAGAACATTAAAATTACATGTGTTAGAGTAAATAATATAATGACACAACCAAACAAGACACATAGTATATGTACCTTATAGTGTTTGAGAATCTTTGAAACGGTGAAATTCTGATATGATCCTTCAAAATCTTTTTCTTTGATTGTTATCTCGAACAAATATGTCTCTCCTACGATAGAATGTACCCTTTTGGGAATGTTTTTCAACAATTGTTCCCCATCGTTGTTTTTTAGCTGTATCAATATTCGTTAATTATTAGTTGAAATTAATAGCTAATATGTAAATAACTATATAATGCTTACGTCTTCGGCAGTTGTTCCAATGATTTCTGAACCTTCTTTATCAAATATAACAAAAGTTGCAGAGTCGTTTCCATCATCTACTATTACTTCAATTCTGAAACTGAAATAGTACATACTGACTTAATATATGGAAACTTAATAATAACTTAGAATATATGTAAGAATTAGATATAATAATACAATGAATAATACCTTAGAACTCCTACAGATTGTGATTTACCACATTTTTTGCAATTAAGCGATGATCCTGACTTTATCAGTTTCGTTGAGCAATTTGAACATGATATGTAATTCCAACCCTTATGTGACACAATTTCAGTAATAATTGCTTTACACACAAAAGTCTTTTTCTGCAATTAAAAAGTGTGCAAATATGTTAGAAATACTTAAGTATCGTAAAGATTAAATACAAAAATTTCACATTCTTTAAAAATTATTATTTTAATGTAGTTTTACTACCTGAGAAACGTCAGCTGAGATAAATTTCCAAATATCATTTATTGAATGTAGCGGTTCAGAAATTGTATTATTTTTTGAAGGTTGTTCAATCATGCCACCAAGGTTGACAAAACAACCACCATCGTAGCTGAAACTAATAGAATATAGTAAATATTAGTTTTTGAAATTTATTTTCCAAAAAATATATTTAACTACTTTAATAAAATTTAAAAAATTAGTAACATACCTTTTTCGAAAGGCGGCAACAGAATCAAAGTCACGATTCAAATAGAATTTGGTTGCAGAAGATGCCGATAAACAAATTTGACCTTGATACAGCTTGATAAGAACACTTGTCATGATAAGAACAATGTTATCACTTTCAACCCCACGGTATTTATCTTCTAATTGTTCTGCTTGTTCTGCCCATATTGTTGCTAGTATTTCAAATCCACTTCATATAAGAAACAAAAGATTGGTTGTTAGCAAAAAAAACAAACAAAATAGAGGTATCTATATACAATTATTCTCATCATTAAAGTAAGGAGAGCAAAAATATATATTAAAAAACATACCCTTCTAACAATAAAGTTAAAGTGACTCTTCTTAAAGTGGGTGTTGTTTGAGTACGAACATTTAATTTTTCAATATTTTTGATATATCCAATTATATCTGTATGGAAAAAAAATGTGAAACATAAGTATATATATAGATATAAAACTGAAAATTTAAAACTGAAAATATTACCATATAAATCTTGTGTCATATTTTTCAGTTTAGCCAAATCTTCGTGATTTCGAAATCGGAAATTTTCCAGAGGTATTTTGCAAAATTGTTGATCCACATTTGCAACTGTTGTTCTCTCTGTTAATATCATCTGAAGTCGTGATATGTAGATTCCGTAATGCGTTCAACAGAATCTCCGTTGTTTTCCAAGAGCAGGTCGTTGTGTATTTCTACAATGCCAATTTCATCATCTGAGGTTTTATATTTTGCTGGTTTAGGTGTTGTGCCATCACCTATACCTATTAGCCATTTTGCAAAATCTTTCTCCGCCTGGTCCAGCCTCATATTTTTTTCTAGAGTGAATATAGAGCAATAGTTCCATAAGTATGAACGGTTGATTGTTGCCATAACAGTTTCTTGTCTGGTGGCTTGTGGTATGACTGGCAGAATTTGTCTAAAATCACCACCAAGAAGCACTGTTTTTCCGCCAAAGGGTTTGGTTGCTGCTTCTGGATCTGCCACTGAGAGTATATCTCGCAAACTCTTATCAAGAGCTTCAAATGCAAATCGATGGCACATAGGTGCTTCATCCCAAATGATCAAATCTGTTTGTGCCAGTAATTCTGAAAGCATGGAACCACGGCTTATGGTACATAAACTGTCTTGATGAAGATCTATCGGGATCTTGAAACGCGAATGTGCAGTTCTGCCGTTAGGTAAAAGTGTAGCTGCAATTCCAGATGAAGCTACTGGGAGTACAATTTTTTTCTGCGATCTTAACCTCGATATGATAGTCTTATACACGTATGTCTTTCCTGTTCCTCCTGGCCCATTGAGGAAAAACAGTTTTCCTTTCTGATGGTCAACTGAGTCGATAACAGCATCATACACTTTCTTTTGCTCGTTGTTTAATGTTTGTATTAACCTGCAATATTCTTCTTCTTGGTCAGGAATATTGTAATTCGTTTCATCTTGAAGCAATGAATTTTTCATTTTTTTCAACAATTCCTTGTCTGGTTTTGGCATATCTTCAAAATCGGTCAATGATTTATCGTTCTGGGCTAGAATTCTCTCGATTTCTATAAGTGTATAACTTTGCAACTCCTCGTCAGAAAATTGTTGATTATTAAAGTTGAATGTTTTTCTCTGTTTATTAGGAACGTCTTCAGCTAGGTGACGCCAGCAATGCTCCCATAAAGCAAGAGGACTACTCAATTCGCAATAAAGTAACAATGTCACAAAGAGATGGCGAAGCTGGAAAGGATATGCATATTGCGCTGCTTCGTCCATAGCTTCCTTCCATTCAGAATCACTATTTAACATCCCTTTTGCATAACATGCCGCTTTGAATGACGTGTGTTTTACATTATCAACGGTTAGTAAATCATCAAAGCTCTGCGGCCCCTTTTCTGTATTTACCAGCATTCTCAAGTAGTATAAGTCTCCTGCTGTTGGATGAATGTTCACTATTCTTCCTATGCTGAATCCTTGCTTCCTTTCTGACCACGTTTTCCCATCCGAATCCCACACATATCTTGTAGGGAACTGGATATATGTAAGTTCTCTTGCTTCAGGGAATCGTTTGTTCATCTCAAACCATTCTGTAAGCATTGTTTTCTCAATTCCATCTATTGACATAATGTATTCTAGACTACTTCCTTCAGGGTAAACGATTCTCTGTTGGTCTGGTAGGTGTAATGGTAGTCTTGTTACTGCAGGTTTACGTTCATGTATATCGAACGCGAAAATTCGCCAAGTAGCTTCACATGCAGAGAGGTAACGACATTCCAAATAGTTCTTTATCTCATTGATCTCTTCTTTTGATTTGTCATCTCCCGTATTCTGGTCTTCTTCTGTTTTTTTCTCGATTTTCATTGTAGCCATATCAACTCCTTTCGTGATATATTTGAATAGATACTTTATGGCAGATGACCTGTTGCACCATTCTACATTGATGTGAGCTTTGTATTTTTTAAGAAGTGAGAGATTGTGAGGCACAACGTAGCGATTATCGAGCTTTGTGTTCCCTTTCATGACAAATTTTGTTTCATCAGATCTCCTACGGTAAGTTATGTAGCCAGCTTCATTGATACTTGTGGTTTCATTGTATGGTCTGGGAAACTTTTTTGTGCATTTGTTATCATCCATACACTTCGCCCCGCATGGTCCATGCATCATAAGTTGTTCAACCAACATGTAACCTTCCGGATCTTCCTCTTTATCTGGTAACTCAGCAGTAATGAAACTATCAATATCTTCTGGTGTAGGATTTTGTTTCGACTGTTGTAGCCATATAAGTATATGTGCGTGAGGAAGTCCACGTTTTTGAAACTCAATTGTGTGAACAACTGTTAATAAAAAGAAAAATCACTTGTAATTAGATTAGGTTTTGCTAATAATTCTTAAGATTTTTAATATTTGATCATAATTTATATTAGTATACCTGCTGTAATAGGGCCGAAGAACACACCATCTTGTAGGTCTTTAAGAAGTTCTTCTAATTTCATTTTAAATACACGGCATTCAATATCGGGTCTATCATTTGCATTCTCGTTTCCAGCTAGTTTTATATAATCATTGACTTCTTCCCACTTTGGATTTGCAGTTATTGTAATGAAAAGGTCTGGATTTCCATACCATCTGCATATTGCCATTGCGTCTCGATAGTTTTCTACCATGTATCTCGGTCCGCCTGTGAACGAAGATGGTAAAATTATTTTATTACCTAGTTTTTCTGAATCTGCATCTCCTTGAACAATTGCATCGCATACATTGTTGTACAGATCCGCTCTAAGCTTTTTCTGGTTATACAGATAAAAGTTCATACGTTCTTGTTCGATAGCAGTATATGCATCAACCACGTATTGATGGAAAAGGCGGCCAGAACGCACTATTGTTCCTGGAGATGTCATCCTGGTATGTATTTGATATGCATAATACTCTCGCATTGTAACGAATGACCTTTTAGTAGCATATCCTTCTGAACTATATGGAATGGTTTTCTCGCTGTAACCTTGTTCACCATACGGAAACAACAAAGGATACTGTAGAGACATGTACGATGGATGTAAAAAACTTATCGATTGTGGTTTATCCATTCTAGGATGCACTATTATATCTCTGTCACAATTTGGTACAGACGTGTCACCCACAATAAGTCCAGCAATCTCGTCTCCTAGTGGAAGGTCAAATTGTCTGCCACGTTCTTTATTTTTGATTAGTCTAATTGTGTATTCTTCTTCACTTTCTCCAGACTCATATCTGTCTCTAGCCGTTCTGAACTTTTTAGCTAACTCGTTGTATTTATCAAGCATTTCAATCAATCCGCTCAGAATACCTTCATCTAACTCATTCTTTTTTCCTTGTGCAAGCGCGTTGAGACGGTTTTGAACTTCATGAGCAGTATCATATATGTATAGCTGCGCAAAACGTGGTATATCTCCTTCGACCGGTAGTAGAGATCCGATTCTGTGGTAGTTCTGACCATGCATACGGAAAGTGAAAGGACCATTTCCGGAATTGATATCGTAATCAATTTTCCCTCCCATTGATGTAAAAGCAAGCATTGAATTATATGCTCGTATATTGTTTCGAAACGATGCCGATCGTGACAGTAAGTCATCTAAGAAAATTGGAGGTTGTCGAGATTGCGAAAGGACAACACGTCCTTGTTGGCAGCAAATCGAGAATTTCAATTCTTTTCCACTGAGTTTAAGACTTTCAGATTTCCACACCAAGGCGTCACAGTAAGTACATGTCACCAACTCATTGTTTTTTTCTGAATAAAAAATAACACATGTTAAAAAAAAAAATTTCCAAAATTCTATGATAAATTAAACCATAATTTTTTAACGTGATGCCTTTAAATTTATGTAGATGTAATATAGTAAAAGATTCTACGATAAATTTGTACCATGTTTGTGGGCTGTTTTTCTTTTTAGACATCTTCGTTTTTGGTCTGGAACATGATTCGGTTGCATGGTTTCGATTTCTGTGCTTGAATTCGATGGATTTGATTGTTTGGTAGTTCGAGCTACCTTTGATCTTCGGTTGTAAATCCTGTTCAAAATTTATGTTAGACCAAGTTTTGTGTAGAATTTTTTTAACACGATATAATTAAAGTTCTTACCACTTTCTAAGCTGCGTAGTTGTAATTTCCGAACCCTGTGTTTTGGAAAACATTGTTAGATAATTAAATTTAAAATCTATATGGGATGTAAAACTTGACTTTTCTACTTACGCATTGATTTAGTTTGTCCACCCATGTCTGAACCGTAGCTAAGTTCAATCGAGTATGTGATTCATCTGTAAGCAGTTTCTCGATCATAGCAATCTGATCATCATTCATAATAGTTCTTTTTCTTTTCTTATCTGGCTTCTCAGTTTTTTCACTGATATTGTTTGTATCTCTGGTGTTCATGTTTTAATGCTCTTTTTGAGTTTGTAATTTATTGAATGCCGTCTTCTAATATATATAGTTTGTAAGAAGAACCTTTTCCCAGTAGCTTTTGGTTATTAAAAAAATTTTACCATCAAATATTACACAATATCCTTCTTTTTTTGTTTTTTTGTTTTAAATTAACTATTAGATATGTTCAGAATATATTCAATATCTTTTAAAACAATAGTTATAGAATTTATAATATCTTTTTTTTTAATTCAGTAAATTCATATGTTAGGTTAAATAATATAATAACACCTTTTACTAAAAAAAATTATATATATATTTAATAACAGTATAACACCATCAAACATTACACAAAATCCTTCTTCGCCATATTTGTTTCCATTTTTGCCAACATTGTTTCAACGTTTGTTTTTTTTTTTTTAATTAACTATTAGATATGTTGAGAATATATTCAATATCTTATAAAACATTAGTTATAGAATTTATAATATAAAGTTTGTTAGGTGTTATTGGCATATAGAATAATATAATATAATTGAACTCAACAATGAGTAAAAAGCAAGAATCAGTGGCGGTGTTAATTTCTGTGAAATTAAAGACTGAGCTTGGAGGCGAACACAATTCGGAGTGAGAGATGGCGACGCTGGATAACTTTATTCTGACGCTCTTTAACACATCCAAATCGGCGGTTATTTTCACAAATAAGATCGCAGGAAACATATATTCATGTATATTCTCGATTGTAGTAATATAGGATCTATCTAATAAGGTGCTCTTATTAAGAAAACATGTTTTTAGGAAAAAAATTTTAAAATAATTTTATAGATGTTATTATGTAAAGCATAAAAGGTAAATGTATGTGTTAAAAAAAAAACCATCGCTTAAAAAAACAAAAAAAAAACACAAAACATATTAATTCAAACTTCAATTCGTGCTTTTTTCTTGAGATTTCCGGTAGGTTCTTCATGTTCTTCAGTTTCTTCTTGTTTGTCTTCAAAATTCTTGTTGCACTTCTTGTCGTCCGAAATTGGCTAAAGATAAGAACATTAAAATTACATGTGTTAGAGTAAATAATATAATGACACAACCAAACATGACACATAGTATATGTACCTTATAGTGTTTGAGAATCTTTGAAACGGTGAAATTCTGATATGATCCTTCAAAATCTTTTTCTTTGATTGTTATCTCGAACAAATATGTCTCTCCTACGATAGAATGTACCCTTTTGGGAATGTTTTTCAACAATTGTTCCCCATCGTTGTTTTTTAGCTGTATCAATATTCGTTAATTATTAGTTGAAATTAATAGCTCATATGTAAATAACTATATAATGCTTACGTCTTCGGCAGTTGTTCCAATGATTTCTGAACCTTCTTTATCAAATATAACAAAAGTTGCAGAGTCGTTTCCATCATCTACTATTACTTCAATTCTGAAACTGAAATAGTACATACTGACTTAATATATGGAAACTTAATAATAACTTAGAATATATGTAAGAATTAGATATAATAATACAATGAATAATACCTTAGAACTCCTACAGATTGTGATTTACCACATTTTTTGCAATTAAGCGATGATCCTGACTTTATCAGTTTCGTTGAACAATTTGAACATGATATGTAATTCCAACCCTTATGTGACACAATTTCAGTAATAATTGCTTTACACACAAAAGTCTTTTTCTGCAATTAAAAAGTGTGCAAATATGTTAGAAATACTTAAGTATCGTAAAGATTAAATACAAAAATTTCACATTCTTTAAAAATTATTATTTTAATGTAGTTTTACTACCTGAGAAACGTCAGCTGAGATAAATTTCCAAATATCATTTATTGAATGTAGCGGTTCAGAAATTGTATTATTTTTTGAAGGTTGTTCAATCATGCCACCAAGGTTGACAAAACAACCACCATCGTAGCTGAAACTAATAGAATATAGTAAATATTAGTTTTTGAAATTTATTTTCCAAAAAATATATTTAACTACTTTAATAAAATTTAAAAAATTAGTAACATACCTTTTTCGAAAGGCGGCAACAGAATCAAAGTCACGATTCAAATAGAATTTGGTTGCAGAAGATGCCGATAAACAAATTTGACCTTGATACAGCTTGATAAGAACACTTGTCATGATAAGAACAATGATAACGCTTTCAACCCCACGGTATTTATCTTCTAATTGTTCTGCTTGTTCTGCCCATATTGTTGCTAGTATTTCAAATCCACTTCATATAAGAAACAAAAGATTGGTTGTTAGCAAAAAAAACAAACAAAATAGAGGTATCTATATACAATTATTCTCATCATTAAAGTAAGGAGAGCAAAAATCTATATTAAAAAACATACCCTTCTAACAATAAAGTTAAAGTGACTCTTCTTAAAGTGGGTGTTGTTTGAGTACGAACATTTAATTTTTCAATATTTTTGATATATCCAATTATATCTGTATGGAAAAAAAATGTGAAACATAAGTATATATATAGATATAAAACTGAAAATTTAAAACTGAAAATATTACCATATAAATCTTGTGTCATATTTTTCAGTTTAGCCAAATCTTCGTGATTTCGAAATCGGAAATTTTCCAGAGGTATTTTGCAAAATTGTTGATCCACATTTGCAACTGTTGTTCTCTCTGTTAATATCATCTGAAATTTATGATCAGAGACTTTGTAGTGCTTATTGCAATCTTGCACATTAAAGTTGCAAATTTCGATAAGACTTCCTTCACATAATTGATCTCCAAACTTTTCAATAAGGGAATGATGCACAAAGCCTTGAATAGTATTTTCCTATTCTAAAAATATATTAAAATTTAGATAAATAATTTAATAATAATTTGACGAATATTTTAGTTTAATGAAAAAATATAAAAAGAATTACCTTCTCATCGAGTAGGAGAAAATTCATTCCTATAAGCTCATTATTTTTTTTCAGATTTCTTGCTTCCCACTTTCTTGCAAGTCGTACTATCGTTCGACGATAAGAACGTTTTTTGTTGAGTTGATCTAGTGTTATATATTCTTTTTTGGTGTTTTCAACTTGTGGACTCATCTTGTGTTTGATGATATCTATTATGAAAAAAAAAAAAGAAAATAGTTATAAATTGAATAAAATATTGATATGTGGATATTATGACTTTTAACACAAAATTATATGTGTGGATCAAAGCTCAGTCAAATTAACCGTTGACGTAACGAAAGAAGAAGATTTTTTTTTTTGGTGGGTACGTAAGAAGAAGACTTAACTACAATAATAAGTTACAGAAGATTCCCACTTTAATAATAAAAGAAAATAAAAAGATTGATGTCGAATCAACAAACGTATGTCATCACGTAGTTAAAAACCATAACCGATAATAATCGAACTACTACGTATAGGATTGATTCATTCATGGGTAAGTACGTAGGCAACTCAAACAACAAAATACAACATCGACATCGACATACGTACCTCACGTTCTCACGTTCTCAACGATAGGTAAAAGCAAAATTCAATTAATGATGGTGTTTAGAAGAAAGTATTTTGTTTGGTATGAAAAATATGAGACCATCTACTTATTATATAGATGTGAGTATTTACAATTCCTTTTTCTTTTAGGAATATTATTATTTAAAAATTTATAATGGAACATATACATATAATTTACTTATGATTATCTTTTTATATTTTTAAAATATTACAATATATAATTCATAATTATCTTTTAAATACATATACATATAATCTATTTATTATTTCCTTATCATTATCTTTATATTTTTTTTCAATTATTTAAATTTTAAATTAATAATAAATTATATGTTTATATATTTATCTTGCTTATATTAAATTATTTAAATTTTAAATTAATAAATTATATGTTTATATATTTATCTTCCTTATAATTATCTTTTTAAACTTTTAAAATTATTAAAATTTTTATTACTTTCTTAAGATTATCTATAAGATTATAATTGTTTTTCTTTTATAATTAGTAATAGACACGTGTCAAAATCTCAAAACGTTAAAATCGACACGTGTCACGATCTCTTGAGTTAGTAACTTCGAAAACTGTACTTTATATAATAAGATTTGTAAAAAAAATGTATTGATTAACATGTGTATCACAAAAGTTTAAATAATTAATATATTGAAAATTTAAATTAAATATTTCATAAATTTGTTTACAGAATTTCAAATTTTGTTTTTAGCTTTTACTTTTATTTGTTACACGGGTTATCAAATTTTTAATTTTAAAACCCGCGTATACGCGGGTCCTAATCTAGTTAGATAGAATATAGGAGTATATGCTTTACTTAGTGTATTTTAGGTTTGAGAAGCAAATATTGGAAAAGGAAGAGTTTTGGATCAATTTGGATGCAAATATACATATGAAGATGCAGAGTCCAGCAGACCCGTTAGAAGTATGGCCTCAGACGAAGACCTTCCCACCGTTGGATCTTGCTAATATTTTAACACAAGATAGCTAAGAGAGTTAGCTTTCATCTCCAAGTGGTTTGAAGGAAATCCAACGGTGCAATCAAGAGTTATGGCCAATTTACTGAAGACATGTCAACCTGCTGACGAAGCCGACGCGGAGGAGAGTTGGGATCGATCGATCCACACTTGGATCGATCGATCCTGTGAAGAATTTCGGCCCAAAGCCCATGAAGATGAGGACCGATCGATCTGGCCCATGGATCGACCGGTCCACCGCCTCTTTTGCCTCCTCTCCAAGTTTTTCCATTTCTTTTGTTTCCTTTTGTTGCACCTCCTTTCCCCTATAAAAGGAGGGCTCGCCCATTGTACCAAACACATCTTTTCAGAGCAGTGGCTCTCTCTTTTGAGAGCTATAGCTCTCCCCAAGTTTTCTTTTATATTTTATAGCTTTCTTTTAGGTTTAGATTCTTTAATAAAGATGTTTCCTTTTGTGTTCATCTTTGTTCTTGTTTCTATGCTTAAGTAGTTTCCTTATTAGGCTAGGGTTTCTCTGAAGGGATGTGACCGATTATTAGGTTGTTAGATTTGGGAATTTACTTTATCGTTCTTCTTCTATTGTTATACTTAATGCTTAGGGCTTGAGTAGCTAACTTGTTCTAAGATCTTGTGTGATTAAACTAGGTACGAAAGTAGTGTTTAGTCGCTGGAATCAACACTAGTCGAGCAAGGTTTTATGGCTTGAGGCGAAAGCCCGGGCCATGACATCTTGTGAACATATCAATCCTATTCTTAATGCTAGTATTACTCTAGGGAACGCGCGAGAGCGGTTTTCTAATATAGTATTACTAAGTAGGTATTTGCGCGAGAGCGAGATGTCTTATTAATTGTGAATTGAGTTCTAGAACGTATCTTAATATTTCCTGCTAATTGATTTAATTGTTTTGTCACATCCCGGATGGTTTCCCTATGCCTAATATCTCTTTAATTATTGTTTGCTTATTTTATCATTAGGTTGTTAGAAGATCAAACTCTTATTTTATTTTGTCTTAGCTTAACTTTAATCCCATAAATTCGTAGTGTAACTTATCGGTCCCTGTGGATTCGACCCTAAAGTGCTACAACTGATTACCGTATTTGATCCGGTAGTTTGCATATTTAGGTTTATTATTTGACCAAAGATCAAATTGGCGCCGTTGCCGGGGACCAATAACGCTTACCTACGAGTTTAAGATTACGGTTTAGTCTAAGATTTTTTATGTACTATTAGTAATTATGGTTTTTTCTCTTTTTGCAGGTTATTATTAGGGTTTTTCTCTTTTCGAAAAAAAAAAAAAAAAAAAAGAGAGAGAGAAGAAGAAGAAGATGGAGAGCATGTCTTGTGGATGCACAAGGAGAAGATGGAGAGCATGTACATCGAGCTCCATGCAACAATTGAGATTTTGGCTTCTCGTGTCAATTCTTTTGACTTGGAGATGTCTCAGATTGCGTCTTGCTCTAATCCTAAAGCGTTCTGCAATGCAATGACGATTCAAAGAGCGATTGAAGATGTACAAGCCTTCGCAGAAGCTCAGGACCGATCGATCCAGCACAACGATCGATCGATCCAAGACAGCCAGCAACTAGTCCCGATCCGTACTACAGATCGATCGGTCTACCCTTTAGACCGATCGATCCTTTCACCTGAGGCTGATTACAAGGCTGAGATAGGAAGTGATGAGCTTTTCTCTTACGCGACTGCTATTATGGCTAATGCTAGAGCCAAGGCGAAGTTTCATACTGCTGATCGACAACGACGACGGATCGATCGATCCTTATCATAGATCGATCGATCCCCTGTATGATGCTGCATACTGACCAGAGGGTCAGGACCGACCGATCCTCCTTCAGATCGAGCGGTCCCCACTGCGAAATCAGGAGTTTCTGACCTGTTTTCGAATAATATCGGCAACCATGTTATTACTCAGGATGACGTGGTTCCCTACAAGCCCAAGAGTCCCTATCCGCGCGTTTCTAAGGCGCAACCTGATGCTAAGACGTACAACCACTTCAAGGAAGTAACAAGCGAGAAACCAATGCACTCTCACTTTTAGAAGCATTGGACCAATCACCTTTCCTAAGGAAGATTTTTCGAGATGGAGTTCCTGGAAAGGAAGATCTTGAAGAGATTGGTGCGTTTTTACTCAAGCGGAAGGATACTCTCACCCTGAAGCTCCATAAGGTGTCGAAGCTGGAAGATCCCGGGAAGTTTGTTGTCCCATTGAAGGAGAGGTCTTCCGTAACTCTCTCGGTGATTCTAGATCTCGCATGAACCTTATTTCTAAGGCTATTGCAGAGAAGTTTGGGATAGGTGATATGAAAGCTTCTCAAGTTCCTCTCAAGTTCGTGAATGCTTCCACCATAACTCCCGATGGCTTGATTCAAAACTTAGATGTTCGCATTGGAAGTTGCTTGGTTCCCACCAATTTTCATGTCGTAGAGATGATCGAAGGTTCTATTATGCCTTTGATTTTTGGGAGACCAGTCCTTGCAACCGCGGGTGCCGTTGTTGATCTACCTAATAAGAGGATCTCTTTCTCTAACATCGATGAGAAAATCTTCTACAACGAAACCCCTTCCAATGAAGCTATGCAACATGGCTCTAGTCTCATCATAGACAATGAGAAGAAGGTGGATGTCCCACTTCTAGTAGTGGATCCTTATGCTTCAGCTCGTGACCAGCTCTTCCCTCCACCAGCCCCTGCACGATATGATGACCACGGACAGCCTCCACCTGCTGGACCGACCGGTCCCCCTAACAGACCGATCGATCTACATCAGGCACCACCTGCTCGTCGCCTCACTCTTGGCAGACACGACACTCCAGAAAAGTTCTACTCCAATCGCGCTGCAATTCACTTACCAGACGAGGGGTATGATTACAAGATCGAATCCCAAATCAATCACTTGGTGGCAGAGAACTTGTTTTATGGATTGCCTTCGGAGAGTCCATTGGATCATATTGAGATGATTTCTCGACTAACACGGCAGCAGAAGCTAATACTCTGATCAACAATTTGGCGGCTAACAATAGAAATCATTGTCCGGAATATGATCGAGCGCATCATGTCATGCCAGTAGAAGAACTTGGTGATGAGAATGATGTCAACGAAGTTCTGGATGGAGACACTCATTCTTCTAACAAGCAATCCAAGAAGATCCAGCTGACACGACCGATCAGTCTGACCTGAATCTGCATCGAGGAACAGAAGCCTCGAGATCGACCGATCTACACCAGAGATCGATCGATCCCGACCCAGGAAATGGCTCCTAGACGACGCAGCGGACATGAATCAGCTACCGAAGAGCGAGAATGGACACGCAAAGATCAAGATGACACCGTCGCGCTACAAGCCTACAAGTTCTAGCCTACTCGGTTTATACAAACCGATATCTTGGTCGTGATGGACATTCTCAATGATGTCCAAGATTTCATCCAGGTGCGTAACAATGCAATTCGGTCTCGAAGAAAGTGATCCTAATTGGTAGCCTGGTGACTCCCATCATCACCCATTGCCACTTCACCATCGCACATCCCCCACTGGAGCCCAAGGCACGATTCATTGATCGAGAGCACCTGTACGCGAGCGAGATCCTCATCTGTCACTCGCTACCAGGGCTATGATGGCTTCTACCGGTACATCAGTCTCCCTCGTACTGATTCAACATCTCTCGCGACCCACAAGAACATTCGCTTTAATCCGCCTGCTGGGGCGCTTTGCGAGAGACCGATTCTACCTACGACTAGTGGCACCAGGAGAGTAGCGCGTATCGGCCATCATGATGAGGCTGGCCTTTCCCAGCTACACCGCCATCACCCCCATCGGTCCCGGAGCATGAGGTTGACTACTCTGGCGCTACTCTAGTAGACACCTCTGTCCCAGATGACGAGGCTGCTACTTCTAAGTCCTCTTCTCCAGACCCGTCTCTTCGCTCTCATACTTGGCTTTCCACACCTAGCCACACGAGCTCGGAGTCTAGCTTTCTGCAGAACTTCCGCATTCGCACCAGGCGAGAGCTTGCTTCGAAACGGATTCTCATTCTCACACCTCTTGCTGCCTCAAAACCAAAGTCAAGCTAACGACTTTAAATAAGTGCTTATGGGAGGCAACCCATAGAGTTTGTACATACTTTCTCTTTCTCTTTTGTTTTTCTTTATTTTTGGTTTTATTTTTAGGATTTTATTACGGTGAAATCACGTCCGGTGTTGAGTGTTTTCAGGAATAGGTACCAAACGCAGAAGATGCGAAACTTTTTGTTCCAGACACTCGAGACCGATCGATCCTGTCGACAGATCGATCGATCCCCTGGCGATTGACAAAGTCCACGACCATCAATGATCTAGACCGATCGATCTGAGACGTCAGACCGATCGATCCCTTGCCCTGAGCTGTACAAGGACTCATGTCACATTGTCCATACACACCAAACGTTTGATCACCGGGTTTTTCTTTCCTTTTCTTTGAGCTTTTGATTTTCTTATATGTATATTATAACTATCTTTTGTTTTCGGTTTCCATTCTTCCTTTGGGTTTTTCTTACACACCGGGACGGTGTGAAGTAAGTCTGGGGGAGGAATGTGACCATTTGCACTAACATTTTAATTTTTATTTGAGTCGTTTTATTGAGTTAAAATGGTTGGAACTTGGAACTTCTTTTGTGAATCGTGTGTTCGTACTAATATCTTCTACTATCCGTCATGACTATCTTTTTGAAGGGTTGAAGATTGGAACACCATTAGCCGAACAACTCATCAGAAGTTCCTATCTCTTGGAAATCCGATTGACCTGGCGTTGACTCCACCCATGACAAGATGTTAATTTGGACTTAATCTTCTCAACTTGGGGCTTGGTATACATCGAACGCGACCTCTGACTCAAAGCTTTCCGAGACGCGCATAACTTCTAAAAAGTATGGTTTCCCTCTCTCTTCTCCTGAATAAGAAAAAGAAAAAAAAAAGAGGAAAAGAAAAGAAAAGGGATGTGGTAAACAAAGAAGTGGGCCGAGGGATGTGTGGTTACCCCCTTGCATACTTCGGACTCATGAAAACCAACCCCGGGCTAAAGAAAAAGAGATCGATAGAAAAAATAAAATGATACCCTAGAAAAGTAGGGAGAAATCGATCCAATGAAGAAAAAGGGAAGAGGAGGAAAGGAACCATAAGAAGAATGTCTTGGAAGCTAGAAGAAGGTAAGCGTCTACGCGATCTTTGATCGATACTCCCTCGTTGAGACCACATGCTTGTAAAGAATGAATGTAGGGAGTCAACAATGGAGATTTTGGAGCTTCCTTGAGATCTCGGGACATCAGTACGGAGAGTTGCTAAGCCAATGGTTAGTACATGTTGTAAGCTCGATTCTTTGAGTGATGGATTCGCGGAAGAAGTACGGAGATTCTCGAGAAGTTGTAAGTTCCCGTTTTCAAACCTTTCCCTTTAAGATTTCAGATTGTTCTTGCTTGAGGACAAGCAAATATTCAAGTCTGGGGGAATTAATGAGTCTCAAAATTACCGTTTTTTATATAGGATTTAGGTTTGTATTTTGAGTCAACTAACTTATATTAGATATAATATAGGAGTATATGCTTTACTTAGTGTATTTCAGGTCTGAGAAGCAAATATTGGAAAAGGAAGAGTTTTGGATCAATTTGGATGCAAATATACATATGAAGATGCAGAGTCCAGCAGACCCGTTAGAAGTATGGCCTCAGACGAAGACCTTCCCACCGTTGGATCTTGCTAATATTTTAACACAAGATAGCTAAGAGAGTTAGCTTTCATCTCCAAGTGGTTTGAAGGAAATCCAACGGTGCAATCAAGAGTTATGGCCAATTTACTGAAGACATGTCAACCTGCTGACGAAGCCGACGCGGAGGAGAGTTGGGATCGATCGATCCACACTTGGATCGATCGATCCTGTGAAGAATTTCGGCCCAAAGCCCATGAAGATGAGGACCGATCGATCTGGCCCATGGATCGACCGGTCCACCGCCTCTTTTGCCTCCTCTCCAAGTTTTTCCATTTCTTTTGTTTCCTTTTGTTGCACCTCCTTTCCCCTATAAAAGGAGGGCTCGCCCATTGTATCAAACACATCTTTTCAGAGCAGTGGCTCTCTCTTTTGAGAGCTATAGCTCTCCCCAAGTTTTCTTTTATATTTTATAGCTTTCTTTTAGGTTTAGATTCTTTAATAAAGATGTTTCCTTTTGTGTTCATCTTTGTTCTTGTTTCTATGCTTAAGTAGTTTCCTTATTAGGCTAGGGTTTCTCTGAAGGGATGTGACCGATTATTAGGTTGTTAGATTTGGGAATTTACTTTATCGTTCTTCTTCTATTGTTATACTTAATGCTTAGGGCTTGAGTAGCTAACTTGTTCTAAGATCTTGTGTGATTAAACTAGGTACGAAAGTAGTGTTTAGTCGCTGGAATCAACACTAGTCGAGCAAGGTTTTATGGCTTGAGGCGAAAGCCCGGGCCATGACATCTTGTGAACATATCAATCCTATTCTTAATGCTAGTATTACTCTAGGGAACGCGCGAGAGCGGTTTTCTAATATAGTATTACTAAGTAGGTATTTGCGCGAGAGCGAGATGTCTTATTAATTGTGAATTGAGTTCTAGAACGTATCTTAATATTTCCTGCTAATTGATTTAATTGTTTTGTCACATCCCGGATGGTTTCCCTATGCCTAATATCTCTTTAATTATTGTTTGCTTATTTTATCATTAGGTTGTTAGAAGATCAAACTCTTATTTTATTTTGTCTTAGCTTAACTTTAATCCCATAAATTCGTAGTGTAATTTATCGGTCCCTGTGGATTCGACCCTAAAGTGCTACAACTGATTACCGTATTTGATCCGGTAGTTTGCATATTTAGGTTTATTATTTGACCAAAGATCAATATCGTTGGCCATAATTTGCTGCTTGCGCACGCCTCTGCTTCAAGACTATACAAACAAAAGTACAAGGTATAGTTGCTTATACATGAATTTATATCTTACCTCTCTCTAGAATGTGAGTTGATGAGAAGGGAGCAGTTACTATATATACAATGTGCAGAGTATACAGGGAGGTTCCGTAGGCTTTGGCTTATCTTTATTTGAGTGTACTCCTGCTACAAGCTCCAAGAATGATGCTATTGCAACTCAAAGAGCCAAAGATTTCTTTGTCGGCTGGTGAGTCAGGCATCCAAAAAGATTTTCAAATTGGGCAACATGTCCAAGGTCTTAAACTGAAAAGAAAACTCTCTTCTCTTCAGGTTCCTTGAGCCTCTTACATTTGGAGACTATCCTGTTACCATGAAAAGAACCGTTGGATCAAGACTGCCAGTATTCTCAGAGGAAGAATCAGAACAAGTTAAAGACTCGTCTGATTTCTTAGGAATCAATCACTATTTTGCACTTTCTGTCACAAACATCAAATCTTCTCCTTCTGAAATCCCTGGATTCTACTCAGACATGGGCGCAATTGTGAAGTGTATGAATCAAACTCAATTTTGACTAACATGTACAACAAAACTCTTTTCTCCTTTATCTCGATATATTGTTATTGCTAATCATCTCTTCTTCGTTTTATTGGTTGAAAGACCTTGGGAATTCTTCAGTTATGGAGGTAGGGGTTTCAATTCAGATGCAAAACGCCTAATAGACTAATAGTCCTCTTATACATTTAAGTCTTTAAAAAGATAAGTGTTACTAATCAATCTTTCTTTCTTGTTTTGTTTTTGGTTTGGACAAGTATCCTGTTGCTCCATGGTCTATGGAAGCTGTCCTGGAGGATATAAAGCAGAGTTATGGCAATCCTCCAGTCTACATTCTTGAGAATGGTCAATCTCTTCTTTGCTTTCTCTCTCTCTCTGTTTTTCTCATGTTTTTGTCTTATTCTACTTAATTCTCTTGCTAATGCAAACCAATAGGTACACCGATGAAGCAACACAAGGATACACAAAGGGTGGAATACTTACATGCTTACATTGGTGCTGTGCTCAAATCCGTTAGGTAAGTAAAGTTTCTTATTGCAATTTTTTCTCTTCTTCTCGTTAGTGTGATAAAGTAAAAAAGACATTAATTACTACATGTAGGAATGGATCAGACACCAGAGGCTACTTTGTATGGTCATTTATGGATTTATAGGTTTTGGGGGGATACGAGATTGGTTTTGGGTTGTACTCTGTCAATTTTAGCGACCCTCATCTCAAGAGATCTCCCAGACTCTCTGCTCATTGGTACTCTAATTTTCTCAAGGGCAAAAAAGCTTCTATTGGTTCTAGAGCTGTCATATTGGACATGTGTCCGCGGACATGCCCAGTCCAAATTGTTGCCGACGGACGTGAACATGTCCAATTAGTTGGTTCCCAAGGCATCACGGAATTGCAGAGCAACTTCTCTTCTTCCTACTAGTGGTGTTTGCATTTTATATTTTCTGATGTGTTTATGAGAAGTTTAATGAATAAAATCTCTCATGTTCTTAAAGCGGGTGCCATGATGAGCACCAATTTTTTTTTTTTTTCTCTGAAATTCTAAACAACTAGAAATAGGCCTGTCTGTTAAAGAATTGTATATGTGATAAAATAAAATTATCATTTTAAGAATTTTTTTTTTAGTGTTTTACTAATGTGGTTGATGATACGTGTATTTTTTTAAATGTTTTTAAATTGTAGTTTTGCTTAGATTCATATTATTAGATATTTTTGTTGTTTTTTTTTTATTTCATTGTGACTAATATCATTATCATTGATTTGATATTGTTTTTCAAAATTTCTATGTTATCTCGACTTTTGCGTTTAATTATAAACTTGAAATTTCATATGATTTATTCTCTTATATCAGATACTTTATCTTCTTAATTATTTTCTTTATGAGTTGTCGTGGCATCTAAAATTTTATTTCTACCACATTAACTATTTATTCTTTCACATTTTTTAATATATCAAATGTTGTTGAAAATTTATGGATATTATATTTATTTCGGATATCTATATGCATACTTTTGTTTTAACAACTTTTCATTTTAGGTTTTTGCTTATTTTAAGAGTTTTTGTTGAAGATAAATATTTACATGAAAATAATTAATTAATTTTATATAAGAAAATCAAAAGTGATGATTAACACCAAAAAGAACATCAAACTTCAATGAATACATTTTTCTTCTAATCTCCAATACTTTTGAATTTTACTAAGATACAATGAATTTTTCTAAATTTCTAATCGGTAACAGAAATTTTGTACTTTAATACTAACAAATATAGTTAAAAAATTCTAAATAACTATTTTATTTTTAAAATAGATTATTTCTTATTTTCATATCTTTAACCGATCTTTTTTCATATTTTTTAATATTTTTATCGGTAACAGAAATTTCTACTTTAACACTATTTTAAAAATTTTTAAGTATTCTTGAAAAGTAAATTATTTTTTATTTTGAGTAAAACTAAATTATATCCTTATATATTTTTCTATTTTTATCACATATTTTTGTGTGTTGTATTATATTACTTTTTATTTATATTAAACTATGTTAAATAATATGTAAGACTATACGTGAACCTCAATCCAGAGACAAGTAAGGTTGAAGATTAGTGCAATGATCAAAGATTTTTAGAGTAAATTGTGTTGGGGGAGGTTTGGTTGACATATTCAAAATTGTTATGATGTATAAGTTACAACATTGCCTAACAGTAGAAAATTGAAAATTTGGGATCACTCTCAAAAAACACTATTTTGTAGTTACTGTTTTTCAAATACAATCTTAGTACTCTTCCTAGCTAGAAAGTTAATAGATTAAATTAAAGTATTTCTGTACTCTAATATGGATGATGTTTATTCCTTAATATTTTACAATAAATAGTTTGTATTGTTAAAGAAAAGGTAAGGAAATATATATGACTTAGTTGGTGAATTCATATATTTCTTAATGAAAGTTGAGATTTTTTAGTTTATATAATCTTTGGAACTTTGTGTGACTACATCAACTGTAGAATTTGGATGAAATTTTCTCTTCATTCTGCAGTTAATATTTTTTTTTTTGCATCAAACTCCTCAAGTTTACAATAAGAACCAAACTAAGAATTGAATAGTCAAGTCTTCTTTTTCTTCGTTTTCAATTTGAAATTATTAATTTGATAGCATATACCTTTATAATAAAAAAATTTGGTTAGTGTTTAATAATGAATATTAATATTTAAAGTTGATTGTTTAACACTTACAAGGAATGTTCATCCATTTTTATATCATATAGTGGCTAACACCAAGGCCAACGCCTTCGTAGACTGACCACGTTATTGTTGCAAATATGAAGAAAGTCTGAATGAAATTTTCAAGGATATTAATAAAAAGGTTTAATTGTTTAGCAATTTATAGAAAGTCAAATGCTCAAGTTAAGTTTGTATAACTTCTTAGTATAAACAAAATGGTTTGAATATGTAATGGTCAGATGTTTTTGAAGCTATAAAAAGGATAACAATGAACATATATTGATATAAGTAAAACTTCAAACTCTAAAACTGCAATCAATGATGATTACCTACAAATCTGTAGCGCTAAAGATAATATTCCTATTATATCTAGCTTCTTGCGGCTCAAGTCAACGAGAAACCAAGTTTCTTAACCATGGCTTCCTCGAGGCTAATCTCCTCAAGTTTGGCTCCTCCAAGGTTCACCCAAGTGGCCTTTTGGAGTTGACGAACACTTCCATGAGGCAAATAGGTCAAGCTTTTCATGGCTTTCCCATACCCTTTTCAAACCCTAACTCCACAAATTTGGTTTCTTTCTCCACAAGCTTCGTCTTTGCCATCACTCAAGGACCCGGCGCACCAGGCCACGGCTTAGCTTTCGTCATTTCACCCTCGATGGACTTCAGAGGGGCTTTTCCCAGCAATTATCTGGGCCTTTTCAACACCTCTAACAATGGAAACTCCTTGAATCGCATTCTCGCGGTTGAATTCGACACAGTGCAGGCCGTTGAGTTGAACGATATTGATGATAACCATGTTGGTATCGACCTAAATGGAGTGACCTCCATTGAGTCTGCACCGGCTGCATATTTTGATGACCGAGAGGCGAAGAACATAAGCTTGAGGCTGGCGAGTGGGAAACCAATTAGAGTCTGGATCGAATACAACGCGAATGAGACGATGCTCAATGTCACATTAGCTCCTCTAGATCGTCCGAAGCCAAACTTGCCTCTTCTCTCGAGAAAACTGAATCTTTCTGGGATATTTTCGCAAGAACATTATGTCGGATTCTCTGCGGCCACGGGAACTGTAGTGAGCACACATCTTGTTCTAGGCTGGAGCTTCAGCATAGAGGGCAAAGAATCAGACTTTGATCTCACGAAGCTTCCTTCTCTTCCAGACCTGCCACCACCATTCTCTCCGTCCCCAAATCCTCCGGTTTCAGTCAAAAAAGATTCGAACAACACGAAGCTGATCGTTATCTGCGCTGTATCAGCAACGGTTGCAATCATGATCCTGATTCTCTTAGGGTTTTGGATATTCCGTAGAAAGCAAATCTTCTTTACAGGAGGTGCAAGGAAATTCTCTTACCAGACGATTTCAAGCGCAACGGGAGGTTTCGACAGCTCTAAGCTCTTGGGAGAGAGAAACTCTGGAAGTTTCTACAAAGGGCAGCTTACTCCTACAGAGATAATCGCAGTGAAGAGAGTTACTTGTACCACAAGGCAACAAAAGACAACCCTAATAGCTGAAATCGATGCGATCTCAAAGATAAAACAAAGAAACCTTGTCAATCTACATGGTTACTGCAGCAAAGGAAGCGAGATCTATCTTGTTTACGAGTATGTCCCCAACGGAAGCCTTGACCGGTTCTTGTTCAGCAACGACCGACCAGTTCTAACCTGGTCAGACAGGTTCTGTATCATAAAAGGGATTGCGTCAGCACTTCAATACCTTCATGGCGAGGGTCAAAAACCTTTAATTCATGGAAACGTCAAAGCCAGCAACGTACTCTTAGACGAAGAGCTAAACTCTAAACTAGGAGACTATGGACAAGGAAGCATGAACATCGCCACAGGATACGTGGCACCAGAACTAGTCAACACGGGAAAGGCTACACGTGACACAGATGTGTTTGCGTTTGGAGTGTTAATGATGGAGATTGTTTGTGGAAGGAAAGCCATAGAGCCGACAAAACCACCAGAAGAGATCAGTCTAGTGAATTGGGTGCTTCAAGGGTTCAAGAAAGGTGATCTGTTGAAGAGATGTGACACAAGACTTAATCTAGAGAATTTGGTGGCTCGGGAAGTGTTATTGGTTCTGAAGACAGGACTTCTCTGCGCGAACCGATCTCCAGAATCAAGGCCAATGATGAAGCAAGTGGTTCGGTATCTCGATGGTACAGAACGTCTCCCTCATGATGACTACCTCTTCTATGGAGTCTAAAATGTGATCTCAAAACGCGGTTGTGTGTTTTGAATAGTGTGAATTAAAGATTGGACCAAGACGCATAAATTAAGCATGATGTGAATAAAACCTCGAATGGTATTTAATTTTACTCAATTTGTAAATTTGAAAATAAGAATTTCTGGTTTTGAGAAATATTCTTGTCGATTGAAAATCTTCCTACTCTTCCGGGAAAATTAATATTTCAAAATGTATCTTTGATCTAATCAAAATGATGTTTTTGTTTTATCATTTTAGGATAAATACTTAAATAGTACTTTGTAACGTGTTTATAAAGAAAAGATAAGCATATATATGTGAGTTAATATATGTGAGTTAATGTTGAACATTGAACACACACATTTCTTTATGAAATTTGAGATTATTAATTCTCTATAATTACGAGACCAAAAGTCGTTCTCGTTTTATACAAACCTATGGAACTTTTTGTGACTTCATCTACAGAAATGGAATTTCCATGGAAACTTCTTTGAGTTTTTAGCTTATATTTTTTTCTTTTTAAAATTAAACTTCGCAAGTTATCAATATGAACGAAATGATGAACGCTCAAATTAAGAATTTAATTCAATGACAAAGTAAGAAGACTGACCATTCAGTTCTTAATTAGTTTCGTTCCTATTGATTAGTTGCTGAGTTTATGTAAAAATACTTTGATTGAACTCCGCAAGTTATCAATTAATATCTTATTAAACATGTATATATGTTTAAAGTTCACTGTTCATCCATTTCTTTATCGGATAGTGGCTAATTTAACACCAAGGCCAACGCATTCGTAAAATATAGTTTAATTTCTTTTTTTTTTTATATATATAAGGAGAAATATAATTTCTCATGTTATTTTTATTTGGGAAGAAATTGTGAAGGAAACTCCGAATGAAATTTTCCAGGATATCAATAAAAGGTTTATTTAGCAATTTATAAAGTCAACTTCAATTTGGTTAACTTCTTGGTATAAACAAAAATGTTTGAATGATATTAAAGAAAAAAAAAACAAATATGTTTGAATATGAAATGGTCGAGTTTTTTGAAGCTATAAAAAGAGATAGCAATGAACATACTGACATAAGTAACTTCAAACACTAAAAACCATCAATGATGATTACATCCAAATCGATAGGTCTACCAATAATCTTCCTTATATACTTAGTTTCTTGTGTATCAAGTCAACGAGAAACCAAGTTTCTAAACCATGGCTTTCTCGAGGCTAATCTCTTGAAGTTCGGTTCATCCAAGGTCCACCCTAGTGGCCTCTTGGAGCTGACGAACACTTCTATGAGGCAAATGGGTCAAGCTTTTCATGGCTTTCCCATATCCTTCTTAAACCCTAACTCTTCGAATTCGGTATCTTTCTCGACGAGTTTTGTCTTCGCCATTACGCAAGGACCCGCCGCACCAGGCCACGGCTTGAGCTTTGTTATCTCTCCGTCGATGGACTTTAGTAGAGCCTTTCCCAGCAATTACTTGGGCCTTTTCAACACATCTAACAATGGAAACTCCTCAAACCGCATTCTTGCAGTTGAGTTCGACACTGTGCAATCCGTTGAAATGAACGATATTGATGATAACCATGTTGGTATTGATCTAAACGGGGTGATCTCTATTGAATCTGCCCCGGCTTCATTTTTTGATGACCGAGAGGCAAAGAACATAAGTCTGAAGCTAGCGAGTGGGGAGCCGATCAGAGTTTGGATTGAATACAACGCGACCGAGATGATGCTCAATGTCACATTGGCTCCTCTAAATCGTTTGAAGCCAAGCTTGCCTCTTCTCTCGAGAAAACTGAATCTTTCTGGGATTATCTCAGAAGAGAATTATGTTGGATTCGCTGCAGCCACGGGAACTATCACGAGCACACATCTTGTTCAAGGCTGGAGCTTCAGCATCGAGGGGAAAACATCAGAGTTTGATATTACGAAGCTTCCTTCTCTTCCAGACCCGCCACCGGCATTGTCTCCATCCCCAAATCCTCCGGTTTCAGTCAAAAAGGATTCGAACAACACGAAGCTGATCATAATCTTCGTTGCATCAGCAACATTTGGTCTCGTGATTTTGATCTTCTTAGGAGTTTGGATTTTCCGTAGAAATAGTATATTCTTCGAAGGAGGCCCAAGGAAATTCTCCTACCAGACGATTTCAAGTGCAACAGGTGGTTTCAACAGATCTTTAGGCGAAGGGAATACCGGACAATTCTTCAGAGGGCAGCTAGCTCCTACAGAGATAATCGCCGTAAAGAAAATCACTTGCAGCACACGGCTTCAAAAGCTTTCCGTGATAGCCCAAATCGATGCAATATCCCGGATAAGGCATAGAAACCTTGTTAATTTACTTGGATACAGCACGAAAGGAAACGAAATCTACCTCGTTTACGAGTATGTTCCCAACGGAAGCCTTGACCGGTTCTTGTTCAGTAATGAGCGACCGCTCTTAAACTGGTCAGATCGGTTCAAAATCATAAAGGGGATCGCCACAGCATTGCAGTACCTACACGGCGAGTGTCAGAGAACTCTCATTCATGGGAACGTCAAAAGCAGCAATGTGCTACTTGACGAAGAGCTGAACGCTCGGCTTGGAGATTACGGGCAAGGAAATAGGCAAAGCAACACAGGTCATGTAGCTGCAGAGCTTGTTGAGATAGCAGCAGTGCAGACACGTGACACAGATGTGTTTGCATTTGGAGTGCTAATAATTGAGATTGTGTGTGCACGGAAAGCTATAGAACCAACAAGGCCACCAGAAGAGATCAGTTTGGTAAATTGGGTGCTTCAAGGGTTTAGGAAACACAAACCGCTTGAGTGCTGCGATGTACGAATCAATAAAGAGGAATTGGTGGCTCATGAAGTACTGCTCGTCCTTAAATTAGGACTTCTATGTACTAACCAATCACCCCAAGTCAGACCATTTATGAGGAAAGTGGTGCAGTATCTTGATGGTACTGAACCACTCCCTCATGACGATTACATCTTCCATGGAGTCTAACAAGAAAACTATAAAAACAGCACATAAGGCGACCTTGTAACGTGTTGTATTGCAGCGATTCTGTTTTGGGTAGTGTGAATAAAGATTGGACCCCGACGCAAACGCATGATTTTATATTACCATCTGTAAGATATTATTTCTTCTACTAAATTGCTTTTCTGAGTAAAAAGGGACCAAAAAGAATTGTTCTTGCAAACCCCAAATCTTACAGTGGGAGACATAGACAAGGTAAAGCTAGACTAATCTAAGACGTACAAGAAAAGAGACTGTGTACTTCACATGAGTGACTCCAGGCACACAAATGAGGGATCCGCAATTAGGTTGACACTATACTCATCTAAAAACAAATCCCAGAGAACAACCAAGTTTCAGTATAAATTTGGCATTTCATTCTATCCAACATTAGTACCACAAGCAACTGCAGAAGCTGGTCGGAGCACGAGCATTCTTCTATCAACTCAAAACACAATAATTCCCAGACTATCACGATACCAGATTTTCATAAAAAGACTACTCAATGCAAGAAACTATTACCAGAAGATCAGCCATGAATGTCTACATAAAGTCTGCACTCAAGAATAGCAGAGTAATTGTCACTTGTCCAATTTTGCTGCCACCAACAAACAGACCACATAAGAAAGTTTGGAACACGTAAAATAAAGCATCACATAAAAGATAAATGTAGCATGGCATTGTATCTTAAAAAAGATGTTCAAGTAAAGCTGCATAAGGATTTAGTGGCTGATGCCCTTCTTTGCTTTCAGTGACTCAAGTGCTTTGTTTCGCAACTCAATCTCAAGCCTCTTTGGATCTGACTCCTCTCCATTTTTATTGTTAGGATGGGTATCAGCTTCTTCGCCCTCTGAAGTATCCGAATGGTCTCGATTCTTATGTTTTAGCTTCCTACCACGACGTTCTTCCCTTTTACGACGTCTCTCCTCTCGCTTGCGTTTCTTCTCCTCCTTTCTCGTTTTCTTTTCCTCCTTCCTCCTCCTTTTAGCCTCCTTCCTATCTTTCAGGTCAGAATCATAACTGCCATTATCATCTGAGGATACTTCTTCCCTCTCAGACCTTTTATTCTTACTTCTCTTTCTATCCTTAGTTCGATGTCTGCTGCCTTCCTTTGAATCAGATGAAAGGTTTGCATTCAGGTCGCTGTTATCATCTTTTTCAACCTGCTCAATGTCTTTCACTTTATTAGAGAGAAGCTGACTCTTTCCTTCTGAATTTTCCACTCCTACGGAGTCCTTACGTGAAACTGGGGACATCTGTGAACCGTGGAATCTATGACCGGAATGCCTCTCTGACATCTTGTCACTGTTAAGATGTTGAATAGACCAACGTTTAACAAACCTTCAAATCTGAAGTCAAAAGAAAATTGCACGGAAAAAGGAAAAGAAACAAAACACACCTCTTTCTCTCTTGCTCCTTCACATGTTCTACACGCCCAACTTCTTGCACCTTCTCCGATAACTGTTTCCTCTTATCAGAATCAGGTGACTGCACTGAAGGTTTCTCTAACAGCTTGTTTTGAACCCTGTCCTCTCTATACACAATGCGAAAGCAAGCAGATGGTCAAGGAGTTAACAACTATTAATAAGAAGAATCTACATGTAGCTTAAAACAATTTTTACCACTTTACGCTAAAAGTTATTTACACAAACAAAATGGCAAACGGAGTCATGAAGAGCATACCTATCTCGCTCTCCAGATGGATGTCCAGGAGATCTTCTGTCCCTCTGATGTTTTCTTCCACTTGGTAAGGGAGATCTACGACGAACGGGAGGTGAGCGTGACCTAGAGGACGATCTGCTCCAAGATGGAGACCGTCTCCTACGTCTGTCGTCAGGAGATCGTGAAGCAGATGGAAATCTTCGACCACGCCGGTTGACAGGTAATGGTGATCTGCGCCGGTCAGGAGAGTGCGCTTTCTGATGTCGAGAGGGAGGAGAAGATCTACCTCGACCCCTAACAGGTGATATAGATCCACCCCGCTTGACATGTGACGGAGATTCTGCTTCATGGCGTCCAGCTGGTGACAGGGAGCCTTGCTCTTTGGAAGGTGTCAGTGAACTGCCTCTTCTAACAGGTGGTGATGGTGATTCAAGGTGATTGGCGGAATGAAATCCACCAATTCTAATTGGAGATGGCGACCCTGCACGCCTAGGGGGTGGTGATGGCAACCTTAGCCCAGTGGGTGGTGAACGCAATCTTTGCCCAGTGGGTGGTGAAGGCAATCTTTGCCCAGTGGGTGGTGAAGGCAACTTTTGTCCAGCAGGTGCCCTGCTCCTTGTCACAGGTGACAGAGACCTCCCTTCTGAGTCAGACCTTCCCCGCTTACCCAGTGGTGACCGAGACCTGTTACGCCTATAGAGTGGAGATGGAGACCTGCGTCGCCTAGCTTGCGGTGAAGGAGACCTACGCCGCCTAAAGGGCAGTGGAGATCGGCGACGCCTAGCAGGCGGTGACGGTGACCTGCGCCGCCTAGCAGGTGGTGATGGTGACCTGCGTCGCCTAGCAGGTGGGGATGGAGATCTGCGCCGCCTAAAGGGAGATGGCGACCGGCGACGCCTTGAAAGCGGTGGTGATTTTCGGTGTCCCTCAGGTGTAGGTAAGCGGCGGCGCCTTACTGGTGTTGGTGACCTACGAAGTCTAATAGGTGACCGTGACCTGCTTCCATCAGGAGAATGTATTCTACGTCGCCGAGGAGACCGAGACCTGCGCAAGGAACGTGACCTGGATCTACGCCTTGAATACGACGATCTCTGCTTTCTTGGTGATATGGAGGCATCTGATGATCGAGACAAGCTCCTGGATTTTCGATCACTGTTATACAAGTCAATCAGTCATGAGCAAACAACGAAATAATAGATATAGAACTAACAAGTTGGAAATTACAGGCTGCAGTTTGATTGGATTACGAAATACAATTGCAGAAGGCGACATACCCGGAATAACTTCTGGAGCCTGAATTGGTTTTGCTGATTGACCTCGAACGCGACCCTCTGCCAAGCAACCAATCAATATATCCGCATATAAAAGCAAATGGTATTACGAAAAACAAAACTATTGAAGAATTACCGAGGGGGTGAACGGGATGCATCTCTGCGACGTGGTGCTATTAGATCCCTGCATCAGGGAGGCAATGTCAAAACCCATTCACATATTACTCTTAGCCACAAACAGATTTCTAGACTACCAGCAAAACAGATTTCTAGAGACCCATCACAGCCATTGATAGAAATACTTGAACAAATCATGCCAGCAAGTATTTTAAAGAGATAATCCGCATACAACAGAAGGATGAACTCAATCAAGAATAATAGGACACATTCCGAAACTTCAAGTACAAAGCATTAAAAAGAACACACGGGCATACACTGACGAAAAGAAATACGAGGTGCTCTATCTAGTCTAACTTTCAATAAATTACAAGACAACATATGCATCAAGAGAACTGTACCTTCTCCTTTCTTTTACACCATTCTTCTCGTCAGCCCTTCTCCCATCCTCTGGACGCTCTCTTGAAGGTTTTCTCTCCATGCCATTTGTCACCTTTGGTTCAACGCTGCTGTCCTACAGTAGTTTGAGGTAAAGCACATGAACCCTAATAATTGCAGAAGCTATCTGAATAACATGAGAAGAACAGGCGAATGTTAAAACCAGAAGAGCATCTGTAAAGACTGAAACTCTAGCATGAATAAGTTAGTCTTACTATTTTCCTCAGTGTATCATGCTCCTGGTCTGCTTTTTGTATTGCTTCTTCCTGCCACAAAAGTAAATAAATCATAAGACAGCAGGAGGGAGAAAAGTCCATCATCAATTCTAACTTCAAAATGACTCCCCAAGAATACCTGTTTCTTCTTTGTTGCAGCTTCTCTAGCATCTAAAAACTGCTGTGGAACACCACTTGAATTATTCTGCGCGCTTATAAGAAGTGTCCAGAGTTCTTTCATGAACTTGCCAGTATTTTTCTCCATGAATCCAGTTAAAGATATTTGAATCTCCTTCCCATTCACTACCTACATTAGGACCACCGTTCAATTGAATATTAGTCCAACAAAAGTTTGACAGCAACAAAAAAACCTAACTTGATGAAACCATATTACCCCTTTATCTCAAATAACCCTGAAGACATTTAAACCTTCCAGTCAATTTTACGACATGACTAAAGAATAGAAAAAGAAAAAAGCTCAGTTATCAGCTACCTTCCCATCAAGCAGACCATAAATAAAGTTGATCAACACTTCATCCTCAAAACCAAGAAGCTCAGTGACTCTAGTCGCAATCCAAGGCTTCATAACATCCATCTTCACTTTGGTCACATCCACCTGACACCATTAATCCCTCCCCAAACTTAATTTCATAGTAAAATAATTATCCAACAATTGAATCTTAACTAAGTAATTCAAATGAAATAACCTATGCGTTAAGATTCTCAAATAGACAACCAATTTGATACAAAATTCACAAATCGTTAAAATTGAAAGAGTACACAAAGAGAGAAAAACTGACCAGATTCTCCAACTCGGGAGCGAATTTCTGACTTTTCATCAACTTGGCTTGCTTGTTAGAAAACCGAGTATCCTGCTCAGCGGAAGTACCCTAAGAAACTCAAAACAAAGACGAATCAGAGAGCGTAATCGAAACCTAGCTTCTCAGACTTGCGATGAAGAATCAAAAACCATAAAAACTCAAATTAAAGCTTGAAAAAATTTGAATTGAATCGATCTGGATCTAAAAGATGAACCAATCAATTTCAAATAGAAAGATGATCGAGAAACTCACCCGGAAGAATCCGCCGGACATCTTTTAAGGTTTGTGGAAGCTCTCGATCTTTCTCTACAAGATACGATGTCGAGGAGTTGAACGATCGAAGCTTGAGAGAGACTTTGTGCTCGCAGATGTAAAAAGAGGCTTCCACAAGATTTTGAAGAGTTTTTACGAGCCCTAGCTATATTATGACTCACTTAATTTTATTTTTCCATTGTTACCCTCAAAGTTTTAAGAAAATAACGTTATTGCCATTTGTAGAAGACAACATGTTCCTCAATCTGATGGTTTTTTTAATTTTGACATATGGGCTTCAATTGCGATAAGTTATGGCCCATAAGGTTTATAAGTTATAGTTTAGCCCAAAACAACACTAGTAGTTAGTTACTAGTTAGTTAGTAATCGTTGGTCTAATTGTGTGGAGAGATTTAAAAAAAACGAAAAATGGTTTTAGGTTAAGTAAGGTTGAGGGATGAAGTTAATAAGAGAAAGGATCAAAAGTGTTCAATGTTAAAGAAGTGTAGATATGATAGATGACGAAGGTGTAACAAAGAAGAAGGGATATGACATTGATGATTGAAAACTTATCATGGGAGTTTGTATATATTATTTTGTTTATGTTGTTTGGTGGAGACATTGATGATTTGGTAGGTTAAATGACAAGATATTTACACCTCCTAGAAAATATGTATATATACATTAAATATTATAACACCCTACAAAATAAGTAATTTGATATTCAAAATTTATACACATTTTTTTAAAAAACTCGTTACAGTAATGTTATATTGTATTTTATCTTATATATGCATATCAGCATATCAATATATTGTATTGTCTATGGTGTATATATCGGAGTGACAGAGTTGGATAGTCAAAATATATTACTACAGATCAACAAACGAGAATTTTAGCGGTTAGAGATAGTGGTAATGACAACAACAAAAATTAACGTTAGTGTTGTTGTCATCATCAAAATTATGGGGTTCACCGAATTTGGATATTCGTTAAATTTTTGCCGGTAAGGTGAAAAAAAACGAAATTGAAAGACTTTTTCAAATATTTCTTTCAATTAAAAATAAGTTTTGTTTTTATATGAAATAAAATAAAATACCTCTCTACATTGAAACATTGTCGGAACCGTAATCAAAATCATCGTCATCATAATCACGAATTGCATTGAATTTTTGCAAACAAAAAAAAGAGGTAAATTTTGCCATTTTTTCACCAATAAAAGAAATGAGAAAAAATTTCATTACTTTCTGGTAAAGAAAAATTACTTAAAAAGTATTGTAAATATCATGATTTTTTGGAAAGATCTCAATAGCCAAGAGGTAAACTAAACGCATCTCCTTTGCCATCTCCTTATTTAGAAAATTTCTCCTTGGTTTTTGGAGCTAATTTATTCTTTTTAATTACAATAAGATCTTACAATTTTTAAAGTATCACAAAATTTTGGGTTTTAAAAAGGGTTTATAAAAAAGTTTAGGAACAAGTCTTATTTGATTTAAGAACATTACCAAAAAAGTGTAGAAACTTTTCCTAAACCTAAAACCTATGGTACTTTTAGAAATTTTCCAAAATGTTAGGTATTCTTGAAAAAAAAAAACTTACACAGAATTAAGGTATTTTTACTAAATTTGAACTAAAAATCCTGAAGATCCTGTCATCTAGAAGTGTACTTTGTAAAAGCTCTCTGGTGTAAAACCCAAACTGAAACATAAAGACAAAAAGATCTCGAAACAGTTCCAACGAGAAAAATAAGGTTCGTAGTTATCTTCCAATTTATTTATTTTGTTAAATTAATGCTTTCTTCATTCCTTTATGCAATCGCTAGGTCAAACCAACCCTAAATATTAATTCGCAGTAATTTTAATTAAATCATAAAAAAGCACAAAAACCCTAAGGTTCTTCCATCGCCGTCGGATTTTTTTCCGTCAACACTATAAAACTCATTTTCTACACTCTCAATCTAAAGTCTTTGTTAGGGTTCTTTAATTTAAAGCCAACAGTAACATGAAAAATCAAATCATAGATACAATCTCACGAATGGATTTGAGTATTGCTTAATAAAGCTTTGATCTTTGGGTTAGTTCTAAAACAGAACAGAGAATTTTGGGGATTGTATATATTGAAGGTATAAAGGTTTGATTTTTATGAACTTTCTTGAAGATTTAGTCTGATAAATTGATTTTGGGGTTTTTGTTGTTGTTGTTGTTAGGTGATAATGATACCGGAACTTGGGAGAAGACCGATGCATAGAGGTAATGAAGAATCATCTTTTGGGGATGATTATGAGAAAGAGATTGGAGTATTGCTTGGTGAGCAGCAACGAAGGCAAGAAGAAGCTGATGAGCTTGAGCGTGAGCTTAACTTGTATAGAAGTGGCTCTGCTCCACCGACTGTGGATGGTTCTGTTAGTGCTGCCGGAGGGCTTTTTAGCGGTGGAGGTGGAGCTCCTTTTTTGGAGTTTGGTGGAGTTAATAAGGGGAATGGGTTTGGTTGTGATGATGAGGAGTTTAGGAAAGATCCGGCTTATTTGTCTTATTACTATGCTAATATGAAGTTGAATCCGAGGTTGCCTCCACCTTTGATGTCTAGAGAGGATTTGAGGGTTGCTCAGAGGCTTAAAGGGAGTAGCAATGTCTTAGGTGGTGTTGGGGATAGGAGGAAAGTTAATGATAGTCGATCTTTGTTCTCTATGCCACCTGGTTTTGATCAGACGAAGCAGCATGAGTTTGAGTCTGAGAAGACTAGTGCTTCTTCTTCTGAGTGGGATGCTAATGGATTGATTGGTTTGCCGGGTCTGGGTCTTGGAGGCAAGCAGAAGAGTTTTGCTGATATATTTCAGGTTGGTTAAGCGTCTTTATCAATGTTGCTTAGATATCCTGTCTGATGATTGCCCTTTTTTTCCTTGTCATTGAGTGTTTATGGATGTATGGTTTCTTTAAAATTGGGGTTATATGTTTTGTGTATATTTTTCCTGAATATTATTGCTTATATAAACTTGGTGGATTGCTTTTGTGCAGCCTGATATGGGGCATGGGCATCCTTTAGCTTGTTTTGTTTTCAGCAATTTCCTGATTCTTCATTAGTATCTCTTTTCTTTATCCATTTTTCGTGCTTGTTTGATTTTATGCTCCTGAGTGTTTGAGCTGTCAATTTACTGATTTACTGATTTTGGGAATTTAGGGTTTAGGCAATTTCGAGTATAAAGTCCTAGCCTTGGTTACTTATAGTTCGAATTGATATCTGAGATTGGTTCTCTTTGTTTGACGTCTGTAAATTATGTTAAGATCTCAAATTTGCTTATAGAGAATGTAATTTATTCATTACTGTGCGTCTCATGTCTAGTAGTGATGTGCTTCATGTTTGATTGATGTATTGTGGTTGTTTGGTATACAGACTAAGGCAGAGTATGATAAGGAATGCAAGATCTGTACCCGACCATTCACGGTTTTCAGGTGGCGGCCTGGCCGAGATGCTAGATACAAGAAGGCTGAAGTTTGTCAGACATGTTGCAAGCTGAAGAATGTGTGTCAAGTTTGTCTCTTGGATCTTGAGTATGGTCTTCCAGTTCAGGTCAGAGACACGGCGCTCAACATTAGTACTGATGATAGTTAAGAAAATTACATCAGTTTGTTGCCTAAATTTGCTAAATTGGGTCTCATATTGGTGAGTTTGGAACTGTTTTCTCATCTTAGTCTTCACATTTTGCAGTGCGAACGATCCAGTAGCTTTGAAGTTACTTGGCAAGGCTGGTGAGATGGGCACTTTGGAGACTCCAGAGGATCAAAGCATCAAAACGCTTTATGTTGGTGGGCTAAACTCGAGAGTCCTTGAGCAAGATATTCGCGATCAATTCTATGCCTATGGAGAAATCGAATCCGTCAGAATCTTGGCCGAGAAAGCATATGCGTTTGTTACATACACAACTCGAGAAGGACCAGAGAAGGCTGCAGAAGAGCTCAGTAACAAGCTAGTTGTCAACGGTCAGAGGCTGAAACTTACATGGGGAAGACCTCAGGTTCCCAGAACTGATCAAGACGGTTCTAACCAACAGGGCAGTGTGGCTCATAGTGGTTTACTACCTCGAGCAGTTATATCTCAGCAGCAGAACCAACCTCCACCAATGCAGCAGTACTATATGCACCCACCACCACCACAACCTCCTCATCAAGACAGACCCTTTTACCCATCAGTGGACCCTCAGAGAATGGGTGCAGTCATTTCATCCCAAGACAGCAGTTCAAGCACCAGTGACAATAGAGGAGCTTCTTCTTCTTCTTACCCGATAATGCAAAACCAGCCATACCCACCACCACCATATGGAGGATATATGCCCCCACCTTACCAGCAGTATCCTCCTTACCACCATGGCCCCCCACAGCAAGCTGTACATCCTTATCCACAACAACCCGGTCCAGCTTCAAGGCCTAATCCTCCTCCTCCAAGCTCAGTCTCTGCTCCACCATCTGACCCTGTGTCTGCATCACCTTCAATCCTGACTATTTACATCCGTTTGATTTGGTACAAGTTAACAGAGTTGAATACTGAGAATTGAAAAACTTCATCATATATTCAAGAATTGCTTCAGGAACAAAAGAAAAAAAGGACTTTTGACAACATAAAGAAACACAGAACAACACAAGAAATAGACGAAGTCACATCTACATTGTTGCATCAAGAAAACTGAAAACACACACTAAAGAAGAAAGAACTTTTGATAATCTCCGGTCTCATTCAAAACCCCAATCGATAATCCCTGCGAATCTCTTCTTCGTCCTCTGGTGAAAGATCCTTCTCGATGTTGAGGTATGCGCGAATCTCGTCTGAAGTTTTGGATGAGAGCACATCAGCGACAGTTTGACATGTGAGATCAACAAGGCTTTTAATATGGAGATGATACGCAGCCAGCATAACAGCAAAGAGAGTCGAACTTTCCATCGTCGTCACGAATTCAGCGTCCCACTTCTTGAGATCTTCTTTGCTTTCGTAGGTCGAAGAATCAGAATCAACGTGCTTCTTGCAATACTCGATCACCATCTCGAAGATCTTGCTTGTAACGTTTGCAAGCGGGATTTCACCATTGACGCAATCTTCTTCATCCATACTCTTTATAATCGTCTGCGATTGGAGTGCGACGGCTTCGTCGATCTTAAACGAAACACCATCCGAGGTCTTCAACATTATCATCTTCGACATCGTTCGTTCGTTTTTTTGTGGTGGCGATTTTTCTCAGGGAAGTGATTTGATGAAAGAATTGAGAGAGCGATTGAAGAATAAAAAAGTAGCCAAGTTATGAATCTATGCGTGTCCGTGTATTATTAATAAAAACCGATTGATAAACAGTGTATATATGTATAAATGGTTTATTTGCATTATGCATCATTGCCTCTTATTGTTATGTTAAGTTTTCTTCTTTTTTTTTTTTTTGTTCTTTTTTTTTGTTTGTTTGTTATGTTAACATTTTGGTTATGTTAACTAACTTAACTTTGATTGCCAAGTTTCGGAGATAAGGAAATTAGGATTTGTATATGTCCTGTACGTTTTTTATGAGATCAATATACAGTACAAGCTTGTGAAGATGAAAATAGCCATCATATCGACATTAGATGCAGCTCAAAGGTGAACTATTTGAGTAATCCTTTACACAATTCATTAAGATATGGCAATAATTATTAAGAATATGCGAAAGTCACATACATAATACTGTAATCTTATAAAGATGTATAATTAAAAGTCACATAGAAAAACACTAATAGATTTCACAACAACACATCTTCGGTTAAGAAAATTCTTCTTCAATGTATTAGAGAAGTTTTACTAGCTTGTTCCATATTCAAGTAATTCCCACCTGAATGGCTGAAAGACATATAGCACTTCCGGGGAACTCTTGAACAAAAGAGCTACACAAACACAAACCGCTGCTATAGCCACCACTGAAAGCATTGCTGGCCTGTAAGCAACAGACCTCTGTTGCCTTGTCACAAACACACGTTTGTGATCACAGAGCTTACATTGCTTCATCTGCGTTATCTCCAACCTGGGAGAATCCACTAGACTCCTCTTTTCTTGTGTGTGGTCAATGTTGAAAGACTCTGGAATGTTGACCACCACGTGTTCCTCCGTGATTGGCTTCGGATTGAGTTTCCGTTGCACCAGATGAATATACGAGAAGTGACCTCGTAAACGAACGTAGTCTTCTGGTGTGAATCCGGTATTGTCCCGGGAACTCTTCCAAGCTTGAATACCAATCTGAGCAAAAAAAGGAGAATGTATCAAACAAAAATAGATTTTGAGGGTACAAAAGTTAAAGAGGGATATCAAATTCAAATTTACCATTCCGGGATCATCAGTAAGAGCATCCAACACATCTTCTGACCCGTCTTTACCAGCTGCAATGTGAAGTGGTGTTAAACCGGCTGGACCAGCTGCATCTGGTCTAAACAAACTGGATGATGTCTGGTTCTTCTTCTTCTTCGTAACGAATCTAAGAAGCATCTCGACCATGGGTTTTGAATTTTTCCTCACGGCTCTGTGAAGAAGACACAGTTCTGATAATGTGGCTGCAGCAGGGGATAGATCAACAATTCCTTCTTCAAAGAGTATATTCAACAGCTTCTTGATCACAGCAAACCATTTCCGGTCCATTGAGAACACGATGAGAAACTTAAACTGTATTAAAGGGAATAGATCCTCTGGACTATGATAAATGTTGTAACTCCCATATTATCATCAATGTATATATGTTATAACTTTCATAGGTTTAATCACAATTTAGGTCATATTTTGTTACTCCCAAACTTTTTTTCCAATCCACCTTTCCTATTTTCTATTCTTCTCTTCCTTCTGGCACCTTTATTTTTGACATGAATCTTTATTTTATTTTATTTTTTTATTTTTTTTTACCGCAAGTATCTACAATTTTCTTATAATTATCTTTTTATACTTTTAAAATTTTCAAAAATTATAAATTTCTTATAATTATCTTATAAATTTCTTAGAATTATCTTTATACATTTTAAAATTTTTTAAAACAAAATATTTAATTATATATCATTTTTCTTTTTAAATTAATAATCTATTTATAATCTTCTTACAATTCTCTTTTTATGTTTTTAAAATTTTTAAAATTTATATTTTTCTTATAATTATCTTTATACATTTTAAATTTATTTAAAACAAAATTTTTAAATATGTAATCCTTTATCTTAAAATTACTAATCTAAATTTGATTTTTTTTTTTGATAAAATATTTTTTAAACACGTGTCAAAATTTTGGATCGCTAAAATCGGCACGTGTCATAATTCGATGAGTTACTAACTTCAAAAATTCAAGTTTATATAATAAAATACACTACCAAATATCACAAGGCTTCAATTAAAAAAACAAAGTTTGTTTGTTTTTAATTTTTATTGTCATCTAGAAAAGAGATTTGTTTGTTTTGTAATACTTTTCTTTTATAAATTATTTAACTTAAAATTTTGTATATCATAAAATATCTAATATTAAAAAAAATTATATTCTATTTGTTAAAGAAAAAGAAAAAGAAAAAGAAACCCACTTTAAATTAATTTTGCTTACATAATAATTGAGCGAAAGTAACTACACAATAAAATCTCCCAAAATCACTGGGTTTTATTGGCCATTTGGGGAAAAAAAAAAAAAAAAAAAATCTCCCAAAATCAATAGGAAAAGGTAATCTCGATAAGAAAAGAAAAAGGAATTAACTTTAACCCAAAAAAAAAAAAAAAAGGAAAAAGATTAACCTTATGTGTTCGGAGTCTTATGTTCATCAATTCTGCTAATAACCCTTTCTTGCTTGGTATTGAGACCAGGACATATATCTCAACTTGTGACCGCAAGTTATTTTAATCCTACTTTTTCTCGTTGGATAGGTTCTATTCTAATGGGTTCTAGAGATTTAATTAGCAATCTGCCAGATGAGATTCTTGGCAAAATCCTGTCGTTGCTTTGGACAAATCGTGCTGCTTGCACATCAGTTCTGTCCAAGAGGTGGAGGAATCTGCTCGCGCTTGTAGACAACCTTCATTTGAATGACGCAAGTGGGAATCGTCGACACTTCAATGATTTTGTTGACAGAACACTTGCTCTCTTAAGCAATTCTACCACCGTCAAGAGAGTTTCTCTGACTATTAATAAATCTAAGCTGCGTGGCGGTTCTCAGGTGAACACTTGGATTCGCACTGTCCTGGAGCGCGGTTGCTTGCAACTTTACTTGGATTCTAGATTTTTTTATCCTATAGACACTCAGTTCTTCACGAGCAACACGCTGGTTGAGCTCACTATAAGCGGTGATTTTAATCTTCGAGGTCCTCCTCCTCCTGGGGGAGTGTTTTTCCCAAAACTCAAAACACTTTCTCTTCATGGGGCGTATGTAGAGTCTAATATCTATGAGCTTTTCATCTCTGGCTGCCCTGTGCTTGAGGAATTATTCCTACATTATGAACATATGGGTAGAACGCACCCGCTTAAGAATGCGATTGTGTCGAGTCTTTCCATCAAACGACTAACCATCTTTCATTATTTTCCCACTTACCCTGCGGGTCGCCTTCACTGTAGGATTAAGACACCCAGTCTTGTGTATCTTGACTACTCTAGCTATGTTGCCTATCAGTATGAGGTTGATTTGGGTTCCCTTGTAGAAGCTAGACTCGATCTTCTAGCATGGGAGCGCCTCCATGATTGGGGTTGTGAAGATGATAGTCGTTTTTACCGTGTAGACTATGGTTATGGTTGTTTTGGTGGTGTTACCAATTTGGTTGCAGGAATAAGCAACATTAAAACCCTTCACTTGTCTCCTAATTCTCTTGAGGTCAGTATTTTGCTATTTCTTCTTCTTTTACTTTGTTTCAATTTGAAGTGCATTCTTGCTTGCAAAGTCTTATTTTCTTTTGGGTGCATGTCCAGGTGTTCTTCTTTTTCTGTAAATCAATGCCGGTGTTTCACAACCTCCTTACTTTGTCCTTTGAGAGTGACAAAGATAGAGGCTGGCAAGTGGTGCCACTTCTCCTCAAAAACTCTCCAAACTTAGAAACTTTAGTCATCAAGGTAAATATCATCAATCTCCTAAGATCAACACAGTCTTTTTTTCTGTGCGCTACATGATTTTGCTTTTGCCGTATTGTACATGGATATTTCTTTTGATTTCAGGGTCTTGTGCACCAAGTTACACGTAGCTGCGGGAACGCTTGCCCTTGCGTCCATAAGATGCAGAAGAGGGCGGAAGAGTGTGTGTGCTGTCTATCGACATGTCAAGTGAAGGTACTAAATATTTCAGCGTATCGAGGAACTTGTAGAGAGCTGGAACAGATGAGACATTTTTTGGGAAATTTGAAATGTCTTGAAACTGTCAATGTGGGTGTTGAAGACAACGATGTTAACAATAAGTACCTGAAGCTCACCGATGCTCTTATGCAGCTTCCCAGAGTTTCATCAAACTGTCGTATCCATTTCTTTTGATTTCTCTTTTCCTCCTTTTTTTTTTTAATTGCTAAACTTTCTTTACTTTATTGTTGCAAAAGATTCTTATATCAAACTCGAGATTTAAATAAAATATTCTACTCATTTTAAGTATAGCTATCTCTTGTATGAATCACAAAGAATGTACCAACCACTATTAACATGATTAACCAAGTCATTAATTAATTTTGTACTTCAGTTTGGTATATTTTTGCCAACGGTATTGTTTGTTGGTTTTATATATATTTACATACTAATCTCAAAACTACACTTGGTTATATGATAGATAATTAACAACTAACATGGGCCATAATGCTTGTTAATTAAATTATATAAGAAATAATCAAAAGTATTAAAAGAAAAAAAACGAAGAAGAAAATAATACTTGCTGTACGTGATAATAACTCAAGTTCCTAAACGAGAATCACATATTCACATGTTCAGTTCATTGGCCAAATAGAGAAAACGTAATACTTGCTAGAAGACCCTAATCTATAACTCCAAAGATTGAGGAACTTTATGTCATTCTTTAACTTCCTCTTTTTTTTCTATTGCATATATATATATATATATATATACACACATGGATTGAAAGAAAAATAATTATTTTTTTGTTTTATATTTAAACGTAGTTACTGGGGCAAAAAAATTTGTTTTTAAACGTAGACCAACATTTAGCCTGAACCTAGCCTTTAAGAAGTTTTTCGTGTATTTCATAAATAAACTTTTGTGTAATCCGTGAGATAGTGAAAATCATCATCGCCCAGGAAAAGAACGTCAGGAAGTGACGATCTCACGTATTATAATGAGTTAAAAACTCAATACCGTAGTAAGTTGGAAGGCAAATCATTCTCTCTTATTTTTTATTTATTTTTATTATTATTGTATATATTGTATATATTTGATTTTTTCTTTCTTTTGAAACAAGTTCCTCGAGTGCTTGTACTAGTAATCATCTTTTTTTTTTATTATTATTGTATATATTTGATTTTTTCTTTCTTTTGAAACAAGTTTCTCTAGTGCTTGTACTAGTAATCATCTATATTATTAAAATTGAAGTACCTTTTGTAGAGTAATCTTGGAGTTTCAACATATTTACAAAGAATGTCAATGGTATTTATTTATATTATAGATATTTAAAAGATTTTGTTAAGATTTAAAATTATAATTCTCCTATAATATAGATATTCGGTTTAATTCAGTTATTTAATTATAAATATAAATGTTAATATCGATATATTTAATATTTTTTTTAAAAGTTTAAAATATTATGAATACTTAAACTGATAAAAAAAATCTAAATATCACGGGGTTATATAGCGGGATGGGTTTGGATCGATATTAACATAAATATAAAATATCATTAATCAAATGTTACAATACGGTTCAATTTTTTTTTGTCAACAATACTAATATTATAATATATTAAAAATATTAAATCAAGTTGATTTAATAAAGATTGAGTAAAAAAAATATTTCATGGTATACTACGGGCTAAATCTAAAATTAATACAAAAGAATAATTTTAATAGAAAACTTATAAATTATGAATTTTAGGTGATTATAAATTAAATATTTATCCCGCGCTATACCGCGGGTTAATTTCTAGTATCTATAATATAAAAGAAGGGTTTGTGTCTCACAAGGGGTTGACACGTCAGCACCCCCTGTGTTGACACATCAGCTTTTAAAAAAAAAAAATTACAAACAAAAATTGAAATAAATATTGAAACAAAAATCAATTGTTCCACATATAATATCAATAATGTGGTTTCTCTCGGAAATTCCCAACACAAGTCCCCATTTTTGGGTCAAACCACAAGTTCCCATTAAGAACAGAGATTACAACAGAGTGAAGTATATCCTCACATCAAGCTCCAGAATTTTCCCGGAGTTTCAGAGATTTTCGAGATGGTGGTAAAGACATGCTACGGCATCAAGGTCAACCTCTCCACTTCCACAGCTATTTCACTCCGTTGCGCCGCCGAGGAACTCGAAATGACAGAAGAGTACTAACCGGAGAATTTAATTTCAAAGATTGACAAGTTTCTCTCTCAGTCCATCTTCAATAACTTACAAGAATCCATTAAACCGTTGAAAGCTTGCGAATCAGTCTCTTCATTAGCTGAATCGCTCGGTATAACGGAACTGTGTATAGACTCCATCGTCTCCAAAGCTTTCTCAATCGATCCGTCGTCGTTTTTGTTTGGTTGGCCAGTAAACAACGGTGCCGTTGATCGGAAGAAACAGAGCAAGGATTCGAAAACAGAGCTTTGGTACGAAGATCTTATGGAATGGAATTGAGTTTTCCGATGTTCACACGTGTGATCTTAGCTATGAAATCGAGAGATCTGAGTCCCGAGATTTTAGAGAGATCTCTAATTTCTTACGCGAAGAAACACATCTCGCGATCATCATCATCTTCCTCCTCCTCTACCATAGCTTCCGAGAATCAACAGAGAGAATTGTTTGAAAAAAAAGACACAATTTACGATGGAGGAAGAGAGGCATGAGGTTCACGGGGGAGAAATTCCCGATGTCGGTGAGATGGATGGAGATATGGAGGCTCATAATCCCGATTTGGATATGGCTGCCGCCGATGATGATGCTGTGAAGGTCTGTTACTCTCTCTCTCTCTCTTTCTCTTACTGTATCGTTCATTGATGCTCGATTGATTTGTTATCGCGTGTATATATGTTTGACTGGTGTGTTTTTGGTGTTGTAAGAGTTGGATGAGATGAAGAAACGATTGAAGGAGGCTAAGGTCGAGAAGGAAATGGGAGCCCAAGGTTTTCGTCTCTTTGATTTCTATTTTTCGATTCTTTGATTTTATTACCTATGTCATTTCCGTAATTCGCTAGGTTTTTCTATGGTTATTTGGTGCTTGGATCTATTTTGAATTGCAGGAACTGTGAATTAAGTTTTTTCTATGCATTTGTTTTGCTTCTTAACTATATTTTTTTGGGATCCAATTTTTGATATTCCAGATCCTGCTGGTATTGCAGCAAATCAAGCAGGTAAAGAGGAGGTTGATGCTCGATTAGTTTTTGAACAATCATAGCTTTCGGTTTATTTCATAGATTTTACCTCTTTGGTTCGTACTGATCTAAATATTCATTCGCTTAGAGTTTGAATTGTGCTGAAAACTTATTAAAAATCTACATAATTTTGTATAATCTTGGATCTTAAAATTTGATCTGCGAAGAAAACGCTAATGATCAAGAAATCAAATCTGCGTACAGAAAATTAGCTCTCAAGTAAGCTTCTTATGCGCCTAATTTCGCATTATAATGATTAGCAAATGTGTTTATAGACCTGTAAGATTATCTGATTTAGCTTCAATTTCATGGTCTTGAATGCAATTTCTTAAGGTTTCTGGTTTAGGATTGATCCTAATTGAATGCATTAGCCTCTGTAAATTTTGTTCCCACTGACTTTGATTTGTTAAGAATCTATCTCATGCTTTTGACTTTTGTTGAAGATCCTTATTCTTTTTCTTCTTGGATGTTGCTTTACATTAATTTGTCTTTATTGGATTTAAACAATTTGATAGGTATCATCCGGACAAGAATGCTAATAATCCCGATGCTTCTGAACTTTTTAAGGAAGTTGCATAAAAAGCTGAATCAGGGGTTGTTGTTAGAGCAACTTCAACAGCACAAAGTAAATTTAAGGTGTGTTCGGAATGCCATTACTGACCATCCTGATAGTCTTCACTGTTTTCAGTTAATCCTCCTTGTCATTTGCCACTAACTTCCAAATTTGTTCCATCTGCAGTTACTTTATTTTGAGCAAGATTCAAGTGGTGGCTATGGATTGCCTGACAGGTATATATAATATTGCTCTTAGTCTTATCGTTCTTAGTATTGCAGTATTACTGAACTGTCTTTAAATGAGAAAATAGGCACAATGTTCTTAGTTTTCTTTTTGTCAATTTTATACCTGGGATAACTTTCTTAAAAAAATCTCGCCATATTTCTCATGTTGATTCCATGACAGCATCAAGCTTTTATTTGTTAATGCAGGAAGAGAGTGAGAAAACAGGCAAGGTGACCTCAGCTGGCATGTATTTCTTACATTTTCAAGTGTACAGAATGGATTCAACAGTTAATGCGGTATGCAAGTTCTGAGCTCTGTTCCTTTTTCATAATAGCTGATATCTTAAAGCAATCCACATTTTGGTTATTGTGCAGTTAGCTGCAGCCAAGGACCCTGAGTCTACTTTCTTTAAGCGATTGGAAGGTCTTCAACCTTGTGAGGTTTCCAATATAGAAGATGCTCCAAACTCTACAAAGACTGCTGCGAACATAAACAGTTAACAAGGTTTCTGTAATTCAAATAGAAGAAGCTGTTCCAATATAGAAGATGCTCCAAACTCTACAACGACTGCTGCAGTGCTGCGACAGGGGAAAAGCTCACAGCCAGAGATTATCCAAGGTAATTGGATATGTTCTTTCTTCTGAGATAAAACATGAAGTAGTTTATGACATTTGATAGTTGGAGAAGAACAAGTTGCTGGTTTAGATGATAGGATTGATGATGTTATGATGATGGAGTTTCTTAGGTTGTTGTGTACAAAGGTGTCATTAGAGAGAAGCCAACAACAACTTATAACCAGCAAAGTTAAAATAATAACCAACAAAAAACAACATATAAAATTGATTTACAAGAGACAAACTCAACTTTTAATTATTCAAAGAGACGAAAACTTATTATAATAAGAGCACAAACTTACTGTATCGTTACACAATGTTTATGATGCAGAGAAGGTAGAGAAACTCACTTTTATTCATGTAGATTAAAAAAGAAACAGCTTTGTTGGTTAATGGGATCATAAAGAGTTTGAATTGCTTTAATAATGCAGATAAATGTCAGAATCAAAATTGTTTTTGCTTCACCTGATGGAGCCCCGGAGAAGCTCAAGACCTGGAAAAAAGATGCGGGACCGTTTGCGACTCCGGCTAGCAGTCCAGACCAAGAAGGTTCTTCACATACTGATATTGGGACTTCATCAATATCTAGCTCTGATGCTGGAGCCTCGCCGTTTCTAGCTTCTCGAATCTTTGAGGGTCTCAAGCAAGATAATTCGTCGGTCAGTGATGGAAACAAGAGTTTCTTTGGATATGATTCTGACTCGGATAGCGTTAAGTGGAATCCTTTATCAATGGCCTCCTCATATTCTCATCCTGTGACAACAGCTGATATTCTGTGTGGAGTTCTTGCAGAAGCAGCCATCTCGAAAGTAGAAGACAAGAAACGAGTCGGAGAAAAAAGAGGAGCAGAGGCAAGATGACGAGATTGAGGAGAAAAAAGAGAGAGAAAGCTTCGGCTTTTGTGATGTTGATGACGACAAGTATGGTCGACAAGACCTTTAGCTTGGCTAATCAAGAATCTCCGCATCTGTGATCAGCTTTATAGCACGAGGTTTAACTTGCAGGAATTTGATTGAAAATTCTCACGAGGAAGAAGTGCCCAATGTCCTCAAAACCAGTGCCTACACACTGAATTTGCCGCCTTCTCCATGGTCAAAAGAATGAAATTTTGCTTAACTTCTGTTTTGTTTTGGTATTAATATTTGTGATAATATTTGGACCAAAATCCAAACAAATCTTTCATAAATAATCTTGTCATTTCATAAGTTTACTTTCAGCATGGATAATCTATTGATTTAAATCACACCACTTGCAGCATGGATCAGTACGGAAGTCGTTTCATCCAGCAAAAACTTGAGACTGCAACGGATGAGGAAAAGAATGCAATTTTTCCTGAAATACTTCCTTATGGTTGCACTTTAATGACAGATGTCTTTGGAAATTATGTCATTCAAAAGGTACGAGTTGTAGCTTCCAAATCATTCTAATACACGTTTCTTGATGCGTCAGTAACTCATATGTTGTCCTGGTTTGTTTTAGTTTTTTGAGCATGGTACAAACATACAGAGAAAAGAACTCGCTGAACAAGTTACGGGGCACGTTTTGGCTCTCTCTCTACAAATGTATGGCTGCAGTGTTATCCAAAAGGTACTCAATCTAAGGACATTGTTTTGACTTTACCTATTATTTAGTGGCAAGGGTTTTGTAGGGATAGGCGTTTGACTTTTCTGAGCATGTCCTTATCTTGTCACTGCAATATGGATACAGGCATTAGAGGTGGTTGAATTGGAGCAGCAAGCTCGAATGGTGCAAGAGCTTGACGGGTCTGTCATGAAATGCGTTCATGACTAGAACGGTAATCATGTGATCCAGAAGTGTGTAGAGCGTCTTCCTCAGGATTGGATAAAGTTCATCATTTCCTCATTCTACGGAAAAGGTTTGGCTCTTTCAACACACCCTTATGGATGTCGTGTAATCCAGGTTCGATATAATACGTCTCCTTATAAATTCTTGATCATAGGATCCGAGTTCCAGCCTTTTCTTGTCCACTGTTAACGGTACTTATAATGTACTTCTTTCGAATTGCATCAGAGGGTACGAGAGCATATTGATGACATAGAAACCCAACGGATAATTATGGAGAAAATCATGGATTCAGTCAGTACGGAAATTATGTTATTCAGGTAAGATTTTGAAGCTTGATTTACGTTTTGCTTCATGAAAATGGACACACTGATCTATTGATTTGGTGTTTACTGTTGAATAATTAGATTGGTTTTTTTAAGAAACCCGTTTCACTGCAAAATAATGATTGAACTCTGAAGCTTAGAACAAGGCTTAGATCAGTCATTCAGAAGAACCTGCAGTCCTGAAAGTTTTTCCTGTGATAGCTAACACTGAACATCATTTTTATGTAGATGGCAATACTTTCTCGAATGTAGCCTTGCAGAGAATGTGCAGATCACTTCACTGAAATCCTAAGGTAATGTATCCCTAAATCCCTAATCTTAGGGAGAATGTTGTCAATCAAGTATCCAGAGAGTTGATCAATTCCTCTGTTTGAATCAAGTATCAAGTCATCGATGGAAGAGAAGGAGTTTGCTACGAGTGAAGTAGAATGAGAAGGAAGCGACTTTCAGGAAAATGATTGAAGATGAGGCTTGCTATGGTGATTGGATTGAGAGATTGAAGCGGAGAAGCAAAAGGGTCTAAGGAAGAGACAGACCGAAGACGGTGGTTTGGGATGTCGGAGAATATTGTGGATAAGGTGAGTCGATGTTTACAATAGCGACAACTCACAACTACGCTACAAACTTTGTAAGAGAACTAATGGAATACAAGGTATATTTTCATTAAAAGAAAGCTTTTCTAAAAACTTTTAAATTTGGATTGAAGATTTTGGTTACATCTCTGTTGAGAGAATTTGTACATGAATCATAGAAGTTATTCTCGGTTTGTGTATTTGTCTTTGTATAAAGATCGGTAAGTTCTTTATGTTGAAGCTCAAGAGTGTGAATAAAAGCTGTTATTTAAGTTCATAAGAACTTTGTATAGTCTCTCAGATAATTTAGTTGATCAGTTAGTTCATTTTTGAGATTCTCTACTGAAAGTGTAGTGGATAAAAGAAATTCCAACGTTACTACTTGGTGTTCTGCTTTTTATTATTTTTTCTCTGCTAATCTATTTCTAAAAGCAAGATTATTAATAATGTGGCAGTATCAAGGTTGAAGGATTGGATAAAATCAAGAATAGAGCTCATTACATCAATGGGGTTTGTTGATGCAGATATATTCATGTGTGGTTGTTTTCTTAGTCAGTCTCATACATATTGATACATCCCATGATTTGTATATAGAAGAACCACTCAGATGAGATAGATACAAAGGTTAGCTTTTTTCAGTTCCTTTAGAGTTATGTATGATTTTAAGAAACAAGATTTTGTAATGATTTTTTTAGTGTTTGGATTTCAAATATCAGTTTGTTTCTTAGAAAAAAAAATCGAACTACAAGATAACCCCGCGTGTACACGCGGGTACTGGCCTAGTATATATGAAAAGAGAAAGATTTCTCCATCTGAGAGGAGGACACGTGTCTTTTAAAAACGATTACGATTTTTCAACTCCTATTTCTACGTTTCAGAAGCTAGGAAGCTAAAAAGCCCTTTGGTTATGGAGATGATGATTACAGATGATTGGGGAAGCAAAACCTGCATATCCTCTCCGGCCCGAAGAATCCATTGGTCCTTTCTTCTTTAACCCATCAGATTCGCTGCGTGTCTTCTCTTCTCGTCTCCCTCTCGCTCTCCTCATATTCTCTCTACTATCCCTCACCTAACTCCCGCGCGTTTTCTCTCCGTCTCCGGGGTCCCTCCCTCGGGTTCTTCCGCAATCTATGTCCCTTTCAATTTTCCCAAACCGCACCATGATACCGCTAAGGTTCTCTCCTACAATCGTCTCCAGTTTCTACCTTTCCCCGATCAAAATTCAGTCTTGGTATTTTTCCCCACAGGGACTAATCTCGATCAAATTGGCTTCCTGCTGCTTTCTACTGGAGATTCCGGTGCTTTACGGGTCATGTGTTCGGACGAAGGTGACGTTTTTGTCGCAACTAAGCGATTTTTTTCTCGAATTTTGAAGATTTTGGTGCAACCGGTTTGTGACTTTGGAGCGTATAAGTGTTCTTTTTCGGGCGAATTGGGATACGTTTTGGTTTATTCATTGTATACGATTCATTGGTACTGTGTCAAGTATGATGAATCTCAAGGTAAGCCGGTTTTGAGATACCTCGGACGTAAGCAGTTTAAGAAATGTACGATTACGAGCTCTTCTTCGAGCTCTCATTTTTCTGGAGAGTGTTTAGTCTTGTTAGAGAACGGTGACGTCTTTTTGTTTGATATGAATCAGAGGCATTGTAGTAGATTTAGAAGTTGCAAATTGAATGTTTCGTGGGAGGGTCAAGAGAAATCAGTGAATTATAGGACTTGGTTAGGATGTGAATTTGGTTGGAGACGTGGGATTTATATCGTTGCTCGGTCTGATATATGCAGTCTTTATTATTGACAGAAGCTCTGGAAATTGCAATGTGACATGTTCATTGGAAGTTGAGAGTCTGAATATGGATGGAACAGAAGAATTTGTTGGGTTTGCAAAGGCGGGTAGTGACAATTTTCGGTTTCTTCTTGCTTCCCAGAGCTATGTGTTTCTTTGTGATCAGAGATCAGGAGTGCCTTTGTTGAAATGACAGCATGATGTTGAGAAGCCTTGCTTTATGGATGTTTATAGCTTGCCTGAACTCGGAGTTAGGACTGTTGAATCAAATACTTCTTCCATCAGGTTATGATTGTTACTTTTGATGTTTTGCTTTTTTTTGGGTTTTTAACGATTTTTCAAAGGTTTATGACTCTGATTTGTTACTGTACTTCTTTGGCACCATGTGAACTAAGAGTCTTTTTTTTTTTTGGGCAAAAACTAAGAGTCTAATGTTCAAGGTTTTGTCTATCTTGTTAGTTTAAAGATTGTTTTAGTTAAGAGATTAGCTGTGTGTCAGTTGCTTATTTCAGTTTTCATGGTTTGTGTTAAATCGTAGGTCATGCGGAAGCTGTTCTTTGTGTTTCATTTATTCTTGATGACAAGCAATTAGCAAGTGGTTCTTGTTAGGCTTTCGGATCTCAAAACTGAAACTATATTCTTTACTTTCAAATTATAGAAAGTTCCCTCGCCAACATTCTGCATTTTACTTCACTCTGTAGATTCCTACCAATAGTTATAAATTTTGTGTAAAGTAGTCAAAAGAAGAGCAATTTCGATTCGTCACTCGTTTACAAAAATAGTTCCTTTTGAGTTTAATTATTTGTTAGCTCTATGTGTATATGTTCAGATGTGGTGAAAAACTTGTTACTACATTTCTCAGATGGTACTTTCACTACAAGTTTCATTACTACCATTGGGTAATGGGTATGTCTTCTTTTACAAGGGTGGTTTACTTAAAAATTGTCTAATTGTTGTCTTTTGTGTCACTCTTTTTTTTTCTGTTCCACAATTGACTTCAAGATAAGAACTGTTGAACTTGATGGAAAGCGTATCTAATTGCAGAAATGGGATACAACTGGTCAATAACGCTTTGAAACTATATTTGCAAAGGGCCAAGCTTTAGCTGATGAGTATGGAATCCAATTCTTCGAGACATTGAGGTAAATAAAAACATAATATATATGCTGTTTTTCATTATGTGTTCTTAGATTACCAATGGGATTACAGTTATCACAGAGTGCAAAAACAAAGCTCAATGTCATATTTTTCATTCAATCGCAAAAGACAAAACAAATATTGACAAAAACTGACACAAAGGCAGATGTATGAATTGCAGGAAACTAATACTCGCGCTTTTTATAATCATACCGACATTATCATTGTGTACAAAATATATGTACTGCTCTTGTATCTTTTCAGCCTCAAGGCATCAAGATCCGAGAACAAGATGTTGTCCTTCTTCTTTTATAACCAAGAAGTCGGCTTGCTATAGTAGTTACGTTTAGGAGTATGATCGCGTAGTGGGCTGTAGTATGATCGCTTAGTGGGCTGTAGTCGATATGTAACTTTCATATCGCATAGATTTGGAATGGTACACTGAAAAAATATTTTTAATCATTTATCTCATGTGGACACACAGTTGCGGTGACTTGTGTCAAATCTCAAATGTTTCTTATCCTCTTTCATAGGTTTTCCGTCTAATGTGTATTAACATAATTTAACAAATATTTTAATGTAGTGTTTTAGTCTTTAGATGATTTAAGTGTTGGTAATGGGTGAATCTCTCGGATCTGAAACCAAATAATGAGAAAAACTTAATTTGCAGTCTCTTTATCTAGGAAATGGCGAGTAATTTTACAATCTTATGCTTTGAAAATCGGGAAATTAAATTTAATTCACCTACATTATGAGGTACATGTGAAGTCGAAGAAGAAAAATCATGGAAGTAGCAGTGGGTTTAAAAGTCAACTAGCATTATGGCCCCTACTATGTAGGGGCTTAGTAAATTGGAATTATAAATAATAAAAATAAATAAAAAATTATAATAATTTAATTTAATGATCTATATAAATATTGGATAGTAAGTTACAAACATCCAGCAAAATAGTAATTCAAATGTATTAAAAAGAAAAAAAAATATAAAAAATTATGTGTGAATGTGATAGAAACAAAATTATTCTCGATAAATCTTTTAGTCCGCTAATCTTTAACTTCTGACGTGAGCTGTCCTCCTTTGAAGTTTTATGAGCTTATGTATGGGTTACTTTTTCCTTATGTGAGCCCCATATGATACTGCAACTCTATTTGGTCTTCTTGTAAAGTTGTAATATGTGTTTTCGATCAATAATATAGAGAGATAGTAGTAAATGTCTCACCCCATCTTTCGAAATATGGCTCCGAATGGTAACTGCGTTTTGCGGTACGGGAGAAATGCGGTATTCCAGTGCGGTACGGTTCAACTGCGGGACGTGCGGGAGAAATATATTTGCGGGACAAGTGCGGTTTGTATAAAATAAGCGGTACGAAATAATATTTGATTGGTGAAAAAAGCTATATGCGGGACAAGTGCGGTTTTATATATAAATATATATATATATTAATAATTAATTAACAAAAAAATAATTTAAATATTTATTATATAATTAATATGAAATCATTTAACCATATTTTTAATAAAAAAAATGACTATAGTTTCTTTATATTTCTATAAATCTGTTTTTTTTGTAATAAAACTGATTATTTTATAGTTTATGAAAAATAGTGAAGTTAAAAAAAAATTCTAAAAAAGACATGTTTAAAAAATTATGCATTATTAAGAGTTTTTTTGTTAAAATATGTGGTGGTTATTAACTCCCATTTATTCAGAAAAAAAAAATTAACTCCCATTTATTAATTATTCTATAAATTAATAAGCTTTCTCATTATGCTCTCTGTATCAAACTTACACGTGACCACCATTTTGGTTATTTTGCTTTTTGTACTACCCATTTACAAATAAGTGACTGTTTCAGTTGTTAAAAAAATAAAAATAAATAAAGAGATTAATATTTCGTTTTATCTACTGCGGAATTTGTAAAACCACTGGGTAATTGGTTGTTGGACAACACAACTGCGGTCCAAGTGTTAAAATCTTGTTTTGAAAACCGCGAACAGATTTTTCTTTCTTTTTGAAAAACCACAGATTACCTAAAAAGATAACTGATTGGTGACAAAAGGCGTTTTTCAAAAACCACACTTGAATTCCGCACCTCTCCTTGTCACCATTCATGGCCTATGTCTTTCAACTGCTTCCGCACTTGAAACACATAAGAAATTTAAATAAATAATAGGCTATAAAAAGCAATGGTTACCCAAAAGTTTAAAAAGCAAATGGTTACCCAAGATTGAGTTAAGAATATAAAAAGCAATGGTTAACCATAAAGTAAAATATAATTCAACGTGAATAATACCAAACACGAAAACATGCTGAGGTAAGGCATTCAACAACTTGTTATATGTTAGGGTACCTTGAGAAGGGGGTGGAGATATTCCTTGAATTCTAGTTCGATCAAAGGCTGCAGGTGATTACCAAGTTCCTCTCTTAATTGCACTATACAAACAATATGATAAATAAATTGAAAAAGAAACGAGTAGTACACACTTTTGTAGATTTTCTCTAGTCAAGTCGGTGGCAAAACTCTTTCTTTTTGGAGCATAATTAGGGCCTTTCTTTAGGAAGTAGCTCTTCCATATTCTAAGAAGAAAGGAGAGACGCTTTAATAAATTATGTTTCCTAAAAGAAACAATTTAGAAATGAAAAGTGCAGTTATTTCCTTTACTGGTGCTATGAGTTTTCTGGGTTTGAGAGAATTGAGACTTTCTTTGTCAAGTTCCTGAAGAGGAGAAAGGCCAACTTAGTCACATGAATTATAAGATTTTACAAAAACTCTTTTGAAATAAGACAATACAGACCTTTTTCCTTCCTGTGTCTGTAAAAGCAAGTTCTTCACTTTATCTTCAACATGTTGAACCTACAACAAAATGGTTCAGATCTAATGATGCAGACTAAATAGATGAAGAAAAAACTGCATGTAATACAAGTTTAACTAATTCAAACACACCATTTCAAAGCCAGAAGGTAAGAAACAAGAGAATAAAATGAATGACAATCATAACATTAAACTCCTTGGCAGATTCAACAGAAGTCATGCCATTTCAATACCACAAAGAACAATAAGGCAATTTATTACATAACCAAACATGAGCCGTTGCTAGAAGCTTGCTTTCCCATTTCCACCCACTTGTTTTTTCCAGTTTGTGAATAGCCAATCTTGAATACTGAAGGAGCTAGCTTTTTCTGAAACAGCAAGATTTTACACCCATTACTTTAACATGACACCAAATCCATGATTTTACCAGTCAGGAATCAGGATAAAGCAAATTAGAAGAATAACTAATCGGAAGATATGTCAATGTTTTTCCAATAATAATCACCTGGAGTTCATCTTTCGATATGCTTCCTTAATCCTTCCACGGGAACAGCCAAGAAAAGCTGTACCTCTGGCGATCCTTCCGCAGCATATTTCTTCTCTTCATCAGTCAGAACCCAAGATTCCCGTTTAATGTCCTACAGAAAATGATGAAACAGCCACATTACATTACAATGATTATGTATCCACTAAAGCCTGAAAACCAGAGATTCAATCAGGTGATTGTTCATGGCCATTCATGATCTCATAAGCTAATCACTAAACTCCTCAATCAAAAAAGAAGATGCTAATTCCCTAATCCCTATGAACAGCATATAGATCCCTAATTCTCCTTCTCCGCTAACCAAAATTCAACCTGAATTTTAGTTGAATAGAATGGAGTGTTGGTACCTGAGCATCGATGTAACGAAAAGCATGTAAGCTCTTAATGACATTGACGACTTCGTTGTGATCAAGGTTGTGTTCGGCGGAGAATAGACCGGAATCTGTGATATCTTCTTTGCCTAGACACGGGCAATTCGGTGTTACGTCCTGTACATGAGTAACAACTAAACGATTGATTGTTTGTACTAAAACAATTTTGTTTGTACACGCAACAAATTTGAATAATTGAATAAGATCAAGCCACCAATTATTCCTTATAAATAGTACTAACAATCGTTTTTCTTTTGTAGCCTCAAAAGAATTGAAACTAAAAAACTGAAGAAAATCTATATAAATGTGTGTTAAGGAAAACGTTGTCTAACATTATATTGGAAGAGATTAGATGAAACGGAACCAAAAAAAAACTAAAAAACTATGGAGATCGTTTAGATATCATATATGATATATGTTTTTGGATGAATAATCTCCAACAACTATAAAAAAATTAGAAACAAAAATAGAAGATGGTAAAGTGTTATGTGTGATGAAGAAAGTACCTGATTTCTGAAAATAATCCATGTACGATGATGAGAAGCCCATCCTTGAGATTTTATATCTACAGTTATTCATAGGGATTTTAGAGGAGAAGAAGTGGAAGAGATGGAGATAGTGGATGATGAAACAGAAGTTAATAAAAACGAAAAAGTATTTTTTCTTTAACAAAATCATAACAAATCTTTAATAAAAAAATATATTGTTAAAAATTGTTGTTGTGACACGTAATGAAAAGGTGATGTGTCAACAGGATAAAGTGTCAGTTTTTGAAAAGATAACTGCTCATTTAGTACTAGGTCAGTACCCGCGTGTACACGCGGGGGTTTTCTTGTAGTTCAATTTTTTTTTATGATGCTTTTTTTGTTTGTTTTTTGTTTTAGTTTTGATTAAATATTTTTTTTCCTTAATCATTTTATAAAATAACATTCTGTTATGCGAAAATGGAAGAACGTTGGAATAAAAGAAAATGAATAAGTGGACAACTAAGACAACAAAGAAATTTAGTGTTATTTGAAATCCACACTTAAAGTAATCATTAAAAATCTAACGCTTAAGTCTTAATTAATAACCGAAGTTTTCATGTCTTGTGATTAATATGATTAGAAAAATTCTATAAAATTCACTAATTCTTTTATTTTTAACGGCGATGTATCTCAGTTGATAGCTAAGAAGACCATTAGACTTGAAATGCTTCTTATAAAATAAAAGTTCATTAAGCATAATCAAAAGCTCATGGAAGGCTCAAAATTCGTATATGTGTCATATTTTTGTTCTTACTGAGTTGTTTCTTCTAAATTTGTATCTACTCATTGTTTCACTTCTTCGTTGGTTAATGTGTTCTTCTCGATGTTTATTGACCGAACACCCTGAGAGGGAGGTGATTTTACCATTTCTCTAGGTGAGTGCCCGCATGCGGGGTTTTCTTGTATTTCAATATTTTTTATGGTATTTTTTTGCTGGTTATTATTTTTAATTTTGATATAGTTTTTTTTTTTTTTAAGCTGATGCAAAAATGAGAGAATGTGGGAATAAAAAAGAAGAAAATAATTGAAAAACTAAGAAAACAAAGAACCAAAGAAACAAACTGATTTGAAATCCAAACACTAAAAAAAAAATCATTACAAAATCTAACTCTTAAGTCTTAACTAATAGACGAAGTTTTCATGTCTTGTGATTAATATGATTAGAGAAACTATATATTTTAAGAAAATAACATTAATAATGGTTTTCTTCTTTACACAATAGAAACACTTTAACTTTTGATTGTCTACATTGATAACATTGAATGGATACACTCTTACAAAACATACACACACTTACTAATACTACTTCTACTTGCACCTCACACATGCACCATACTTTAAACCATCATGACTCTTACATAGTAAACCATACTTATGTTGGATTTCTCACTTTCACTCTCAGGTTTGAACTCTCTCTCTCTCTCTCTCTCTTTGTGTTTGATTCAAACCCTCACATCTCTCTATCTCTTTGTGTTGGAGACTTAGAGAGATTGCTCTTGAATATCTACATTGATACTTGCTTAGATCTCTTAAAGATTAGGTCTAGCCTCTTTGTTGTCTTAAACCTTTTTCTCCTTAATCTCTCTTATTTTTTCTCTTACAACATTACAACATACTTTTACCAAAAAAAAAAAAAAAAAAAAAAAAAAAAAAAAAACATTACAACATACTTATACTACTTTTGTCTTAACCTAATTTGCTTTCTTCTTAACAAACGAAACCCATTAACACATATGGGCTCTAATTACTTTCATGGCCCAATGGCCTTCTTTCTTCCTTTGACTTCTCTACTTCCTCCTACGACTTCATCTTCTCTTCTTCCACGCACGCTTTGTCTTCTTCTTTTCTTCTTTTTTTTTTTTTTGGATAAATGTTAAATTGTATTCAAAACCAAAACCTTTGTACAATGGGATGCATCTTAATTTTGCCGAGTTTTTGAGCTTTTAAGGAAAAACTATCACAAGACTATAGAACAAGATAAGCTTTATGTTTGGGCTTGGAACCAGACAAGAAGGCCATCCTCTAGCTTCCTTGAACCAGATCGCTGAATAGAGAGTATCCGATTGCGGACCAGACGGTCAATGAACGAAGTAAGAAGGACGGAGGTTCGAGGAGGTTCACCATGCCGCCTCTTATTCCGTTCTTGCCAGATCGTGTACGTGGTAGCTTGAAAGAGATAGCGTAGAATGAACCGTGTTGAGCCATTGAAGGTAGAACACTTTTGTTGCAGCTTATTCTTTGTCTTCTTCTCTGTCTTCATCTTCATCTCACTTGAAGCTTATTCTTTGTTGCAGGATTTAATCAATGATTCATAATTCCAACACTCCCTCTTGAATCTTTTGATTAAATCCCTTGAATCCTATCGCTCTTTTGATCATGACTTTTCATGATTACTTCTTCTCTGCAGCTTCTTCAATGAACCACATATTTCATCGTTTCCCTTTCACGATGTTGACGGAGCTCATTGGTAAACTACTTCTCCCTCTCAAACTGAATCTCTATGGACCCACCTTCTTCTTTTGCGATTTCCTTGTAGGAAACATTTAAACCTTGTGGCTTAATCTCTGTCTCCTCAAGTCTGGTTCGTGACGTTTCCGCCGTCTCTTCTCCGTGAGCTTCCTCACGTTTCCACCGGTTTTCTCTCCAACCTGCTTCAGCTTCCTCTTCCTCTCTCAGGTGAGCAGTCTCTTGTTCTTTTGTTTGATTTCAGCTTAGATCTTTGCTTTCCCAACCAGCTTTTGCTTCCTTTCTCTTAGGCAAGCATCCTTGATTCTTCTGTTTTATTTTGCTGCGATCATTGCTAATTTGACAGCTTGTGCCCTTTACTCCTTTGAATCATCACCATGGCTTTCTTAACCTAAGTCTTTTTGGTTCTCTTGACCATCACCTTGGTTTGCTAACCTTCTCATTTTGATTCGCTGAACTATCACCTTGGTCTCTCCGTTTTCAGCCTTTGAACCTATGTAATTTTCAGCTTTAGTCACGGATTTGGAACTTCTCTTCTTCTGCTTCAGCCACAAATTTCTCCCTCTTGGTTTGGAGCTTCATCGGTTTGTAATCAGCCTCAACCTTCTTCTCAATCCACTCTTTTGAATTTGAGCTTTTGTTGATCTTTGAACTCTGCTTTTATGGAGTGATTGATGTTCAATATATGGCTTATGTCCATGAATTTGGTTTCTTTTTTTCTTCAATTCACACATGAACAAAAAAAAATAGTAATAGTAGTTAAGCTGAAGAGAATTCCATATAGGGACTTCCAACTACGTCATATAGATATTGTCCTGAAGAAGCAAACAAAAAGCAATTAAGCGATGAAATAGCCAATAGCCATAACCATCTGGTTTTCAAGGAACCACAGACACAAATGCAGAATAATTCACTCAGATGAAAAACATTTATACAAAGCAAAGTTCCCCTAAACAAAGAAACAATGCTCAAACAACATCAACAAATCAAACACATACCAAACCCTTTAATCTCAGTTTCCAATTCACATAAAACAAAGAACGAACAATGTCTCTTTCAAGAATCGAACCTGGCTTATGGAAGACAGACAAACCAAAATCTTGAGAGAGAGACTTACATGAGCTGATCTTCAGAGTAATGACAATGGAATTTACGGTAGAATGCATACAGATCTTGGACATACTCAATTGCTGCAAGTGAGTTCTTCGCATCTGAGAAATCGATATCTAAAATCGGTTCTTCCACTATTACATCCTCCATCTCAACTTCCTCCTATTCCATCAAACTTTCTTTTAAATCATTGACATATGGATTGAATTTAGCTACAGATTCAGCATTTTGAGTGTTCTTGTTTACCACTGTATCAGCTTCAGTGATGCTTATGTATGGTTTCTCAAGCAACATTGGCATTGGACGGTTCAATGTAGCTTCCTCTTTACAACGAATATACATTCATCGAAATTGCTTGTACTTGGAACTGATGTCTTTAGCTTCTTCCTCTCTTCTTCAACTCCAGATCTGCACAATCAAAACAATCTCAGATCTTTTCTTTCTTTCAAAATCAAAACTAAACACAAATAGAAATTAAAGATTCAAGCTTTATATACCTTGTAATTGGAGGACGCAGAGAATCAAACCAAAATCTGTAGCCTTAAGCTTCGCATCTTCTTTAAGACTATCAAATAAGAAATTCTCAGGTTTGAGATCTCTATGCATAACACCAAGAGGAAGAGACCAATGGAGGAAGAGAAACTCTCCCTGGCGAGGAAGGCATTGTTGGAGGAACCTATTGACAGAAGAATGATCTTTTTAGTACAGCCTTCAGACTCTTTATAGCTAAAATCTTGAAGGGCTAGATTTCTCACCATGACGAGCTTACTACTACGATTGCTCTCATCTCAGTTGTTTTCCAATGGTGGACCCTCTGATACCCTGGAGGCCCAAAAATAGAAAAACAGACATGAGATTTCTAAAGATGGATCGAAACACAGAATATCAAATTTGTTGATATATTTACCCTTTTGGCACGAGCGAATCTAGAACGCCATCCAATGTGCCAGGTGTGGCTTGCCTTGCTTCCTTCTCCTTCTGAATATCGGAGACTGCTGACGATGTTTTAGTTCCGTTGGTCGATTTGTCAGTGTTGGCTGACTCGATTCTCGCTTTACAAGTGATTAAACCGCCCATCTCTACGCCTGCTGAACCTTCCTTTTTCAACTTGTTCGCACCTGAAAATCAGGCAGCGATGTAAAAATTCTGAGATTAGATAATCACAAAGAAATATGCAGATATCTTTCTATATACGCAGTACCTTTGACCTCTGATGATTTGAAGGAACTCTCCGAATCGTCTTCTCTCTTAGAGCTATGAGGCTGCTTTCTCAATCCGGATAAAACCTCTGCTATTTCGATCTCCAAGTCGTCCTCAACCGTGCCCGATGATTTCGGTGGCTTGGGCCGAAACCATTTATGTGTTGGTGATATAGTGAACGGACCTTCTTCTGCTTGACCGAAACAGTTGAAGAAGACGGTGAAACAACTTCGAAGCTATAGCTCCCCGGAGAAGTTGGAGGTTTTCGCCGTTCTTCTCCAAATCCTCCGCCACCGCTTCCCGACGAAGTCCGGCAGTCATGCGACCTCTTTATACATGCTGAAATGGCCAAAAACCAATAAGGGAACCTCATGAATAGATCTAAAAAGAAATGCAAGTTTAATTAGGAAAAAAAATAAAATCAACGGAGCTCAAACCTGACTGAGCCTTTCTCGGGACAGGTACGCCGAACATTTCATCGGCGACCTTGAAAGAAGCCGCATGCGTAGGGATACGACCGGACGGAAAGCTCTTCCTCTGATTATTATGCTCAACATCGTCGTCCTCCTGACTCTCATCCGAGCTATTTTCTTCTATTATCTCTCTCGTTCTTTGGAAAGATAACAATCTGGTGAAGAATTTCAGGATTTGGATTTGGGTAATTGGGATTTTGATGGATACGATGGGTTTCTTTTATTTCTTTATTTTCTAAACAATAAATTTATAATTACTTTTCCAGGGCTGATGTGTCAACACAGGGGGTGCTGACGTGTCAACCCCTGGTGAGACAGAAACCCTTCTTTTATATTATAGATATTTAGATGTAAAATTTCTGGAAACCGCAGCGGAATTAAAAGAGGTAGTGATGTATTCCAGTGGGTTTAACAATTACATAAACATGTACCTCAAAATGTCGCTGAAATAAGATGCCACCTTTTTTTTGTAACCATTTAGAAATAAAAAGCAAAATACATCATAAACCTTTGGGACTAAACCTATATATATAAGTTCTTCAAGATATAAGGTAGAGAAATAAGAAACTTGCAAATTGTTAAAAAAAAAAAAAAAATCCCACAATCTTTCTAAGCTATAATATGCGAATGTTGGATAGTGACAATAACTAAATTAACATAAACATCAATTTGGAAAAATGAAGAAATACTTTTAATAGATGTTGTGTCATGATTTATATTTTTAGTAAAAAAGAAGAGGGTTTTTAAATCATCACTGTTTTAAAGTTTTAAGCATATAAAAAAGTACAAAAAGATAACATATAAAAAATATAATCAAAGAACTTAAAATTCTTTAGTTTTTCAAATGCAGCAATATAACTAGATTTTGGTTATACTTAATACAAAATAATGTTATATAAAATAATTTTTAAAAATAGGTTAATATGTAAACCCGCACGTAGTGCGGGTAATCACCTAGTATATCAAATTCTCGACGGCTATTAATAATTGCGTTCATTGGAAAGACATGAATTTTTTTTTTCTTTAACTTAAATTTCCATTTATAAATGGAAGACATGGAATTGATTATAACTTATTTAATTGTTTGAGTTTAGTTACTGGTTCTTACTTATTTATTTATTTTTTGGTCAACATTTCCCTTTTCTTTTTAAATCATGTAGATGAGTCAATTCAGTGCTTCAGCAGACATGTATCGTACGTGTAAAGTTGTAACAACCGAAAATATATGTTTTGAGATTAAATAAGAAACTAAACAAATATAAATAAAGAAAAATATTTAGGGTAAGATAGCTCAAAAAAAGTACAAAACAAAGAAAGAGTAACAACCATCGTTGTTGGGCCTTTGGTTGTGAGTTTAAAACAGGATGATAAGGAAAAAGTAGAGTAAAGAAGAATATCTATATTTCTTGACATGTATCTCACGTCTTCTTCATTTGGTTTTTTTCCTCAAACATACGGCTTATACGAGCATAACTTGATCTGAAAGATTGGCTATCCTTCTCAACTCAGCCAATGGTGTTAACCAAGTGGAAGTACTAGTATCAAGGGCATTTGCTTACAAGCTTGCCTAGCTATCGCATCTGAACGTAATTGCTTAGAGCATGATTATCCATGAGTCTCTGAAAATGAGTTTCTCATAAATTTTATATTATTATTTTATTGATTTTTGTAATTTAATTAAATTAAATAGGATTGAACCAGTAGAAATAAGACAAGTGTAGAAACCAGTCTCTCTTTTGAGTCCAAAGTCTCTCTTTATAGAAACTCATCCCTTTCTCTCTCTTGCCATTCTCTTTTTTTATTATTAAAATTGAGATGAGAAACTTATATAGAGACTCTGATAATCATGGTCTTACAAGCTCTCGACTAAAAGTTCCCTGTCGGATAGTCAGACAGCCAGTGGCGGTCTGGAAACTAGGTTATCAAAAAAAAAAAAAACGTAAACGATGGTCGAACTCGCCACCTTTTTTTCATTTCTAATTTTTTTCCTATATCGTAAATTCTTGTATAAAACATATAAAGTTGCATTTATTCAATTCTTTTTTTCATAAAGAACATTTATACAATATAGTTTTGCATAATATGTCAAAGACTAACTTTTCACATAAATTTACAACAACCGCATGTACGTATTTCATGTATTTACTCAATTTTGGTTGCATCTACAAAGTCCGATTTTAAAAATTCTAATAGTTTCGATTCAGTTTTGGTCCAGTCCAATTTAAAACTCATGTTCCCGTTAATTATAATGAAATATTATAAAATGATTGGTATATATGTGATAAAAGAGTTGTTGCCTTTTGACGTACGGCATAGGCTTAGAGTAAGAGACGTGGTGGTCTTGTAACTCAAGTGTTGTCATGTCGAAGTCACTGTCAGTATGGATTGCTCTACTCAAATCTAATTTGGGCCTTTCTCTGAAACCCTAAACAGATTAGTAATTATAATTATCTTTTTTACATATTTTAAAACATTTTTTTTTAGCATCATCTTTTTACAGTTTTTAAAATATTTAAATTTAAAAATTTCTTAACATTATCTTTTTGTATTTTTAGAATTATTTAAATTACAATTTTCTTAATATTATCTTTTTACTTTTTTAAATTTTAATTTTTTCTCATAATTATTTTTTTATATATTTAAAGTTATTAAAAATAAATATGTTTTGACACGTGTCAAAATTTTGAATCGTTGATATCGACATGTGTTACGATCTAGCGAATTGCTAACTTCGAAAACCCAACTTTATATAATAAGATTAGAAACTATTTAGAGTTTAAATTACCAAAAGTTTTAGAGAGACATGAAAGAAAAAAATTGTGTACTCTAGATATAGTCACTAGTACATGCGGGTACCAAATAAATATTTGGTTTTACCGTTTTGGTTTGGTTTTAACCTGTATTATGAAACGGAAATTTCTCCACGGATACAGGACAAAACGGATAGAACTATTATGTTTTGGTCTCATCTTTAAACAAAACCTGAACTCTTCCAAGACGAAAACCTTGCACACTCTGTTTTCTAATTTGGTTTGGTTTAGTTAGTTGAATAATGTTAAAGTTATGTTTCAATCATCTATACGCATAACCAATCGTAGACATTAATGGAATGTTACTAATATCAATTTATAACAGAAAAGTCTAGAAAAGCATATACCTGGTCATAGAATTTTGGTACACTTAGAAATTTCTTTAACATCAATGTGATTTGAACACCTTCTAAAGCATATATAACTCAACAAATCAAAAATAGTCTTTACTTCCGTCTATGTCTCTTACTTGTGATTTTCATAATTGTATCAATTAATTACAAACAAGTTTGAAAAACACATAAATTCTCCAAAGCCTAACAATTTGAACACCTTCAGAATCACTTAAGCCTTCCTTTTATGGGTTTAAAATGGGCGAGACCAACATTTGGGCCAATTCCCTTACTAATCCGAGGCCCATACTAAATAGTGAGACCCAAGCTCCTCCCTCATTCTTAGAATGTATCCTATTGGTGAAAAGCCCAACGAAACGGGTCACAAAGCGGTGATTGTTGAATAATAAAAAGTTCGAAGCGAAAAGATTTAAAAAAATAAGTTGTCTTCTTCGTTATAATTTTCTTGCTCAATCCTCACTTTCAGTTATTTCAGTTGCTGCGACTGTTGTAATCAGCGGCGATGGATCGTCAAGAAGTACCAGAGAATCAAGAGAACAAACCCATTTTTCTACTACTGCCCAAAGAACTTGTGGCAAACATTGCCGTTCTAATCAAGAAACGTCACTTCCTGAAATTATCCCTCTCTTCGAGATCGTTTCTTGAAGCAATTCGCTCAGACGAGTTCTTCCGTTTGAGGTCGAGCCTAGGCTTGACGAAGAGGCTTCTTTACAGCGTGATCACGGTACTACCATCTGAGCCACCATCCTGGTTCCTTCTCCCACGGAAAATCGTGTTGCCTACACTCACCATTAGCAATACGTTTCCTCGGTTGCTTCACGGGTCCACAATATTAAAGATAGGGTTTAGGATATATGTGATTGGAGGAACTGATAACGGATCGGCCGTAGCAACGGTGATTTTGTTTGATGCTAGGTTTCGTACTTGGAGGAATATCGCAAGTATGTTAAGGGCTCGATCTAACCCTGCCGCAGGACTCATAGATGGCCACATATACGTCATAGGAGGTTTGGAAGAAAATATTGAGGGTTGGGTAGAGAGGTTAAACCTCAGCACAATGATGTGGGAATATGTAGATTGTCCTCTGGATTGTGGGAGTTCTTGGAGGGGTGGGGAAGTGACACAATGTGCAGTCATTATCAATCAGATATTCATCTCGGATGTAAGTTCCTGTTTTGCGTACAACCCAAGGAAAAACGAATGGAGAACATGGGGAAGTGAGAGTCTTTTAACAAGTTATTGGAGTGAGCCCTCCTGTGTGATTGACGACCTGCTTTACTGCATCAATGCTGATTCAATTGGTGAAAATCCAATAAGGGTTTACAATCCAAAGAAGGATGTTTGGGACTATGTTAGAAATGTGCCTGCTTTGCCAAATGCATACACTTATTCCCGGGCTAGGATAGCAGATTTTGGTGGCATGTTGGTGATTTTGGCAAGTCGAGGTGAAGAAATATTCATGTTAGAAGTAGACTTGACAACACGTGAAGTTGAAGGTGAACGTCAAATTTGGGGATTTAAACGACTTGAGGCGCGTGTGCTTGGCGACAGGGTTCATTCGATGAAGCTTTGTGGCTATGTTGAGGTTTGAGTCGGCTTCTTGTGAGAGAGAGCTTTGTGTTTCTCTGCAAAAGATCTCTGAGAATGTATTTATGCTTTTAGGATAATTCCAGTTTAAAGAGTTTTTTTTCTCCATCTATGTAATTTGTTTCATCAAATTAACTCTTGTTTCCTATTTCACGAGGAACTCTTTTCTTTACTAGAAATTTTGCAATCTTGTTGTAATGATTTCTGGAAAGATCTCAATAGTCAAGAGGTAAATCGTATCTCCTTTGCCATCCCATCTCCTTATTTAGAAAATTTCCTTGGTTTTTGGAGCTAATTTATTCTGTTTAATTACAATAAGACCTTAGAATTTTAAAGTATCACAAAATTTTGGGTTTTAAAAAGGGTTTATAAAAGTTTAGGAACAAGTCATATTTGATTTAAGAACATTACCAAAAAAAAGTATAAACTTTTCCTAAACCTAAAACCTATGGTACTTTTAGAAATTTTTCAAAATGTTAGGTATTCTTGAAAAAAGAAAATTTACACAGTTTTAAGATATTTTTACTAAATTTGAACTAAAAATCCTGAAGATCCTGTCATCTAGAAGTGTACTTTGTAAAAAGCTCTCTCTGGTGTAAAAACCAAACTGAAACATAAAGACAAAAAGATCTCGAAACAGTTCCAACGAGAAAAATAAGGTTCGTCGTAGTTATCTTCCAATTTATTTATTTTGTTAAATTAATGCTTTCTTCATTCCTTTATGCAATCGCTAGGTCAAACCAACCCTAAATATTAATTCGCAGTAATTTTAATTAAATCATAAAAAAGCACAAAAACCCTAAGGTTCTTCTATCGCCGTCGGATTTTTTTCCGTCAACACTATAAAACTCATTTTCTACACTCTCAATCTAAAGTCTTTGTTAGGGTTCTTTAATTTAAAGCCAACAGTAACATGAAAAATCAAATCATAGATACAATCTCACGAATGGATTTGAGTATTGCTTAATAAAGCTTTGATCTTTGGGTTAGTTCTAAAACAGAACAGAGAATTTTGGGGATTGTATATATTGAAGGTATAAAGGTTTGATTTTTATGAACTTTCTTGAAGATTTAGTCTGATAAATTGATTTTGGGGTTTTTGTTGTTGTTGTTGTTAGGTGATAATGATACCGGAACTTGGGAGAAGACCGATGCATAGAGGTAATGAAGAATCATCTTTTGGGGATGATTATGAGAAAGAGATTGGAGTATTGCTTGGTGAGCAGCAACGAAGGCAAGAAGAAGCTGATGAGCTTGAGCGTGAGCTTAACTTGTATAGAAGTGGCTCTGCTCCACCGACTGTGGATGGTTCTGTTAGTGCTGCCGGAGGGCTTTTTAGCGGTGGAGGTGGAGCTCCTTTTTTGGAGTTTGGTGGAGTTAATAAGGGGAATGGGTTTGGTTGTGATGATGAGGAGTTTAGGAAAGATCCGGCTTATTTGTCTTATTACTATGCTAATATGAAGTTGAATCCGAGGTTGCCTCCACCTTTGATGTCTAGAGAGGATTTGAGGGTTGCTCAGAGGCTTAAAGGGAGTAGCAATGTCTTAGGTGGTGTTGGGGATAGGAGGAAAGTTAATGATAGTCGATCTTTGTTCTCTATGCCACCTGGTTTTGATCAGACGAAGCAGCATGAGTTTGAGTCTGAGAAGACTAGTGCTTCTTCTTCTGAGTGGGATGCTAATGGATTGATTGGTTTGCCGGGTCTGGGTCTTGGAGGCAAGCAGAAGAGTTTTGCTGATATATTTCAGGTTGGTTAAGCGTCTTTATCAATGTTGCTTAGATATCCTGTCTGATGATTGCCCTTTTTTTCCTTGTCATTGAGTGTTTATGGATGTATGGTTTCTTTAAAATTGGGGTTATATGTTTTGTGTATATTTTTCCTGAATATTATTGCTTATATAAACTTGGTGGATTGCTTTTGTGCAGCCTGATATGGGGCATGGGCATCCCGTCGCACAACAGCCTTCACGTCCTGCAAGTCGTAATGCCTTTGATGAAAATGTTGACTCCACGAATAATCAGTCTCCATCTGCTTCACAAGGCATTGGTGCGCCATCTCCATACAGCTATGCAGCTGTTCTAGGTTCTTCTTTGTCTAGAAATGGAACTCCAGATCCACAGGCCGTTGCTAGGGTGCCTAGTCCCTGCCTTACTCCCATTGGCAGTGGAAGAGCGAGTTCAAATGATAAAAGGAACACAAGTAATCAAAGCCCGTTCAACGGTGTTACATCTGGTCTTAACGAGTCTTCTGATCTCGTCAATGCTTTATCTGGAATGAACCTGTCAGGCAGTGGCGGGTTAGATGAACGGGGTCAGGCTGAGCAGGATGTCGAAAAGGTCAGGAACTATATGTTTGGACTGCAAGGTGGGCATAACGAAGTCCATCAACATGGCTTCCCAAACAAATCTGATCAAGCCTATAAGGCAACTGATTCCTGGAGGAATTCACAACTGAGAGGGTCACAAGGGTCTGCCTATAATGGTGGAGGTGGATTAGCTAATCCTTACCAGCAGCTTGATAGCCCAAACTATTGTCTGAACAATTATGCATTAAATCCAGCTGTTGCTTCGATGATGGCTAACCAACTTGGGAATAATAACTTTTCTCCAATGTATGAAAATGTATCAGCGGCATCTGCTTTGGGATTTTCTGGAATGGAAACCAGACTTCATGGTGGAGGTTATGTATCTTCTGGACAAAACCTCTCTGAATCACGTAATCTTGGCAGACTCAGTAATCGAATGATGGGGGGAGGTGGTCTTCAGTCACATATGGCAGACCAAATGTATCATCAATATGGAAGGTTCTCTGACAATGCTGATTCGCTTGATCTTCTTAGTGATCCTGCAATGAGTAATTCATACATGAATATGCTTGAACTCCAGAGGGCATATCTCGGAGCTCAGAAATCACAGTATGGTATCCCTTACAAATCTGGGAGCCCTAACAGCCATAGCTATTATGGGAGTCCAACGTTTGGGTCTAATATGGCATATCCTGGCAGCCCACTGGCTCATCATCTTATGCCAAATTCTCTTATGTCACCTTGTAGCCCTATGAGACGAGGTGAAGTTAATATGCGATATCCCCCTGCGACCCGAAACTATACGGGAGGGGTAATGGGTTCTTGGCACATGGATGCTAGTTTGGATGAAGGCTTTGGATCGTCATTGCTTGAAGAGTTTAAAAGTAACAAAACAAGAGGATTTGAACTTTCCGAAATAGCTGGCCATGTAGTAGAGTTCAGGTATTTCCTTGAAGGTTTAATGCGTATTTACCTTTTTTCTTGTCTACAACTTGTACCAAGAAAGCCTTTACCTTGTAACTTGTGTACCATTTGTCTGAAGCTAACGTATTTTTTGACTGACCAGTGCGGATCAATATGGGAGCCGGTTTATTCAGCAGAAACTCGAGACAGCAACAACTGATGAGAAAAACATGGTTTATGAGGAGATCATGCCACAAGCTCTTGACCTGATGACTGATGTTTTTGGAAACTATGTGATTCAGAAGGTAGATTTATTTAGTCTTCCTCTTGGGTTTTATTTTTGGAGTTGGGTTTTATTTTTTGGAGTTAAGACTTTTGCTTATCTTCCTACAGTTCTTTGAGCATGGACTTCCGCCACAGAGGAGAGAATTGGCAGATAAACTCTTTGACAATGTTTTGCCTCTCAGCTTACAGATGTATGGTTGTCGTGTCATCCAGAAGGTAAAGTCTAGTTCTCACCTGTTTTACTGTTCTCTATAAGTCTATCTTCGATTATCAAGAACAGTTAGAGAGCTTCCTTAATTTCCTTGTTTACTCTTTTAGGCAATTGAGGTGGTTGATCTAGACCAGAAAATTAAAATGGTGAAAGAACTTGATGGACATGTGATGCGATGCGTACGTGATCAGAATGGGAACCATGTTGTTCAGAAGTGTATTGAATGTGTGCCTGAAGAAAACATCGAATTTATTATTTCGACTTTCTTTGGCCATGTTGTGACCCTCTCCACTCACCCATATGGATGCCGTGTTATTCAGGTTCTTGCTCTTAGTTATAAAGAAAGATGACACCTTTTTTTTTATCTTATGTTTGTATATAAAATTCTTTGCATCTCCCGTTGCAGAGGGTATTGGAGCACTGCCATGACCCGGATACACAGAGTAAGGTCATGGAAGAAATCCTGTCCACTGTTAGCATGTTGGCCCAAGATCAGTATGGAAACTATGTTGTTCAGGTTTGCAGAAAATATATGATTTCCTCTGCAACTGGTGATCTTATATAGTTTGCTCAAAACTGATACACGTTTTGTGGACAGCATGTACTGGAGCACGGAAAGCCTGATGAGCGCACTGTGATAATCAAAGAATTAGCGGGGAAGATTGTTCAAATGAGCCAGCAGAAGTTTGCATCAAACGTTGTTGAGAAATGTTTGACTTTTGGAGGTCCAGAGGAACGGGAATTGCTTGTGAATGAGATGTTGGGCACAACTGATGAAAACGAGCCTCTTCAGGTTTGTCAAAAACGTACTTTCTGATGATGGTCGGGGAAAATATAGAAAGTGAAAGCTCATAAGCTGCTGCTTCTTGTGTATATAGGCGATGATGAAGGATCAGTTTGCAAACTATGTAGTGCAGAAAGTCTTAGAGACATGCAATGACCAACAGCGTGAGCTGATACTTACTCGTATTAAAGTACATCTCAATGCTTTAAAGAAGTACACTTATGGAAAGCATATTGTTGCTCGTGTTGAAAAACTTGTTGCTGCTGGAGGTATGTATAATATGTTCCGTCTCTTCTATGGTTCCAAAGTTTCGGCCTTTATCAAATTGTCTTCACTGCATTGATTTCTATTGCCTTACTTGGCTTAAGAGACTTCTATAAGTATTTGAGAAAGAGAGACAATATAACCCTTTCAACGTCTCTAAGTCCTTTTTTTTCCTCACATGCAGAGAGGAGAATGGCTTTGCAGTCCCTAACCCAGCCTCAGATGGTGTAAGGCCGCAAGTGTTGTACAGCTTAACTAGGGTGGATGGGTCTGCCATAGCGTTTTGAGAATTAGGTAAGATCTAAACTGGAAATAATCTGCGGGAAAATTGTGAGAGAGAGCTTTGTTTTCTCTGCAAAATCTGTAAAATTGTGTAGTTTCTTACGGTTGCAAAAAAGAGAATGGCTGTTTGATTGGCCAAATGTGTAGAAGTGAGAATATGTTCATGCTTTTAGGACAATCACAGTTTTTAGAGTTTTTTTTTTCTCCATCTATGTAATTTGTTTCATCAAACTCTTGTTTCCTATTTCACGAGGAACTCTTTCTTTACTAGAAATTTTGCAATCTTGTTTTCTATCATAGATGTGACAATCGCATGGCAATCTTACAACCTCTCGTCTCTATAACAATGGAACAAAATCATTCAAGATCAATGTCAATGTCATCATCTTCAATCTTCTGGCCAAAACCTCTTGGTCCAGCTTTAGCTCTCATTGCCTTCTTCTTCCCACCTTTCTTAGACATCTTTGCTGCTTCGTCTTTCTCAAACTTCTCTCTCTCCCTCTTTGTAAGAAACTCAGTAACTCCAATGTACACAACCTGTAATATTCTAAAACCGGTTTAGAGAAACCCTCATTTCAGGTTTGGTTCTAAATTCGATTTGATAAGTTATGATATGGATAAGATTTGGTTTTTGTGGATAAAACTTACACCAATGGTGAGAACAGTGAGAGCAAGAAAAGCAACAAAGAGAAGCACTTGAATAATCAAAGCAACACCATCTTGATCACCACTAGAGACAATAGCTTCAGAAGCAGAAGAAGAATCAGAAGAAACGATCTGTTCAGAAATTTCCTCTGGAGTTGCAGAGAATCTCCATAGTTTGGTTTTTTCCTGGTGAAGACGAAGAACCTTGGAAGACAAGATCTTTCTTCTTGAAACAGACCAAGAGAGTGGTGATAAATGGTGTGTTTTAGCTGGATTTTGGAATCTTGGTCTGAAATTTGAAAGAGATAGAGATGGTGTTGTTGTCGCAGACATTGTTCGTCCACTCCGAGATTCTCTATCTCTTCAGATTCTTGACAAAACCCACTTCAGTCTTTTAACATCCGACGGTTCATGTCTTCTTCAGATTGAGAGATTACACATGGGCCGAGCAAAGCCCAATCTATTATTTTTTGGGCGGGCCTTATCTTTCTATTTGTCTCATCCTAAACCTGTTATGTCTTCGCTTAGTTACGTAATCATCACTTTCCTAATTAAAAACCATAAAGTAAACTAATTGAGTCTTGTGATTATTTTGATCTCTAATTTTCTCCCCACAACGTCATTAGCTACGATAGCTTTCCTCAATTACTTTGAAGATTCTCATAACCTCGTATCATTTATTCACATTATAAATAGCCAAATCTCATTACCATTTATCATCAAACAAGAACAGAAACATCAACAACAATGGCTGGAGCAGAACAGAGCAGATGGAGTCTTCAAGGCAAGACCGCTCTTGTCACCGGCGGAACCAAAGGCATTGGGTTTGTCGTTTCACCATCATTTTCAAAGTCTTGTTCCTTGTGTTACAAGCAACAAAGCAAACCTTCATTTTGCTTACACGTTTATTATTCTTGATGAATCTTTAGGCATGCTATATCAGAGGAACTCGCTGGCCTTGGGGCAAGAATACATACGTGTGCAAGAGACGAGTCTCAGCTCAACCAATGTTTACGAGAATGGGAAACAAAGGGCTTCTTCCCGTACAGACAGAGAGAAACTGATGCAAACTGTCTCCTCACTGTTTGAGGGAAATCTCAACATCCTCGTATGTCTTGTTTCTTCTCTGTCTCACCAACAAAAATTATGAAAAATCTAATTTTATGTGTGTATATATAGATAAACAATGTAGGGACGTGTGTGACAAAGCCAACCACAGAATCCACAGCAGAGGATTTCTCATATCAAATCTCAACAAATTTGGAGTCTGCATACCATTTGTGTCAGCTTGCTCATCCTCTGCTCAAATCCTCTGGATCTGGAAGCATCGTCTTCATTTCCTCTGCTGCTGGAGTTGTCTCATGTAGTGTTGGATCAATCTATGGTGCAACCAAAGGAGCTATTTGCCAGCTGGCCAGGAACTTGGCGTGCGAATGGGCTAGCGACAACATAAGAGCTAACTCTGTTGCTCCTGGAGTCATTGCAACTCCTCCAGCTAAAACTGTAAACTCTATAAAACACTCTTCTAACAAGTTTTATGTTCATGTAAAATAATTGGTTAGTTCTCTTTTTTAATTGAATGTGATGATATTGTTCAGTTCATACAAGGAGAGGAGTTTGCAAAGAATATTGCTCCGAATATACCAATGCGTCGCGCTGGAGAGCCACAAGAAGTGGCTGCAATGACTGCATTTCTGTGTCTACCTGCAGCTTCTTACGTTACAGGTCAAACCATCTGTGTTGATGGAGCTCTCTCCGTTCATGCCTTTTAAGAGCTTCCACCAACTCAATCTCATACCAAACAAGTATATGGTTGTCTTCACATTCGATGTTTATCTTATCCATTTCTCAAAATTTAGTTTGATATTTCCATGTTTTGGTTCTATAACCTTGTGAGTGAGTTTGATGAATAAAAGCAATTTATCTTTGTTTTGCGTCTGTATTAGATACTTTATTATAGTGACTCAAGAAATTCAGGAAACTTGCATTGTTCTAAAACAGTGAAAGCAGAGTCGATCCCATATCCTTGGGCCCAACCCTTGACTAAGGCCAAGTATCTTGATAAACATGACGAAAAATCATGAAAAATATCTCGTGTAATAATGTTCATATATTAATCTTTTATGTTTTTCATTGAACACAAAAAGTCGTTACACCTACAATAGTACTGTGCGCTTCTATAATAAATTCCATTAACAATACAAGTCATCATCATAATGTTGAATTTTGTGTAAGATTTTCCATTGAGCAAAAAGTACCATCATCAAATCTTGGAATTTTGTGTAAAAATTTTCAATTAAAAGAATTATTCATTATTATAATGTGGAATTTTGAGATAAAAGGTTTCAAAGTTCAAAACGATCACGTAAAAGTCACATGGTCTGCTCACAACTAGTCTTGGTTATATATATGTGACCATTAAAGAAACTGATATCAAGAAATGGCTAAGACGGCAGAAAACTTGAGAGACGAATCTAGATGGAGCCTTGGAGGCATGACTGCTCTCGTCACCGGTGGCTCAAAAGGCCTCGGGTCAGTCCTAATTCCTCTCGTACTTAACATACTATCCTAGTATTGCAATATTGAATCTGAGTTCTCATTTCAATCATAGATTTTTATATATATGGTCGTTGATTGTATTTCGGTGTTTTAACCCTGGAAAAATGAAAAGCTTGATGGTGTGTAAAACTCAAATTCGATGTGTTTATGAGTAGGGAAGCTGTAGTGGAGGAACTATCCATGTTAGGAGCAAGAGTCCACACATGTGCCAGAGACGAAACTCATCTTCAAGAAAGCTTACGTGAACGGCAAGCGAAAGGGTTTCAAGTCACCACTTCTGTCTGCGATGTTTCGTCTCGTGACCAACGAGAGAAACTCATGGAAACCGTTTCCTCTCTCTTTCAAGGAAAACTCAACATCCTTGTAAGTTTATATATAAAAGCAGGATCAATATTGGTCTGAGCCAGAACTAGTTATTATTTTTAATTCTGTTTGGTTTGGGTGCCTATATACATATATAGGTAAACAATGCGGGAACGTGTATAGGAAAGCCGACCACAGAGTTTACAGCACAAGATTACTCGTTTCTGATGGCTACAAATCTCGAGTCAGCTTTCCATCTCTCACAGCTCGCACACCCTTTGTTGAAAGCCTCTGGCTCAGGGAGCATTGTGCTCATGTCCTCTGTTGCTGGAGTTGTCCATGTCAACGTTGGATCTGTCTATGGAGCAACCAAAGGTATATATATTAATGTATACTCAAACAAATAATGATCCTTTACGGTCTGAGACTAACATAAATGTGAGTATACATATATCTACGTGTTGCGCAGGTGCTATGAATCAGCTAGCAAAAAACTTAGGATGCGAGTGGGCTAGTGATAACATAAGGGTTAACTCTGTGTGTCCATGGTTCATAGAAACTCCTTTAGCTAACAATGTAAGACAATAAATCATAAATAAATACAAAGATATCCTTGATACTAAAAAGATTAAAATGATTTTTTGTGAATTTTTAACTTATGTAAATATCTCTTAATTACTAGTATCTCAACGAGGAAGAGAATAAAAAAGAAGTGGAGAGTGTGACACCAATGGGACGTGTTGGAAAAGCAAATGAAGTATCATCGCTTGTGGCATTTCTCTGTCTTCCTACAGCTTCTTATATTACTGGTCAAAGCATTTGTGTTGATGGAGGTTTCACTGTTAATGGCTTCTCTTACAAGCCTCAGCGTTAAAGCGGTTAATTGTTTAATTTGTTTTGGTTTGTGTTTATGTTTCTTTATGTTTACTATGTATCAAATAAACTCGCAACCTCTAGCATCGGCATAAGAGTTAAAACTGTTTTGATAGTTATAAAAAAAATGGAAAGAGAACCCATCAGTCTTTATAGAACTCGTCCTGTTGCTTCTTCGTTTGTAGGCACTTATGTACAGTCTACTTTGCTACATCATATCAATTATATAAATATTAACAATATCTTAATTGATATAATATATATATATATATATATATATTTAAGTAAAAGAGAATTGTCACTTGATGCACACACACACACAAAAATAAACTTTATAAAGACTTTAATATGTGATGTTTTAATATCATAGTTTGTTAAAAAGCTAGAATAATGCATCTGCTAATAATTCTTTTTTTTTTATATATAAAAAAGCATTTAAGAATAGTTATAAATTATTCATTGATTGATTCATAATTGTTTTCACAACATACTAAAAGAAAAAAAAACAAAGCAACAACTTCCCAAACCATTAGACAACAACTTTATTAATTTGGCTTAGTCTTATAAGTAAACACCTCAAAATCTACTAAAGCATATCTCCAACAACTTTATTAATTTGGCTAACAATTATTTATTCTTTAACTACTGATCTCATGTGATCTCAGTTCGCTTTGAGAGTCAAAATAGGCATTACTCAAGAATTTCCCATTGAACAAAAAGTGTCATCATCAAAACGTGGAATTTTGTGTTAAAGTTTCCATTAAAAATGAAAATTCATTATTATAATGTGAAATAATTTTGAGATTAAAGGTTTCAAAGTTCAAAACGATCACGTAAAATTCTCGGTCCATTCACAACTAGTCTTGGTTATATATATGTGACCACAACTAAAGAAACTGATATCAAGAAATGGCTAAGACAGAAGAAAACTTGAGAGACGAATCTAGATGGAGCCTTGGAGGCATGACCGCTCTCGTCACCGGTGGCTCGAAAGGCCTCGGGTTAGTCCCAATTCCTCGTACTTCACATACTATCCTAGTATTGCAATATTGAATCTGAGTTCTCATTTCGATCATAGACTTTTATATATATATGATCGTTGATTGTATTTCAATGTTTTAACCTTCTTGTTGGTGTGTAAAACTCAAATTCGATGTGTTTATGAGTAGGGAAGCTGTAGTGGAGGAACTATCCATGTTAGGAGCAAGAGTCCACACATGTGCCAGAGACGAAACTCAGCTTCAAGAAAGCTTACGTAAATGGCAAGCTAAAGGGTTTAAGGTCACCGCTTCTGTCTGCGACGTTTCGTCTCGTGACCAACGAGAGAAACTCATGGTTTAACGAGAGAAACTCATGGAAACCATTTCCTCTCTCTTTCAAGGAAAACTCAACATCCTTGTAAGTTTATATATAAGAGCAGGATCAATATGGGTCTGAGCCAGAACTTGTTATTATTTTGTTTTTTATTGTGTTTGGTTTGGGTGTCTATATACATATATAGGTAAATAATGCGGGAACGTGTATAACAAAGCCGACCACAGAGTATACAGCACAAGATTACTCGTTTCTAATGGCTACAAATCTCGAGTCAGCTTTTCATCTCTCACAGCTAGCGCACCCTTTGTTGAAAGCCTCTGGTTCAGGAAGCATTGTGCTCATGTCCTCCGCTGCAGGGGTTGTGCATATCAATGTTAGTTCCATCTATGGAGCAACTAAAGGTTTATATAATATACTTTAATATATCCTCAAACTATTAATGATCCTTTACGTTCTGAGACTAACAAATACATATATATCTACGTGTTACAGGAGCTATGAATCAGCTAGCAAAAAACTTAGCATGCGAGTGGGCAAGTGACAGAATAAGGGTTAACTCTGTGTGTCCATGGTTCATAACAACTCCTTCCGTAACCAAAGTAAGTCAATAAATATGAAAATTAAAAATTTATATATATACTGTTACTTCTCAATTTAAATTTGAGTGAAAAATCTGTCAGGTACTTAGTGATGAAGAGTTTAGAAAAGAAATTGAGAGTAGGGCACCGATGGGACGTGTTGGAGAAGCAAACGAAGTATCATCGCTTGTGGCATTTCTCTGTCTTCCTGCAGCTTCTTATATAACAGGTCAGTCAATTTGTGTCGACGGAGGTGCCACGGTCAACGGCTTCTCTTTCAAGCCTCAAGTTTAAAGCGTTGATTGTTGGCTTTCGCTTGTGTCTATGTTTCTTTATGTTTACGTACTTTGTGTTTTTTCTAATAAACTCGCAACTTCAAGCATCATAATCCTTTGTTTTTTTTTCAATTATAAACAAAAATAAAAGAAGAGTCATCAGTCTTTGTAGAATCCGTCATGTTAAGTTTTCGTTGTAGTGCACTTATGTACGAGTTAACAATAGAATTGTCGTTCCGTTTTTGTGTGACGTTAATAACTTTCAGGACCGGCTCAAAATTATTATGGGCCCTTGGGCAAAAAAAAATTTTGGACCCTAAAATTTTTTTTTTTAGATATTTTTTTATTATAATTTTTTTTAACATATTTTTTATTATAAAAATTTGTTATAAAAACAAAAATATATACACAAATTTTTTTTTGAGCCTCTTTTTAATTTTATATTTAGTTTACTATATATTTTTTTACAAAAAAAAAATATTTTTAAAAATGGGGCCCTTAATTACTGAGGCACGGGACGGGGCCCCGGGCGGTCGCACCCATTGTCCCTCCCTCTAAGCCGGCACTGATAACTTTGGGCGGTTCGGTTCCTCATTATGCGGAATTAGAACATTTAACCATAACTGATTTAAATTGTCCAACTTATTCTAGAACTAATAATACGATCATTCTGATCAAAAAAGCTTAGGCCACCATATATTCAACTGGCAGAATTAATTACCTAGCTACAACTTACCAATGTGCAAGTGAGTTTTTTTCAAAAGGGACTCGCATTTAAGAGAGAACGAGTTTACGTCATGCTTCGAGTTCTGGCCGTTCCAGTTGACCACTTATATGCGGGAGATGTTTTTATAGTTAGCAAATATTTCTAGAAGAAAATGAAATTAATATTTATATTTGAAAATAATTGTTTTTTTTTTATAATTTTTTTTTTTGGTTTTTTACCATTCTCACACGTAAATATATATACAAACCTAAAAATTTGGTCTTTGAAACAATAGAGACCTTAAAGTATATGAATGATTATCTTTACCAAAAAAAAAAAAGTATATGAATGATTATTTGCTTGTGTTTCTATGCGATTATAGTGAGACAAGTCATCATCATAATGTGGGAATTTTATGTTAGATTTTCTATTGAAAAAAGGTCACATTATAATGTGACATTTTGTGTAAAGAAGAAAATTCTTTATAATAATGTGGAATTTTGAGATAAATGGTTTCAAAGTCCAAAACGATCACGTAAAATTCTCATGGTCCATATATATGTGACCATTAAAGAAACTGATATCAAGAAATGGCTAAGACGGCAGAAATCTTGAGAGACGAATCTAGATGGAGCCTTGGAGGCATGACTGCTCTCGTTACCGGTGGCTCGAAGGGCCTCGGGTCAGTCCCAATTCCTCGTACTTCACATACTATCCTAGTATTGCAATAGTGAATCTGAGTTCTCATTTCATTCATAGATAATTATTATATATGGTTTATGATTGTATTCCAATGTTTCAAGCCTAGAAAAAAGAAAAGCTTGATAATAAGTAAAACTCATTTCCGATGTGTGTCATGAATAGGGAAGCTGTGGTGGAGGAACTAGCCATGTTAGGAGCAAGAGTCCACACATGTGCCAGAGACGAAACTCAGCTTCAAGAAAGCTTACGTGAATGGCAAGCAAAAGGGTTTCAGGTCACCACTTCTGTGTGCGACGTTTCGTCTCGTGACCAGCGAGAGAAACTCATGGAAACCGTTTCCTCTCTCTTTCAAGGAAAACTCGACATCCTTGTAAGTTTATTTATAAGAGCAGGATCAATATGGGTCTGAGCCAGAACTAGTTATTATTGTGTTTTTTATTGTGTTTGGTTTGGGTGTTTTTTTGTTTTTTTGTGTTTTGTTGGCAAACGGGTGTCTAAATACATATACTGTATATAGGTAAACAATGTTGGAACGTGTATAACAAAGCCGACCACAGAGTATACATCACAAGATTACTCTTTTCTGATGGCTACAAATCTCGAGTCAGCTTTTCATCTCTCACAGCTCGCACATCCTTTGTTGAAAGCCTCTGGTTCAGGGAGCATCGTGCTCATGTCCTCCGCTGCAGGGGTTGTGCATATCAATATTGGTTCCATCTATGGAGCAACTAAAGGTATATATAAATTAAAGTATACTCAAACAATTAATGATCCTTTATAAATGTGATGAGTATACATATATCTACGCGTTGCAGGAGCTATAAATCAGCTAGCAAAAAACTTAGGATGCGAGTGGGCAAGTGATAACATAAGAGTTAACTCTGTGTGTCCAGGGGCCATAGCAAGTCCTTTAGCTAACAATGTAAGGCAATAAAATCCTAAATTAATACAACTATCTTATTAATACTATGAAAGATAGGAAAAAGATTAATCCTTGTGAATATTAACGTATGTTATAAAAATCTCTTAATTAGTATCTCGACGATCAAGAGTTTAATAAAGAAGTTGAGAGTAAGACACCAATGGGACGTGCTGGAAAACCAGATGAAGTCTCGTCGCTTGTCGCATTTCTCTGTTTCCCGGCGGCTTCGTATATAACAGGTCAGACAATCTGCGTCGACGGAGGTGCCACGGTCAACGGCTTCAATTTTAATTTCAAGCCTCAAGTTTAAAGCGTTGATTTGTTTCTTTGTTTAATATGTATTTATTTTCAAATAAACTCGCAATCTCTAGCACATCAAGTAAACTTTTTTTTTTTTTTTTGTTAATTATAAGCAAAAAAATAAAAGGAGAGCCATCAGTCTTTCTAGAATCCGTCATGTCAATATCATAGCGTGCAACTTTTTGTATTTTCCATTGAAAAAAGATGTCATCTTTATTATGTGCAGTTTTGTGTAAGATTCAACATTAAACAAAAGAAATGTCATTATCGTACTGTGGAGTGTGGAAGTTTGAGATGAGGCAAAGTTCAAATCATTCACGTAAAATTCTCAGGGGTCCAACCTGACAACTAGACTTGGTCAATGATATTCTCTATAAGACTTGTGATCTTCCTTGACCAAAAAAAAGATATGTGATCTTCTTCACTGCAGAAACTGATATCCAAAAATGACTAAGACAGGAGAAAACTTGAGAGACAAATCTAGATGGAGCCTTGGAGGCATGACCGCTCTTGTGACCGGTGGCTCCAAAGGACTCGGGTCAGTCCCAATTCTTCTACCTTCTTACTAGTTCAATGTTTCTCTCATTTCAATCATAGATTTTTTGTGGATCTTTTGATGGTATTTGGATGTTTAATCAACACAACCCTGAAAAGAGAAAAGCTTAATGATGGTATTATATTGCATGTCTGGTATGAATAGAGAAGCAGTGGTGGAGGAACTAGCCATATTAGGAGCAAGAGTCCACACATGTGCCAGAGACGAAACTCAGCTTCAAGAAAGCTTACGTGAATGGCAAGAAAAAGGGTTTCAGGTCACCACTTCCGTATGCGACATTTCTTCTCGTGACCAACGAGAGAAACTCATGGAAACCGTTTCTTCTCTCTTCCAAGGAAAGCTCAACATCCTCGTAAGTTGATGTATAATATCAGGATCCATATGGATCTGAGAGAAATCAAGTGATTAATTTGTTGTGTTTTGATTGTGTTTGGTTTGGGTCTAAATACATTTATAGGTAAACAATGTGGGAACGAGTATAGATAAGCCGACCACAGAATTTACAGCACAAGATTACTCGTTTCTGATGGCTACAAATCTCGAGTCAGCTTTTCATCTCTCACAACTCGCACATCCTTTGTTGAAAGCCTCTGGTTTAGGGAGCATCGTGCTCATGTCCTCAGTTGCTGGGATTGTGCATACTGGTGCATCCATCTATGGAGCAACTAAAGGTATATTTATATTCAAACAATGAATGACGCATCACGTTCTAAGACTTAACTATATATAATGTATACATGTATGAATGCCTTAGGAGCTATGAATCAGCTTGGAAGAAACTTAGCATGCGAGTGGGCAAGTGACAACATAAGGGTTAACTCTGTGTGTCCATGGGTCATAGCAACTCCTTTAATTACCAATGTAAGGCAATTAATCAGAAACAAATACAAAGATCTCGCTGATACTACGAAATTAAGAAATATATTAAAATGATTACATGTGAATTTTTAACTTAAGCCAAAGATTATATATTATTACTTCTTAATTAGTTTTCATTTTAATTGAAAAATGAAAATCTCTTAGATTCTCAATGATGAAGAGTTTAAAAAAGAAGTGGAGAGTAAGACACCAATGGGACGTATTGGAGAACCAAATGAAGTATCATCGCTTGTGGCATTTCTCTGTCTTCCTGCAGCTTCTTATATAACTGGTCAGACAATCTGCGTGGACGGAGGTGCCTCGGTCAACGGCTTCTCTTTCAAGCCTAAGCGTTAAAGCGTTAATTGTTTAATTTGTTTTGGTTTGTGTTTATGTTTCTTTATGTTTACTTTGTATCAAATAAACTCGCAACGTCTAGCATCTTAAGAGTTAAACCTGTTTTATAATTATAAAAAAAATATGGTAGGAGATCCCATCAGTCTTTATAGAACATTGGACATTATATTGTTGGCTATAGAATGGAGCTTTGTTGGTAATATCCAATAAGGTCCTTGTATTGTTTGTCATGCTGATGCAAGTGTTGTTCATTAATGACTGAAGTGAAGCAGCGATGGCGCTACAATGCCAAATAAAGCCATAAAATATGACCTTATCTTGTCGATGCCAAATCACAAACTTGGTTAATTACCTAATTTATTCTTTTAAATTACAATAAAATATTTTTTTTGTTAAACAATTACAATAAGATCTTACAATTTTAAAAAGGACTATCACAAAAAAAGGGTTTATAAAAGTTTATGAACAAGTCATATTTGATTTAAGAACATTACCAAAAATTTAGAAACTTTTCCTAAACCTAAAACCTATCGTCCTTTTAGAAATTTTCCAAAATGTTAGGTATTCTTGAAACAAAAAATGTAACAATCACAAAATTAAGGTATTCTTGAAAAAAATTTGTAACAATCACAAAATTAAGGTATTTTTACTAATTTTGAACTAAAAATCCTAAAGATCCTATGATATGATCTCGGATTGGGCCCTTGTTGGGTCTAAGAATGAAAGAGGAAGATCGAAGCCCATATAATCTTTTCTTAGCTTATTTACTCTTTTTGCCATTGTCTCCTTTGTGCCATTGCCGTCTCCTTTTTTGTTCTGTCTTTTGTAAACAATAATCAAAGAAAGCAACAATGAAATAATCTCTGAATCTTCTCCTTCTTCTTCCTCATTTCTTCACTTTAACCTTTCTTTCTTCTACTTCTCACCTCTTTTCTGTTACTTACTTGATAGACCCAAATCAGGTTCTGTCATCTAGAAGTGTACTTTGTAAATAGCTCTTTAGTCTAAAACCCAAACTGAAACATAAAGACAAAAGATCTCGACGAAACAGTTCCAACAAGAACACTAAGGTTCGTAGTTATCTTCCAATTCATTTTTTTTTTTTTTAAATTAATGGTTTCTTCATTCCTTTATGCAATCGCTAGGTCAAACCAACCCTAAATATTAATTCGCAGTAATTTTATTTAAATCATAAAAAAGCACAAAAACCCTAAGGTTCTTGTATCGCCGTCGAATTTTTCCGTCAACACTATAAAACCCATTTTCTATACTCTCAATCTAAAGTATTGCTTGAAAAAGATTTGATCTTTGGGTTAGTTCTAAAACAGAGAATTTTAGGGATTGTATATATATAAGGTATAAAGATTTGATTTTTTTTTTTTCTTGAAGAGTTTAGTCTGATAAATTGATTTTAGGGTTTTGGTTGTTGTTGTTAGGTGATAATGATACCGGAACTTGGGAGAAGACCGATGCATAGAGGTAATGAAGAATCATCTTTTGGGGATGATTATGAGAAAGAGATTGGAGTATTGCTTGGTGAGCAGCAACGAAGGCAAGAAGAAGCTGATGAGCTTGAGCGTGAGCTTAACTTGTATAGAAGTGGCTCTGCTCCACCGACTGTGGATGGTTCTGTTAGTGCTGCCGGAGGGCTTTTTAGCGGTGGAGGTGGAGCTCCTTTTTTGGAGTTTGGTGGAGTTAATAAGGGTAATGGGTTTGGTTGTGATGATGAGGAGTTTAGAAAAGATCCGGCTTATTTGTCTTATTACTATGCTAATATGAAGTTGAATCCGAGGTTGCCTCCACCGTTGATGTCTAGAGAGGATTTGAGGGTTGCTCAGAGGCTGAAAGGGAGTAGCAATGTGTTAGGTGGTGTTGGGGATAGGAGGAAAGTTAATGATAGTCGATCTTTGTTCTCTATGCCACCTGGTTTTGATCAGACGAAGCAGCATGAGTTTGATGCTGGGAAGACTAGTGCTTCTTCTTCTGAGTGGGATGCTAATGGATTGATTGGTTTGCCGGGTTTGGGTCTTGGAGGCAAGCAGAAGAGCTTTGCTGATATCTTTCAGGTTGGTTAAACGTCTTCTTATCATTAATGGTTCGGTACTGTGTTATTGTTTATTCTGTGTTAATGATTAGACTAGAATCCCTTAAAGCAACTTCACTTGAGTAGAAAGTCTTATCTCATGCCTCATTTGAATTTACATAATTCTGTATGTGTTGTGTGTATTTCTTCTGAATATTCTTGCTTATGAAAACTTGGTGGATTGCTTTTGGGCAGGCTGATATGGGGCATGGACATCCTGTTGCACAGCAGCCCTCACGTCCTGCAAGTCGTAATGCCTTTGATGAAAATGTTGACTCCACAAATAGTCAGTCTCTATCTGCTTCACAAGGCATTGGTGCGCCATCTCCATACAGCTATGCAGCTGTTCTGGGTTCTTCTTTGTCTAGAAATGGAACTCCAGATCCCCAGGCCATTGCTAGGGTGCCTAGTCCTTGCCTTACTCCCATTGGCAGTGGAAGAGCGAGTTCAAATGATAAAAGGAACACAAGTAATCAAAGCCCGTTCAACGGTGTTACGTCTGGTCTCAACGAGTCTTCTGATCTCGTCAATGCTTTATCTGGCATGAACCTGTCAGGCAGTGGCGGGTTAGATGAACGGGGTCAGGCTGAGCAAGATGTCGAAAAGGTCAGGAACTATATGTTTGGACTGCAGGGTGGGCATAACGAAGTCCATCAACATAGCTTCCCAAACAAATCTGATCAAGCCCATAAGGCAACTGATTCCTGGAGGAATTCACAACTGAGAGGGTCACAAGGGTCTGCCTATAATGGTGGAGGTGGATTAGCTAATCCTTACCAGCAGCTTGATAGCCCAAACTATTGTCTGAACAATTACGCATTGAATCCAGCTGTAGCTTCTATGATGGCTAGCCAACTTGGAAATAGTAACTTTTCTCCAATGTATGATAATGTTTCCGCAGCATCTGCTTTGGGATATTCTGGAATGGATTCTAGACTTCATGGTGGAGGTTTTGTGTCTTCTGGTCAAAACCTCTCTGAATCGCGTAATCTTGGTAGGGTCAGTAATCGAATGATGGGAGGTACTGGTCTTCGGTCACATGTTGCAGACCCAATGTATAATCAGTACCCTGATTCGCTTGATCTTCTTAGTGATCCTGCAATGGATAGGAACTACATGGATAATTCATACATGAATATGCTTGAACTCCAGAGGGCTTATCTCGGAGCTCAGAAATCACAATATGGCGTCCCTTACAAATCTGGGAGCCCTAACAGCCATAGCTATTATGGGAGTCCAACATTTGGGTCCAATATGTCATATCCTGGCAGCCCATTGGCTCATCATCTTATGCCAAATTCTCTTATGTCACCTTGTAGCCCTATGAGACGAGGTGAAGTAAATATGCGATACCCCTCTGCTGCAAGAAACTATTCAGGAGGGGTAATGGGTTCTTGGCACATGGATGCTAGTTTGGAAGAAGGCTTTGGATCTTCATTGCTTGAAGAGTTTAAAAGTAACAAAACAAGAGGATTCGAACTTTCTGAAATAGCTGGCCATGTTGTAGAGTTCAGGTATTTTCTTGAAGGTTTAATGCGTATTTACCTTTTTTCTTGTCTACAACTTGTCCCACGAAAGCCTGTACCTTGTAACTTGTGTACCATTTCTCTGAAGCTAACGCATATTTTGACTGACCAGTGCGGATCAATACGGGAGCCGGTTTATTCAGCAGAAACTCGAGACAGCAACTACTGATGAGAAAAACATGGTTTATGAGGAGATCATGCCACAAGCTCTGGACCTGATGACTGATGTTTTTGGAAACTATGTGATTCAGAAGGTAGATTTATTTAGTCTTCCTCCTGGATGTTATTTTTGGAGTTGGGTTTTATTTGTTGGAGTTAAGACTTTTGCTTATCTTCCTACAGTTCTTTGAGCATGGACTCCCGCCACAGAGGAGAGAATTGGCAGATAAACTCTTTGACAATGTTTTGCCTCTTAGCTTACAGATGTATGGTTGTCGTGTCATCCAGAAGGTAAAGTCTAGTTCTCACCTGTTTTACTGTTTTCTATAGGTCTATCTTCGATTCTCATGAACAGTTAGAGAGCTTCCTTAATTTCCTTGTTTACTTTTTTAGGCAATTGAGGTGGTTGATCTAGACCAGAAAATTAAAATGGTGAAAGAACTTGATGGACATGTGATGCGATGCGTACGTGATCAAAATGGGAACCATGTTGTTCAGAAGTGTATTGAATGTGTGCCTGAAGAAAACATCGAGTTTATTATTTCCAATTTCTTTGGCCATGTTGTGACCCTCTCCACTCACCCGTACGGGTGCCGTGTTATTCAGGTTCTTGCTCTTAGTTGTTAAGAAAGACGCATCTTTCTTGATCTTACGAATCTATGTAAAACTCCTTTTTATCTCCTGTTGCAGAGAGTATTGGAGCACTGCCACGAACCGGATACACAGAGTAAGGTTATGGAAGAAATCCTGTCCACTGTTAGCATGCTGGCCCAAGATCAGTATGGAAACTATGTTGTTCAGGTTTGTAGAAAATATATGATTTTCTCTGCAACTGGTGATCATATATAGTTTGCTCAAAACTGATACACGTTTTGTGGACAGCATGTACTGGAGCATGGAAAGCCTGATGAGCGTACTGTGATAATCAAAGAATTAGCAGGGAAGATTGGTCAGATGAGCCAGCAGAAGTTTGCGTCAAATGTTGTTGAGAAATGTTTGACTTTTGGAGGTCCAGAGGAACGGGAATTGCTTGTGAATGAGATGCTCGGCACAACTGATGAAAACGAGCCTCTTCAGGTTTGTCAAACACATACTTTCAGATGATTGTTGGCGGAAATAAAGAAACTATTAGCTCATAAGCTGCTTCATCTTTTGTATATAGGTGATGATGAAGGATCAGTTTGCAAACTATGTAGTGCAGAAAGTCTTAGAGACATGCAATGACCAACAGCGTGAGCTGATACTTACTCGTATTAAAGTGCATCTCAATGCTTTAAAGAAATACACTTATGGAAAGCATATTGTTGCTCGTGTTGAAAAACTCGTTGCTACTGGAGGTATGTATAATATGTTCCTTCTCTTTTATGAGTCCAAAGTTTCGGTATTTATGTTGTCTTTACTGCACTGATATCTATTGCCTTACTTGGCTTAAGAGACATCTATAAGTATTTGAGAAAGAGACACAATATAACCCTTTCAATGTCTCAAAACATATGCAGAGAGGAGAATGGCTTTGCAGTCCCTAACCCAGACTCAGATGGCGTAAGTCCGCAAGTGTTGTACAGCTTAACTAGGGTGGATGGGTCTGCCGTAGCGTTTTGAGAATTAGGTAAGATCTAAACCGGAAATAATCTGCGGGGAAATTGTGAAAGAGAGCTTTGTTTTCTCTGCAAAATCTGTAAAATTGTGTAGTTTCTTACGGTTTTTCTATACATAGAACCAAACATCCCTCTTTAGGCTGATGAGTGAGAGAGAGAAAAAGGCAGAGAATGGTGTAAAGATGGGTTGAGATATGGTGAGGATTTTAGGGTTTCCTTCACACAGAGAATGGCTGTTTCATTGGCCAAATGTGTAGAAGTGAGAATATGTTCATGCTTTTAGGACAATCACAGTTTTTAGAGTTTTTTTTTTCTCCATCTATGTAATTTGTTTCATCAAACTCTTGTTTCCTATTTCACGAGGAACTCTTTCTTTACTAGAAATTTTGCAATCTTGTTGTTTATATCGATACATTTGCTTGGTACAAAAGAAACCTATCATAGATGTGACAATCGCATAGCAATCTTACAATGGAACAAAATCATTCAAGATCAATATCAATGTCATCATCTTCAATCTTCGTCTTTCTCAAACTTCTCTCTCTCCCTCTTTGTAAGAAACTCTGTCACTCCTCCGGTTGCTGTTTCGTTTGTAGGCACTTGTACCAGTCTGCTTTGCTACATCAATATTAATTAACAATATCTTAATCGACGTATATAAGTAAAAGAATTGTCACTTAATGCACACATCAAAAGAGCCATCCCATTTTGTTTGATTTTTCTAAATAATTTTGGGTGATTCAGATTAGCATTATAATTGGAGAGAGGGAGAAGAATTTAGAACTATAACTTGGCATAATCGTACATTTGATTTGAACCGTCTCACTTACTTTAAAGGTGAGCCAGATCTGATCGCAATTAATGGTGTACAAATATGTGGTAATAATTAAGGGGTCTCCATTATTAATGGATAATCTTTCTTAACCACACATATTAGGACATAATGATAACACAAGGATTGTCAAAAGGACAAGAAGTATTTCCGTACACCCCTATCACGGTTATGTGTGGTCGAACGGTCATTATAATGATGTGGACTTTTCAGCTGAGACGTTTCAAAGTTCAAAACGATCACTACTAGTCTTGATCAATAATCCTCTATAAGTGTGATCTTCGTTGAAGAAAAGAATCGTCGCAGGCTGATAAAGAGGAATGGCAAAGGAAGGGGGAAGCTTGGGAGAGAACTCTAGATGGAGTCTTGGAGGCATGACCGCTCTTGTCACTGGTGGCACTAAAGGCATCGGGTCAGTCCCCATTTTATATGCTTTTTTTATTGTATTGTGATATTTAGCTATGGAAGAACTAACTATGTTTGTGTGTATCATGAATAGAGAAGCTGTGGTGGAGGAACTAGCTATGTTCGGAGCAAGAGTCCACACATGTGCCAGAGACGAAGCTCAACTTCAAGAACGTTTACGTAAATGGCAAGCTAAAGGGTTTCAGGTCACCACTTCTGTCTGCGACGTTTCTTCTCGTGACCAACGAGAGAAACTCATGGAAACCGTTTCCTCTCTCTTCCAAGGAAAACTCAACATCCTCGTAAGTAAACGTCGTTTATAAGCTTCTCTCCCTCGGGCTTGGGAGCTACAAAAACCAAATCATGTTTTATTTTTTTGTTGTGGATCTATACATATATAGGTAAACAATGCGGGAACATATATTCTCAAACCGACCACTGAGTATACAGCAGAAGAATATTCGTTTATAATGGCTACAAATATCGAGTCAGCTTTTCATCTCTCACAGCTCGCGCACCCTTTGTTGAAAGCCTCTGGCTCAGGGAGCATTGTGCTCATGTCCTCCGTTGCTGGAGTCGTGCATGTCAACGTTGGATCTGTCTATGGAGCAACCAAAGGTACTTTATATTCATTGTCCCCCTGCACTATGAACTTATGATTCTTATGCAAGTGTATATAAAAATATTTCAGGAGCCATGAATCAGCTGGCTAGAAACTTAGCTTGCGAATGGGCGAGCGACAACATAAGGACTAACGCTGTTTGTCCATGGTTCATTACAACTCCTTTGGTTGCCGATGTAAGGCCAACATTACTCCTTAGTAGTTAGTTGTTAGTACGATGGAAATGAAAACATTACGTATTATTATTATTATTATTATTATTATTTTTATGTTTTAACATATGTGAAAATCTGTTAAAGTCTTAATGAAGTGTTGAAGAGATTAAAATATTGGGTATATATTATTACTTCTTTATTATTAATTTTTTATATATATTATTACTTTTTTTTTTTTTTTGAACACCAATCTATATTGTTACTTCTTAATTTTAATTTATGTGAAAAATCTCTCAGATTCTCAATGATGAAGAGTTTAAAAAAGAAGTGGAGCGTAGGACACCGGTAGGGCGTGTTGGGGAGGCAAATGAAGTCTCATCGGTTGTGGCATTTCTATGTCTTCCTGCAGCTTCATATATTACTGGTCAAGCCATTTGCGTTGATGGAGGTTTCACTGTTAATGGCTTCTCCTATCAGCCACAGGCTTAAAACACATGTTATGCATGTGTTAAATAATATATCATGACGCTCTAAAGTCGTGGTCAATAAGATGTAACAAATGTAAAATTTGATGCGTTTCTCTCTAAATTCGTTTGTGGTGCCAGAGGGATTGGGTCTGTCTTCTTTATGTATTAATGCTTGCGGGTGAACGAGAGTTCAATATCTGTGTGTTGTCTAAAAAAACGTTGTATTTTCATAATGTTCGTAAGATATTGACATTTTTATATACTATAATAAATACATAACTTTTAAAAATAATAAATAATAATTACATATATGTATATGTTCAATCAGACATTATAATTTTTGCTATAATGAATCCGTAATCTCTCTAAATCCACTTAACGGTGCTTTGTTTTTGCTTTCCTGAAATCCACTAATGTAATTCTATAATATTATTATATGAAATGTACGTATACCATAGAAATATTCGGTTAGAATGAATTTCATTTTTTTTGTTTCAAAATACATTTGTTTGAACTTTAAATTTATGGCATGAACTTTAAAATTTTGCTGTTTTTGGATTTTTTTTATTAACAACATGAGACAATCTCTTTGTCTTTTTGTCAACAAAATATATTAAATGAAAAAGAAAAACTCATCTAAAGTCGAGATATTTGAAATTATTATATGACATTAAATAAGAAGAAAAATATTGTAGCAACCTTATTGGTGTAGTTTTATATCATGTTATGAGTATGCTACTATTTTGATTAATGTTCTAATAATTTATCAGTATTGTTTGTTTGTTGCATACTAATTCAAAACAAAACAGTAAAAACAAGTTTTTCTAAAAAAAAAAAAAAAAAAAAAAGTTTTTCTAAATAAAAGGTTTTTTTTTTTTTTGTCAACTTCTAAATAAAAGGTTACGCAGTGATTTTCTCAATTATTTTGGTATGAAGAAAAGGTTAGGCAGTGATTTTCTCAATTTTAAACAAGTCATTTAATTTGATTTTTTTAGTTATGAACGCAAAAAACGTGACAAAAAACTGCATAGTACGTCGTAGGTCCGTGACTCCGTGTCAGCTACACTCCCTCCTCTAATATGTGTGGTCGAACGGTTAACAATAATGTAAATATGTGAGATGGGAGGTTTCAAAATTCAATACTATTACAATTAATTAGTCTATATCAGATCTGTGATCGACCGGTCATTATCATACTGTGTACTTTTGACTTGAGAGGTTTCGGAGTTCAAAACTATCACAAATTGTCTTGATCAATTCTCTATAAAAAGTGTAATCTTAGTTGAGGAAAAAATCGTAGCGCGCTGATAACTAGGAATATATGGCAAAGAAAGGGGTAAGTTTTGGAGAGAATTCTAGATGGAGTCTTAAAGGCATGACCGCTCTTGTCACTGGTGGCACTAAAGGCATCGGGTCAGTCCCTATTTTATATGCTTTTTTAATGTATTGTGATATTTAGCTATGGAAGAACTAACTATGTTTTTGTATCATGAATAGAGAAGCTGTGGTGGAGGAACTAGCTATGTTCGGAGCAAGAGTCCACACATGTGCCAGAGACGAAGCTCAACTTCAAGAACGTTTACGTGAATGGCAAGCTAAAGGGTTTCAGGTCACCACTTCTGTCTGCGACGTTTCTTCTCGTGACCAACGAGAGAAACTCATGGAAACCGTTTCTTCTCTCTTCCAAGGAAAACTCAACATCCTCGTAAGTAAACGTCATTTATAAGCTTCTCTCCCTCGGGTTTGGGAGCTACAAGAACCAAATCATGTTTTATTTTTTGTTGTGGATCTATACATATAGGTAAACAATGTGGGAACGTTTATTCTCAAGCCGACCACTGAGTATACAGTAGAAGAATATTCGTTTATAATGGCTACAAATATCGAGTCAGCTTTTCATCTCTCACAGCTCGCGCACCCTTTGTTGAAAGCCTCTGGCTCAGGGAGCATTGTGCTCATGTCCTCCGTTGCTGGAGTCGTGCATGTCAACGTTGGATCTGTCTATGGAGCAACAAAAGGTACTTTATATTCAATGTCCCCCTGCACTATGAACTTATGATTCTTAATGCAAGTGTATATAAAAAATTTTCAGGAGCCATGAATCAGCTGGCTAGAAACTTAGCTTGCGAATGGGCGAGCGACAACATAAGGACTAACGCTGTTTGTCCATGGTTCATTACAACTCCTCTGGTTACCGATGTAAGGCCAACATTACTCCTTACTCCTTAGTACGATGCAAATGAAAAGATTACGTCTTTTTTTTTTTTTAAATGTTTTTACATATGTGAAAATCTGTATTAAATATTTGGTATATATTATATTACTTCTTAATTTTAATTTAAGTGAAAAAATCTCTCAGATTCTCAGTGATGAAGAGTTTAAAAAAGAAGTGGAGCGTAGGACACCGGTAGGACGTGTTGGAGAGGCAAATGAAGTCTCATCGGTTGTGGCATTTCTATGTCTTCCTGCAGCTTCTTACATAACAGGCCAATCCATTTGCGTTGATGGAGGTTTCACTGTTAATGGCTTCTCCTATCAGCCACAGGCTTAAAACACATGTATTATGCATGTGTTAAATAATATATCATGACGCTCTAAAAGTCGTGGTCAATAAAATGTAACAAAAGTCGTGGTCAATAAAATGTAACAAATGTAAAATTTGATACGTTTCTTTTCTAAGTTCGTTTGTGGTGCCAGAGGGATTGGGTCCGTCTTCTTTTTGTATTAATGCTTTCTGAGATATGTGTTGTCTGAAAAAACGTTGTGTTTTCATGCATACACGTAATATTCGTAAGAGATTGACATTTTTATTTACTATACATAACTTTTAAAGATAATAAATAATAATTACATATATGTTTATGTTCAATCAGACATTATAATTTTGCTATAGTGAATCCGTAATCTCTCTAAATCCACTTTACAGTGCTTTGTTTTTGTTTTCCTGAAACCCACTAAGAAGTTACTTGAACTTAGCTTCTTTATCAAAAAAAAAAAACGTAACTTGAACTTAATGTAATTCTATAATATTATAATATGAAATGAAATCGGTTAGAATGAATTTCATTTCTTTTTGTTTCAAAATACTTTTGTTTGAACTTTAGATTTATGACATGAACTTTAAAAATTTTCTATTTTTGGATATTTATATTTATAACATGAGACAATCTTTTTTTTTTTTTGTCAACAACATGAGACAATCTCTTTTGTCTTTTTTTGTCAACATAATATATTAAATGAAAAAGAAAAACTCATCTAAAGTCGAGATATTTGAAATTATGTTATGATATTAAATAATAAGAAAAATATTGTAGCAACCTTATTGGTGCAGTTTTATATCATGTTATGTGTATGCTACTATTTTGATTGATGTTCTAATATTGTATTATATAGTATTGTTTGTTTGTTGCATACTAATTAAAAAAAAAAAAAAAAAAAAAAAAAAAAAAAAAAAAAACAGTAGAAACAAGTTTTTTCTAAAAAAGGTTACGCAGTGATTTTCTCAATTTTAAACAAGTCATTTGAGAGCACACATTGTGTGTGTGTGACTTTACTTTTGTTGCAGGTTTTTTTGGCCACCATCTAAGAGGAAATGGGCACAGTTTTAGTTGTCTTTGGATGGGCTTCGGACAGCCCAACTTCGGTTTTGTTTACTGACGACAAAACCTCTGGCCCAGTACTCCCGGCCGAATTATGCTATCTAGATCCGTAAGTGTGTCATCATCCATGATAATACCCTATCATTGATGTGTGGTCGAACGGTTAGCAATAACGTGAATATGTGATCGAACGTTCATTGTAATTTTGAGTTGAGAGGTTTTGAATTTCAAAACTATCACAAGTAGTCTTGATCAATTCTCTATAAAAAGTGAATCTTTGTTGAGGAAAAAATTGTCGTAGGCTGATAAAGAGGAATGGCAAAGAAAGGGGGAAATTTTGGAGAGAACTCTAGATGGAGTCTTGGAGGCATGACCGCTCTTGTCACTGGTGGCACTAAAGGCATCGGGTCAGTCCCCATTTTATATGTCTTTTTAATGTATTGTGGTATTTAGCTACGGAAGAACTAACTTTGTTTGAGTGTTTCATGAATAGAGAAGCTGTGGTGGAGGAACTAGCTATGTTCGGAGCAAGAGTCCACACATGTGCCAGAGACGAAGCTCAACTTCAAGAACGTTTACATGAATGGCAAGCAAAAGGGTTTCAAGTTACCACTTCTGTCTGCGACGTTTCGTCTCGTGACCAGCGAGAGAAACTCATGGAAACCGTTTCCTCTCTCTTTCAAGGAAAACTCAACATCCTTGTAAGTTTATTAGGCCTGAACATTTATGTTCGGTTCTGGATATCTCGGGTAGAAGAGTTTAAGATGCATTCGGGTATTTTAGAATTTCGGTTCGGATTATTGGGAAAATTCTAAAAAATAGTTAAATTTGAATTCAATTTGGTTAAATTTTAATATATATATACATAAAAAAAATTTCGGATATTTTGAGTATTTTGGTTACTTTGGTCTAAAAATAATTGATATTTTTGGGTTTATTATTAAATTTTAGGTAAATGGTTTATTAATTGTAAATATAATAAATATTTTGGATATATAATTATATTTTGGGTATTTCAGATATTCATTCGATCGGTTTTTCTGTTCGGTTCCGGTTCTTCGGGTTTAACAATTGAAGATCCGTTCGAGTATTTTGTCGATTCCGGGTTCGGTTCTATTTGTTCGTTTCGGTTCGGTTTTTCGGTTCCAGTTTTTTTGTCCAGGGCTAGTTTATATATAAGAGCAGGATCAACATGGTTCTGAGCTAGAACTAGTTTTATTTTGTTTTTTATTGTGTTTGGTTTGGTGTGTCTATATTCATATATAGGTAAACAATGTGGGAACAAGTATAGGAAAGCCGACCACAGAGTATACAGCACAAGATTTCTCGTTAGAAATGGCTACAAATCTCGAGTCAGCTTTCCATCTCTCACAGCTCGCACACCCTTTGTTGAAAGCCTCTGGCTCTGGGAGCATTGTGCTCATGTCCTCCGTTGCTGGAGTCGTGCATGCCGACTTTGGATCTCTCTATGGAGCAACCAAAGGTACTGTATATTCAATATCCGCCTACGCTATGAACTTATGATTCTTATACAAGTGTATATGAAAACATTTCAGGAGCCATGAATCAGCTGGCTAGAAATTTAGCATGCGAATGGGCGAGCGACAACATAAGGACTAACGCTATTTGTCCATGGTTCATTACAACTCCTATGACTACCACTGTAAGGCCAACATTAGTCCTTAGTACGATGCAAAGATTACGTATTATGATTTTTTATATTTTATGTTTTAACATATGTGAAAATCTGTTAAGAGTCTTAATGAAGTGTTATTAAAATAGTGGGTATATATTATTACTTCTTAATATTAATTAAGTGAAAAATTTCTCATCAGTTTCTCAGTGATGAAAAGAATAGAAAACAAGTGGAGCGTAGGACACCGGCAGGACGTGTTGGAGAGGCAAATGAAGTCTCATCGGCTGTGGCATTTCTCTGTCTTCCTGCAGCTTCTTACATAACAGGTCAATCCATTTGCGTTGATGGAGGATTCACTGTTAATGGCTTCTCCTATCAGCCACAGGCTTAAAACACATGTATGCATGTTTTATATAAGATATTGACTGATGTTGTTGGTAATATCCAATAAGGTCCTTGTATTGTTTGTCATATGCTGATGCAAGTGTTGTTCATGCTTCTGCTTGAGAGACTAATGACTGAAGTGAAGCAGCGATGGAACCAAATAAAGCCATAAACTATGATCTTATCTTGTCGATGCCACATCACAAACTTGGTTTTATAAAGCAACGGATGCACCAATTTAATTCAGTTATCAAACCAGGTTTGTGAGTCTAGACCGGTATCAAGATCCTGACAATAGTGACTCATACAGATTGTATCAAGAAGATGGTTTATGGTTTAGCTGGAAAAGAGGTTTCGGTCAAGGACAACATTGATCTTTCATATTGGTCACACATGTTCCATCAGTTTGTTCAACCATTAGAGAGAAGAGATCGATATTTGTTTACATATATCATCATATGTGTCTTGCATAACAAGCAACTGGACCAATATCAAAAACAAAACTGAAAATGCTAATGCTAAAAAAGGAAAGAGTTCTCGTGAAATAGGGAAATAAACTGAGATGGTCCTAAAAAGGCATTCTACACATTGGCATGAGAGCCATTCTTTTTGTACATGTGAAAGGAAACTCTAAATCCTCACCATCTTTTTACACCATTCTCTGCCTTTTTCACTCACTCATCAGCCTAAGGGGGGTGTTTGGTTCTATGTATAGTAAAAACGGTAAGAAACTACACAATGTACAGATTCTGCCGAGAACAAAACAAAGCTCTCTTTCATAGTTTCCCGCAGATTTTTTGGTTTAGATCTTACCCAATTCTCAAAACGTTATGGCAGAGCCATCCACCCTAGTTAAGCTGTACAACACTTGTGGCCTTAAGCCACCTGAGGCTGGGTTAATGACTGTAAACCCATTCTCCTCTCTGCATATAAGAACAAACCACTTAGAGACATTGAAATGCGGTACAAATGCTTATATTGTCTCTCTAGCTCAGATACTTGTAAAATCCAAAAGCAGAAAATACAATGTGGGGGTTCTATGAGGCGGCTTCGTATAAAGGTTGAAACTTTGGATCCATAGAAGGGAAGGAACATGTACGTACCTCCAGCAGCAACGAGTTTTTCAACACGCGCAACGATATGCTTTCCGTAAGTGTATTTCTTCAAAGCATTAAGATGCACTTTAATGCGAGTGAGTATCAGTTCACGCTGTTGGTCATCGCATGTCTCCAAAACTTTCTGCACTACATAGTTTGCAAACTGATCCTTCATCATCGCCTATATACACAAGAAGAAGAAGAAGCTTATGAGCTTTCAGTTTCTACATCTTCCCCGCGACCATCATCTGAAAGTATGTTTTTGACAAACCTGAAGAGGCTCGTTTTCATCAGTTGTGCCCAGCATCTCATTCACGAGCAATTCCCGTTCCTCTGGACCTCCGAAAGTCAAACATTTCTCGACAACGTTTGATGCAAACTTCTGCTGGCTCATTTGAACAATCTTCCCCGCTAATTCTTTGATTATCACAGTGCGCTCATCAGGCTTTCCGTGCTCTAGTACATGCTGTCCACAAAACGTGTATCAGTTTTAAGCAAACTATACAAGATCATCAGTTGCGGAGGAAATCATAATTTCTACAAACCTGAACAACATAGTTTCCATACTGATCTTGGGCCAGCATGCTAACAGTGGACAGGATTTCTTCCATGACCTTACTCTGTGTATCCGGGTCATGGCAGTGCTCCAATACCCTCTGCAACGGGAGATGCAAAGAGTTTTACATAGAAGCATAAGATAAAAAAAAAAGGTGTCATCTTTCTTTATAACTAAGAGCAAGAACCTGAATAACACGGCATCCGTATGGGTGAGTGGAGAGGGTCACAACATGGCCAAAGAAAGTCGAAATAATAAACTCGATGTTTTCTTCAGGCACACATTCGATACACTTCTGAACCACATGGTTCCCATTCTGATCACGTACGCATCGCATCACATGTCCATCAAGTTCTTTCACCATTTTAATTTTCTGGTCTAGATCAACCACCTCAATTGCCTAAAAAGGTAAACACAGAAATATAACGAAACTCTAACTGATCTTGAGAATAGAAGATAGACTTATTGAGAACAGTAAAACAGGTGAGAACTAGACTTTACCTTTTGGATGACACGACAACCATACATCTGTAAGCTAAGAGGCAAAACATTGTCAAAGAGTTTCTCTGCCAATTCTCTTCTCTGTGGAGGGAGTCCATGCTCAAAGAACTGTAGGAAGATAAGCAAAAGTCAGGAACCTCTCGTGTTACAATGTCTTGACTCAAAAATTAAACCAAAGGGGAAGACTAAATAAACCTACCTTCTGAATAACATAGTTTCCAAAAACGTCAGTCATCAGGTCAAGAGCTTGTGGCATGATCTCCTCATAAACCATGTTTTTCTCATCAGTTGTTGCTGTCTCGAGTTTCTGCTGAATAAACCGGCTCCCAAATTGATCCGAACTGGTCGGTCATGCCATCAAAACCCCCAAGTACGCGTTAGCTTGGGACAAATTGTACATAAGAAAAAAGGTAAGACCATCAAGAAAATACCTGAACTCTACAACATGGCCAGCTATTTCAGAAAGTTCGAATCCTCTTGTTTTGTTACTTTTGAACTCTTCAAGCATTGAAGATCCAAAGCCTTCATCCAAACTAGCATCCATGTGCAAAGAACCCATTACCCCTCCTGAAAAGTATCGGGTCGCAGAGGGATATCGCATATTTACTTCACCTCGTCTCATAGGGCTACAAGGTGACATAAGAGAATTTGGCATAAGATGATGAGCCAGTGGGCTGCCAGGATATGACATATTGGACCCAAATGTTGGACTCCCATAATAGCTATGGCTGTTAGGGCTCCCGGATTTGTAAGGGATGCCATACTGTGATTTCTGAGCTCCAAGATAAGCCCTCTGGAGTTCAAGCATATTCATGTATGAATTATCCATGTAGTTCCTATCCATTGCAGGATCATTAAGAAGATCAAGCGAATCAGGGTACTGATTATACATTGGGTCTGCAACATGTGACCGAAGACCAGCACCTCCCATCATTCGATTACTGAACCTGCCAAGATTACGCGATTCAGAGAGGTTTTGACCAGAAGACATAAAACCTCCACCATGAAGTCTGGAATCCATTCCAGAATATCCCAAAGCAGATGCTGTGGAAACATTATCATACATTGGAGAAAAGTTACTATTTCCAAGTTGGCTAGCCATCATAGAAGCTACAGCTGGATTCAATGCGTAATTGTTCAGACAATAGTTTGGGCTATCAAGCTGCTGGTAAGGATTAGCTAATCCACCTCCACCATTATAGGCAGACCCTTGTGACCCTCTCAGTTGTGAATTCCTCCAGGAATCAGTTGCCTTATGGGATTGATCAGATTTGTTTGGGAAGCTATGTTGATGGACTTCGTTATGCCCACCTTGCAGTCCAAACATATAGTTCCTTACCTTTTCGACATCTTGCTCAGCCTGACCCCGTTCATCTAACCCGCCACTGCCTGACAGGTTCATGCCAGATAAAGCATTGACGAGATCAGAAGACTCGTTGAGACCAGATGTAACACCGTTGAATGGGCTTTGATTGCTTGTGTTCCTCTTGTCATTTGAACTCACTCTTCCACTCCCAATGGGAGTAAGGCAGGGACTAGGCACCCTAGCAATGGCCTGTGGATCTGGAGTTCCATTTCTAGATAAAGAAGAGCCCAGAACAGCTGCATAGCTGTATGGAGATGGTGCACCAAGTGCTTGTGAGGCAGATGGAGACTGATTATTTGCAGAGTCGACATTTTCATCAAAGGCATTACGACTTGCAGGGCGTGAGGGCTGCTGTGCAACAGGATGTCCATGCCCCATATCAGCCTGCCCAAAAGCAATCCACCAAGTTTACATAAGCAAGAATATTCAGAAGAAATATACACAACACATACAGAATTATGTAAATTCAAATGTGGCATTAGATTAAGACTTAAAGTGAAGTTGCTTTAAGGGATTCTAGTCTAATCATTAACACAGAATAAACCTTAACACAGTATCGAACCATTAATGACAAGAAGACGTTTAACCAACCTGAAAGATATCAGCAAAGCTCTTCTGCTTGCCTCCAAGACCCAAACCCGGCAAACCAATCAATCCATTAGCATCCCACTCAGAAGAAGAAGCACTAGTCTTCCCAGCCTCAAACTCATGCTGCTTCGTCTGATCAAAACCAGGTGGCATAGAGAACAAAGATCGACTATCATTAACTTTCCTCCTATCCCCAACACCACCTAACACATTGCTACTCCCTTTCAGCCTCTGAGCAACCCTCAAATCCTCTCTAGACATCAACGGTGGAGGCAACCTCGGATTCAACTTCATATTAGCATAGTAATAAGACAAATAAGCCGGATCTTTCCTAAACTCTTCATCATCACAACCAAACCCATTACCCTTATTAACTCCACCAAACTCCAAAAAAGGAGCTCCACCTCCACCGCTAAAAAGCCCTCCGGCAGCACTAACAGAACCATCCACAGTCGGTGGAGCAGAGCCACTTCTATACAAGTTAAGCTCACGCTCAAGCTCATCAGCTTCTTCTTGCTTTCGTTGCTGTTCACCAAGCAATACTCCAATCTCTTTCTCATAATCATCCCCAAAAGATGATTCTTCATTACCTCTATGCATCGGTCTTCTTCCTAGTTCCGGTATCATCATCACCTAACAACAAAAGAAACCCCCAAAAAATCAATTTATACCAAAATCCTAAAGATCACACCTTTATACCCCAAAAATTCTCTATTGAAACTAACCCAAAGATCAAAACTTTAAACGCTACTCAAATCCATTCGATCATTGATTTTCATCAATCTTGTGTTTACTGTCGTTTTCAATAATAAAAAAAAAACCCTAACAATGATCAGATGAGAGAAATAGAAAAAAAATTGAAGCTTTAAGGAGAAATTGGGTTTTATAGAGAGTTAGCGGAAAAAATTCGACGGCGATGTAAGAACCCTTAGGGTTTTTGTGAAAATTAAAAAGAAAATAAAATAAATTTTACTGTGAATCACATTATTAGGGTTGATCTCACTAACCTAGCCAATTGCATAAAGGAATGAAAAAATAGCATTAATTAAAAAGAAAATTAAATAAAATTATAACAGACCGAACTTATTGTGTTTCAGAGCTAAAGGAATCTCAGACTCACACGTTTGGAGCTGTTTCGAGATCTTTTTGTTCTGTGTGTTTCAGTTTGGGTTTAAGGACACACAGCTTTTTTTTAACAAAGTACAAACACTTCAAGATGATACGATTCTTCATGATTATTTTTTTTATATTTATACAGATTTTTACTTAGTTTTTCACAAATTTAAAATTAGGAAATTTACATTTTTAGCAAGACAAGATATACATAAATGTTAACTTTCTTTCAAAAAATAAACTGAAATTGTAATCTCTACGATCTCCTATTTAAATACTTTTAAAAGAAAATGTAATCTATTTTTTAATCATTTAAATTGGATAAAAATATGAAAATTAAGAATCATTTTTTTAAAGTTTGGAATTTGTACTTTAAAATATGAATTATAAAAAAAAAAAAAAAAAAAAAAAAAAAAAAAAAATGGTTTTCAAACTTTAGAATTTATGCTATTTAGTCCAGCTGTTACTTTTTTCTGACTAGATATTAATAGTATAATACTATCTCTGTTTTTCGATTCTTTGATATAATTCAGATGGATTCACCAAAAACAGAAATAAATGAAAAGGTACAACTCTGAAACCAGTGGATTTGCATGTTCCGACTGTAATAGTTGTAGGTCGTTATAAATGCTTTGTTCAAAATAAAATCAAATACCAAAAAGTTGAACATTGTGAGTTTTCAGAAAATGGAAATAATCTAGTCCCTTGACCAAAAAAAAAAAGGAAATAATCTAGTCACAACTTTGTTACCAACTACTACCTTTCATCTTTTATGTATTTATTTCCCAAATTGGAGACTAAAATTTGGTCACTAGTTTTCTTGACAAGAAAAAAATAAAAAAAATTTGGTCACTAGTCAAACCTCTTTCTTTAAATGTATCATTAATGGCATTATTTATAACTAAGAGGACTATTCAGGTTAAAAATGTCTATAACGGTTAGAATGAGAGTAATGCGATTAAATTAAGAAAGGTATCTTTTGTCTCCGATCGTGCTCGGTCATGATTGCTCTCCGAAGTCTACGAGTCGGCGTGCGAATCGGTGTTAGACGAGAAAAAATGAAAGATTGTTAGATCATTTATTTCAATTGAATGTCATATATGGGCTTTAATTTGTGTTTTATTATTCATCCTACTTTGTAAATTTGAATAGATTTCAGGCCCAATGAACTCAGCCTTATAATTCCAATACATTCATTTGCATCCATATGATATTCATGGTTTGAGAAAACACCAATATTTTTGTCGTTCATTTTATCTATCGAATAATAATCATATTCTTTAAACGACAAAAATTTTACACAAATTAAGAAATAATGGATGCTTAATTATGCATACACGATTTTTTAAATTAAATACTTTTTCATAACTAAGAATCAATGAAAATTCAATAAATTCAAATATTTTCAATTAATATTTTTGAAGTTTGCGATTAGAATATAACAAAAATGTGTAAAAAAAAAGTAAAAAAACTATTTTTTATGGAACAAGAAAAAAAATTCAATATATAAATAACGGAGAGACTAGAGAGTACTAGTTTGTAGATGGGGTTTCCCCTGTAACTATGTTTTGAAACTAAAAAATGTTACGGAATATAAACAGTTAAACAAAAAATTGGAAATTTGATATTTTAGTGTTGATCTCCTCGAGAAAAAATGTTTCGGAATGAGTGAAACTCATTGCGACACATATTGCATTCCTTTAATCCCCAAGTTTAGAAAGGCCTGCCCCACTTTTTATTTCTTATTTTCCATCAGTTCGCATCAAACCCCACCAACCTATGAAACAGTAAAAGAATTGTTGCACGATCATTTTCACTTCCAAAATTCCAAAACATCCTTAAAAACATATTAAAGTAATTCTTTTTTTTTGTCAAAGTATTAAAGTAATTCATTCTTTGAAAAACAAAAAAGTTGTAACTGTTTAATGTTACTGGATACAAATTAGGAATTCCAAAGAATTAATGTAACAGTAAAAGAAAAGGGTTGAAGTTGGTACGCAAACCTACAAGGCTCTACAACTAACGACCATCATTATTATGTTCTTTCTTACTTTCGGTAAAACCACGATTTTGATTCCTCATCATTTACCAATATCACTTTACCTACAAATAATATTATCTCTCGTTCATTAGTTAGTTACGTAGTTGCCAAACTTGCATCTTAAATTTGGATGTTAGCAAATTTAGCAAACATATTCATGAGACATTACAAAAAGCCCGAGAATAAACTTTACATACGTTAGAGGAACTAAGCCTAGTTAAGAATTAGGTGTTTCGTTTGATTATTTTTGTACTTATCTACTATTTTCTCACTGCTAACAAAAAAATAAAATCTAGCTCAGTTTTGTCATAAAAATGTGTACTAGTTGATTTAAAGTATCTCTAACGATTTAGTTGAAGTTGAATTCACAAAAGCCTTCTTGCCACCAATTAATTAGATATCTTTTCCAATCATATACTTTTTTTTTACTCTTTACTTTTTTTCCTGTTATGAGCAAGACACTAATATTAACTTACATTTCAAACATTCCTAATTAAGTTCGATGATTTCATATACACAGTCAAAATGAGAAAAAAGGAAATGAAGTGATGATTAATCTCACCAAACTTAAACATCGGATATACCATCTTAATTTTAAAGTTACCAAATATCTAGGAAAAAACAAAGGAGATGAGACAGATAAACAGTAGATTTGCCAAGTGAAGCTGGATCCAACGATCGTTGTCTTATGTTGCTTGAAAGGAATGGATGAATTGGTTGAAGTGTCAAATAGAGAGAGTCTTCCAAGAGACTGTGAAGATCCTTAAGCTTAGATTCACTCAATACTCTCTTTTTGTTGGAACATATGTTTTCAGACAACCAACGTACACGTCCCATCATCCTCTATATTATCCCATCCCCGTTTACTATATAATAAAGTAATAAACTACTGTACTCGCGAATTACTTTCCTTAATTTGGTATCGCCGCATATATAATACATAAGATCAAGTATATATATTTATATATTTTCACGGTTTTATATCCCAAAAAGCAAAAAAATAATTGTTAAACTAAAAATTCGATCGCCTGTTCTTAAAAAAACTTAACATTGATGTAGTTCATTGATATAGAACTACGAAATTAGAGCATTGATGTAGTTCATTTTCTTATTATGTGAAATTCTTTTAACTTTTACTTTTTTATAATATACTAGTAATGAGTCTTTATTATGATAAATCACTAATTAACTTTGGAGTTAAATTTCTAGATTTATTAGTATTTTATTACTCAATCCGTTTTTATCAAATGATGTTTTAATAGTTGTAAAAAAAATAATGTTTTAATAAGATTTTTGTTCAAAAGTAAGCAGTATATCAAATTTATAAGAAAATTAATTTCTCTTAGAAATATCCTTATAATAAACTTATGAATGACTAATGAGTTATTACCAATTATAAAATAGAAATATATTTGTCATTTTATTAATTTTATTTAATAAATATGCATATTCCTACTAAAACATTACTCCCTTCGAAACAGAAGGAATTCTTTTTTTTTTTGTCTCGTTTATGTGTTCGTATCTAATATTGTTAAGTACATTAATCATTTTGTTGGTAAAAAAGATTGTATTTAGAGCTACAATCATCATAGTTAAAGCACGCAATTAGTTAACTTCGAATTCACTCGGTTCGTCCAACAGTTGGACCAACTATAACATCAACACTACTAAATCATCTTATTTATCACTTATCCATATACACCATAATAATTTTTCTTCTTTAAATTTGTTACCAACCATTAACCCTACCATTTGCCTCTCTCCCTTATATATTCACAACAATCTCCCTCTATTTCCAAGTACACCACTTGAGAGCTTCACCAGAAGATGATACAAAAAGAAAATCATATTTCATAGAAAAAGTTGTTGAATATAAAAAATATATTTTTTCCCCTTCATTATTCAAACAAATAATACATGGCTGCGTGGGTTTTGCATTATCTTTTTGTTGCATTTCTGATTGCCATTACTTACAACATCGATGCAGCATCTGCAGGAATCACGCGGCACTACCAGTTCGATGTAAATTATTAATTAGTCTAAATTAGTCTCGATATATATATATTAGTTAATTAATTTCTCTATATTTCTGTTCGATATAATATATTAATTAATCACTTTATTCTTACTTTTCTCCGGCAGATTCAACTGAAAAACATTACAAGATTGTGCAAGACAAAAACAATCGTGACGGTCAACGGAAAGTTCCCAGGACCTAAGGTTACCGCAAGAGAAGGAGATAATCTACAAATCAAAGTTGTTAATCATGTATCCAATAACATTTCCATACATTGGTACATAACTTTTATAATATTACAATCTTCCACTTCTTTTCTTTTCTTTTTGTTTACAGATTCTTTAAGTTCCTTGAGCCTCATAATTTAATAGATGAATGTATAAATTAATGTAGGCACGGTATCCGGCAGCTAAGGAGCGGATGGGCGGATGGACCGTCGTATGTGACACAATGTCCAATTCGGACGGGACAAAGTTATGTTTACAACTTCACGGTGACCGGACAAAGAGGAACCTTGTGGTGGCATGCACACATTCAATGGATGAGAGCCACCGTATACGGACCCTTGATCATTCTCCCCAAACTCCATCAGTCTTACCCTTTTCCCAAACCCTACAAACAAGTCCCTATAATCTTTGGTAATTGTCTTTTGCACCCGTAACTTTTTTAACCTTACATATGAGTTCCAAAGACTGATCAAGGTTATTAAAAAATGTGCTTAATAAGCGTAAGTTTTAACTGTCGAAAGTACTCGAATGTTCCGATTTTGATCAAATCGATAAAAGATCGGTCAATCAAACAAGCAACTAAGAATGTTTTTGTAATCCGTCTACTCGATTTTGAGTTTTTTCAATTTGTGTATAGGTGAATGGTTTAATGCTGATCCTCAAGCAGTGTTACAACAAGCCCTTCAGACAGGTGCAGGTCCTAATGCCTCTGATGCTCATACGTTTAATGGACTTCCAGGCCCATTATACAATTGCTCTACAAAAGGTAATTAATGATCATCTTTTTTATGTCAATGTCCAAAACAAGACGCCAATTTAAATTTAAATTTTGTAACACTCAATCCACTTGCTTTTTTAGACACATACAAACTGATGGTGCAACCTGGAAAGACGTATCTACTACGATTGATCAATGCTGCGCTCAATGACGAACTCTTCTTCACCATAGCCAATCATACATTGACAGTTGTCGAAGCTGACGCTAGTTATGTTAAACCATTCCAAACCAACATCGTGCTTCTCGGTCCAGGCCAAACCACCAACGTACTACTCAAAACCAAACCTACTTATCCAAATGCAACCTTCTACATGTTGGCAAGACCTTACTTCACGGGGCAAGGAACAATTGATAATACAACAGTCGCAGGAATTCTCACATACCATCATAAACCGGCGTCAAATCATTCGAAATCTTCTAAAAACATTCCCGTTATTAAACCCTCTCTCCCTCCCATCAACAGTACGAGCTACGCCGCAAATTTCACAAAAATGTTTAGAAGTTTGGCGAGTTCTACATTTCCGGCTAACGTGCCAAAAACCGTGGACAAGAAATATTTATTTACCGTCGGTTTAGGAACCAACCCTTGTCCTAAAAACCAAACATGCCAAGGACCAACTAATACGACGAAATTCGCAGCATCTATCAACAATGTGTCTTTCATCTTACCAAACAAAACTTCTCTGTTACAATCATACTTCGTTGGGAAGTCCAAGAATGTTTTCATGACTGATTTCCCAAGTGCCCCTCTTTTTCCATTTAATTACACGGGTACGCCACCGAACAACACAATGGTCTCAAGAGGGACCAAAGTGGTGGTGTTGAAGTACAACACAACTGTTGAATTAGTGTTGCAAGGTACTAGCATATTGGGTATTGAGGCCCACCCTATTCATCTTCATGGCTTCAACTTTTATGTGGTGGGTCAAGGCTTTGGCAATTTTAACCCGGTCCGTGACCCAAAACAGTATAACCTAGTCGATCCGGTCGAACGAAACACTATCAATGTTCCTTCCGGTGGTTGGGTCGCTATCCGCTTTCTCGCCGATAATCCGGGTAAGGGTTTATGAATATTTTATTTTCAGTAAAAAGTATTATATAGTTTTGAATTTAGTTGGTAATTCACTAGGACAAGACTAATTTTGAAGGTTAAAGGTATTAACAAATTATGTGTTTATTTTTTATAATTGTTTGATGGTGACAGGTGTGTGGCTAATGCATTGCCACATCGAGATTCATTTGAGTTGGGGTCTGACCATGGCTTGGGTGGTTTTGGACGGTGACCTTCCAAATCAGAAGCTCCTTCCTCCACCCTCAGATTTCCCTAAATGTTGACTCTGACCAATCCAACGCCTCTGCTAATGCCACGTCACCTTTTTCCATTTGTCGGAATGATACTTCCTTAAATGCAATATGTGTTTCTCCTTTTTCCTATTTTTTTCTTTCCTCTTTTATACTTTTGTGTTTTGAATTATCACCTGAGATTTATGAGTTTTCTTTATTTCCCTTTCTTAATTCTTCTTGTAAAAACGAGTGAACTGAAGAGCTACAGTCGTGTTAGTAATTGTCTTACGATATTTTTAAATAATTGTAAAGTTTTGTAATAAACGAAATCTGCAATGCTCGTGATCTTTTTATTAAACAAAACGTTTTTGTTTATGATAATGACAAAAGATGGAGTCGTTGAAAACTTTTCATTGGATTCCCACTATAATATTCCAAACTTTTTTCCCCTAGCTAATATAAAGTGAAAAGATAGATTTCATTTCATGTCAATAATGCCGACGACTAGTTTCTAAGTACGTAACTGTTTATACATAATATAGTAATTTCATCCTAAGTTTTTGTAAAAATAAAATGTGGAGACTTATTGATACGAACGAATTTTCATTTGTCAAGAGGGAATCTTTCTTCCATCAAAGAGACAAAAACTCAGAAAGCAAACAGAAAAAATACTGCCACCAAATACTGCCATAAAATGCAAAAAGGAATAAAATAATAATTAATAAAGCTAAGAAAAAACAAAATTCGAGTAGAGTTCCAGACATTATTGGTGTTTGCAAGATCTATAGCATCATATGCCATTATTTTGATATATTCTTATCATCATCCTATTGACATTAACTGGACTCCATTATCGTCTCGTAATCAATAATAAGTTAAAAGAAAAGCTTCAGATCTTTGACTAGATGATATGAATCATGAATCCATTTCAAAATGATTAAGATATCAAATAGTAATCATATTATTTAATATTTATAAAAACAATAAATTGGAGATTTGAGTTTGTTAAATTGTTTCAATTCTTTTTCCAGAGACCTTGAAAATGACTATTCAGTGTAAATCCTAACAAGAAAAAAACTGTACTTCATGATACACTAATCCTCCAGATATTGTAATCTAAACAATGACATCAATAATTCCACTTGCATCAGTGATACATATACACACATGTCTATGATTGTGTATGTGTGGCATATACAAGTCATATAATTGAAAAATGAGCACAGAAACCCTAATTTTTTCAAACAAAATCTTTTCTTACAATGTACTTTGTATGGAAACCCTCAATAATCAAAATGATCTAATTACAAGGAAAAAAAAAAGGAAGGAGATTTAGTTAGGAATCTCCATGTTTATGCCAACAAACAAGCATAGCCACACACCTTCTCATGATGTAAAACCTTGCCTTCTGTTCTTTAGCCAAGCTGCTATATTTCTGAGTGATAGAAGAAGATGATGAAGAAGAAGATCTTCTCTCTTTTCTTGAGTAGCTTCTGGAGATTGAAGAGGAAGAGGAAGAGGATGAGGAGGAAGAAGGAACAGAGCATTTAGTCGAGGAGCTCCTTATGAATATTGGAGACTTTGTGGAGGAAGCACTTGTTGAGAAGCTTCTAGAAAACATTGACTTAGAGGAAGAAGAAGAAGAAGCTGTTGTCTCTTTCTTCGACAGCTTCCACTTCTCCTCCATCAATAATGTGTACGTACTTCTACAGAGATTCGGATTCGGATTTTCAGATGAATGGGTCTTAAGTGTGTTTCTTTTGTATTTGATTGTGAGTTTGTGGTGATTAAACTCGAAGAAGAGATAGTGATTCAGAGAGAGAGAGAGAGAGAGAAGCAGAGACAGTGAGAGTGTCTCTTTGCTTATTATATATGGTGCTTCTTTAATAAAAATACTTGTAATAAATCAATTGAAATAACTTTTTTTTGTGCAACTAAATGACTAATCAATTGAGATAACAAATGGCAAAAAGTTCAATGGAAAAAAATGAAAGTTATTATAATTTAATATTTCGTTATATAGCTCTTCATGAGGTACGAACTCTTTTCCGTCGAGTTAGGAACTATTTTGTTGGCGTCAAGTTAGGAACACTATTTAGTGTCCACTTGTATTACTAATAATTATGTAGACTTAATGTTTTATTTTGGTTCAACTATGACAAAAGATCAGTAGATTTGGTTTGACTAGCTGGTAAGTGATAACTATATATACCACGTCTATGTTTTTCCCAACATATCACGTCTATATATATATATATTAAAACGTTTAGTGCTTTCCAAAAAGTTAAATTAGTGGTTTCCAAAAAGTTCTTTATCCTAGAAATTTTAATCTCAAAAGGTGGTGTACTTAACATCTTGTTACACCATTTACGGTAACGTTTTATTATAGTTCGTCACCTTTTTTAGTTTTTTTTTTTGGGTCAGAATCTTCTCTAATTTAAATAGTAAAAATATGTGTTTATGGAAAAATTATGAATATCTTACCATTTCCTGTTTAAATATGGCAAATGGCAATGAGTTTTTGCGGGCATACAGAATCCACAAGGTTTGGGGATGTGGGCTTTTACTTTAGCGTTGACGATATAGTTAATGCTTTGATTAATGGAATTGTATTAGTTAGATAACGTATGCATTTAAAGTGAATTATTCCATAGCTAGCGTGGCAAATTCTGATTCGCTAGATCTTATAGAAGTCGAGGTCTTATTCTTCCCACCACAAGATCTACACATTGTCGAAATCCTCTTCTTGAGATCTGCCATTAATGTTGGAGGAACCAATGTCGTACGTTTATATACATAATACGTATATCTCTATATATAGTATATATATATATATATATGCACAATCATAATCTTCATTTAAAGTCGTCACATGAGAGAGATCCCAACATGGAGCACGAGAAAATTTATCGGTATTGCTTTCTTATCAGTGTGTCTATGTACGCATATGTTTATTATACTATAATTTATATGTTTGAAATAGAATATATTAATAGGGATCTTTGTTTATTATTGCCATAGTGGGAAGGAATCACAAGAAATAACGTGGAGGAGGAATATAATAATTTTAAACTGCTTTTCGTAATAGAGTTACATATCCGCGTAAGTGAAGAAGATTAATCATACGAGTCAAATTTATAAGACTCAATAGAGAGAATATTCCGGATAGAGCTTGGCTATTCCGTCTGGTTTAACCATGATTTTTAGTAAACCTAATGCATTTTAAAAAGATTTTGAATGAAATAACTTTACTAAAAAGAAAACTGGATATATGATGAAAATGTAAACAATTAATTTTGTAAGGCTATTATTTTCAAGTATTGTAAACTAAATTTCATACTATTCAACTAAGAAAATATTATTGAGTGGCGGTTGAATAAGAAATAATAAGATGGATAAATAGATAAGAATTACGTACGATAGTGATAATAAACTATAAAAAAAATTCAACTAAACAAATTTCTATTCACTAGTCAGACAATGCTGAAAAGTTTTCTTTTTAATATTAATTTTCAGTTTTAAGTTATATTTTTAGCACATGTATCATATATTAAATTTTGAAAAATGTTAGATATAAAAACTTGAAAGAAATTATGAATGGTAGGATAATAGAATCACATTTAAAAAATTGGATTTTTTTTTTAAAAAAAAATAGTATACCTGTGCATCACCAATATAGCCAATGTTGTCTACAATAATTGTAACATTATTATTTTCAAATATTGAAAACTAATTTTAATACCAAAAAAAGAAAAGGGAAGGTATTATTGTGTGGGGGTTGGAGATGAGAGGCAAAGGGGGTGATGGAAAGATAGGCGTTGCTTGTGATAATGATTTAAAAAGATAGGAAGAGTAGACAGGTTTGGTCTAAAATTATTCTACATGTTTTTTCACTTATGTCTTCAAACCAGCCTGGATTTACGCAAAAAAAAAAAGAAGAACCCACATTACGTTGTCCACATTTCTTGATTTGTATTTTCTATCCTCCACATATTTTAAATCTGCTTTTTCCAAACCCTAAACACCCTAAAAAAACAATTGTATTTTGATCTATATATCACTTAATTCTTGTTCAATCATTTTGACGGACATCAAAACTCATGTGAACGAACAAAAATCGTTTGTTAAGAGTAACACCCCACATGCATATACATCGTTTTGTGGAAACTGACACCTTACATATATAGAGTAGCACTATTGAGTACGGATATAGTTTATATTAATTCACATAAATCATAAGATTTAACCACAATATCATGTTATATAATGTTTGATCAACTGTCTAGTAATGTTGGTACGACATAATGGTATGCTTAGAAAGCACAATTCGTTTGGAACCTCATAATTTACAACATTAGAGTAATTATATAATTCAGTTTGTGGTATTTTTGGATAAAAAAATTTGTAGTTGTATTTAAAAAAATAAAACTAGTGATGATAGTTTTGAAACAAAAACTTAGTTTAGTGGTGTTTTAGAGTATTTCTCCATAAGAATACTTTTTTTTTTTTTTAAACACAAGAATACATATATCTGGTTTCCATTGTTTAAAACTTTTTTTTTTTGTACTTGTGTCTATGAGAAAAAATTCAACAAAAATACCATATTTTAAAACACAACGATTTGCACTTTTTAGTAAGGGTATTTGGAACCATGTACTTTTCATTTTTTTTATGGAAATAGAAAACTTTTAAAAGAAAAGTAAAACTCTAATAATAACTTATGAACCCAAATGGGAAATATTTTTGTTTGTTACCTCACTTAAATTTTATAAAGTCCTGTAATCACAATAACATGGGAAAAATATCATTTTCTCATAGTCATAATTAACGTAGAAAATTATTACGAAGTATGAGGAATTTTATCTTAAAACCATTAGTCCGGTTTAATTAAGCAATGAATATTGAGAAAGGTGTCCAATGTTTATATAGGCAAAAACAGCATCTCACTGATTCATAACGCGACCTCGCCATGTGATTTCCCTAAATCCAAATAAAGAAATAATTTGTTGGAAGCTTAGATATAAGCAAGTTTTTTTGACAAAAAAAAGAAAAAAAAAAGAAGAAGATATAAGCAAGTTTGTTGTCAAACAAAAAGCAAGAATATCAATGCACAAATATGTACGTTAATAACGCACACACTGGTCACTTATGTCTCCATTATCTTAGACTGTTGCTTAATGGTTCATTTGACTGGTCAAACATTTCAAATTTCTTAATTAATATATTTTTGTTTGTTTTGTCAGGAACTTTACCTTTGATTTGACTATTATCATTACAGATCATGACCAAGATCATACGAATATTAAGATTAATAAATTTTTTTCTCCCAAATAAATAATTAGATTAAAGTTAAACTAATACTTACTATCTTCTATAACAATTATAGATATTCCAAGGCCACGAGAAAACTAGGAAATATTACAACATATACTAAATCTTTGCATTGCATTATATAAGATTTGTTATTTAGAATATATGCTAAATTTTAAGCAAAAAGAATCAATTTAATTGAGTCTTTGAATGTAAAGTTTTTCCTTTTCATATTTGAACGTAAAGTTGTTGTATCGTATTTTTTTCTAAGTGAGGCAAAGCTCAATATCCATCTTGGATCTTAGATCCCCGCTTGGATCCACATAATGATCCAAATATAACGCATTAAACTTTATATTTTAATTTAAAAGACATAAACAGGTGCATTTATAATTCGTTTGAGTTCTTTTTAGTTTTTACTTTTTACGTACGTAGTATAATTGGTTTGATTAGACATGTCCCAAAAGAAAATAAAATCTAATTAATTAAGAGTGTTTACATGGAAAAAAGGTCCTGTGAGATTGTCCTTAAATTACTAAAAAAGAAAGAGGCACTGAAAATAATTTACTTCAGAAAAATTTCTTTGATAATATTTACTGACTGAGACTTGAGAGTTGAGAGATAAGAGATTCTTTGACCAATGGAAGATACTTTTGATGGGTCAAACGTTGTGTGCACAGTTAAAGTCAAAATAAACTCACATGTTATGTTCAGATCCGTTGCACGACACCTTTTAATCCATCTAATAGATTTATGTTACTTCTATTATAATGTTTTTGTGTTTATTATAAATCTTATAATGACTAACTTTAGGTAACTGATAATGTCGAAACATTTGAGAAGAAGAAAAACAAGTTTTAAACGTTTCTTAACAAAAATTTGCAATAACAACTTTTCTCTGGTATATGCCCAAGTTTATAAAGTTTTTTTTTTTTTTGTACTATTGAAATTCTTTATATATATGAAAAAAGGATATAGTGTTGAAATGGACTTGACGTAATAAAAGTGGTTTAGCCAAAGGACTTGTTTCCTTTTGTTATTACGTGTCAATTAGTAAACAATATAACACGAGTATCGAAAAGAGAGATTGTGAGCATAAGAAGATGCGTTCAGATGTTGGCGTTAGATGATGAAAGCATAGTACTATCTTTGGTATAAGAAATTACAACTTAGATCATGTTAAAAAAGAACAGAATATTTAGTTATATTTTTGTACGAGAGAGTAATTTTATACAAGAGAAAAAATATAGGTAAAATGGAATTAGAACTTAGAAGAAGTGGTGTGGTCACATGGAAACATGTGTAGCTGAGTAGGACATGGTCAGGTCGGCTTGTGGGTCTTAATTTTAACGCAAAGCCCCACCATTTTCACTTCATTAAATGTATAATGAATTATAAAATTTTAGTATAAATAATACATGCAAATTTTTAGTAGTTTTGTTTTGGAACCAATGATTTGGAACTTACGAAAAGAATCGAGTTCAACGGAACGTGTAAGAGTATTTTTGTGAGATTTTCTTTCTTATACTGTTTCACATAATCCTTATGTTTATTTGTGAAATTGCAACAACGATTAGATAACGGCCAAATGGAGTATTTATTTGATTACTATTTTGCTTTATTTAAATGATCTCTTTTAGAAAACTTAACAATTGTCATTAAAAAATAAAACATAAGATGACAAGAACCATCATTTAAACTAAAAATATTATATATAAAAAGCATGGTGTAAACTCTAGAGATTACATGGAGCCTTACCTGAATTGCTACCATATATTAAGCTTTGTTACTAAAGTTCAATAAATTATATAGTTTTTTTAATTTAAAACCAAATAATAAAATCCAAAATTCATTTTAATTATAGAGTTAAGATATCATAAAACCAATTTCATTTTAATAGAAAAATGAAGATTTAAAATACAAAGGTAGCTCTTCTTGTTCGAATGAATACCAACGTAAAATTGTTTTCCTCCAATACGATTTTGGGAATCACACATAATACTCCCAAAAATTTAACAAATAAATCTTACCATGGAGTCCTTTCACTTCTTTCTGATAATGGAGGACTCTATGACGTTCGTTGCTTAAGACTTGGGACTGCTTCTATCATTTTATCTATTGCTCTTTTGCGGTTTGCTTGGTTATTGTAGCAACTTTGTTGTTGACCTTAGTGGTCTTGAACTCTCTGTTTGTAATCAATGCCTCCTCTGTTGGAGAGTATAAATTTATAAAAAGCTTGTGTTCAAAAAAAAAAAAAAAAGACTAATAATTTATTTCTTTATTTTACTATTAAAACCTTAAGAATCATTACACCATCTTTAGAATTTACGAAAATCTATCAAAATCTAGATGAGATCTAAAATCCACCAAATCAATTAAAATGCTGAGTCCAATACATCTTCTATGAGTTTTAAAAGTTAAAGTAGATCAGAATTTATAATCGTATTAGATCTTTCAAAATTAAACTAGAATTTGAACTAAAGTTTTACAATTAAATATTGAAGTTCATTTGATTTTAGATTACATTAAGTTATGGAAACACTAATATTAGAATACTTAACTAGAAATAAAACTGGAATATATCATTTTGATATAACTTTAGTTTTTTTTTTCTTTTTCTGGGAGTATTCTAGAAATATTTAAATTAATATTCCGCTCATTTGAGGTGTTGGCCATGGGACTTCGTACACATCCACTAGTGACGGCCGGAGGCCTACTATCGTATTTTGTAGCATCTGAGTTCTTCCCACGTAGTCCTAGTCAACATTAATACACGCACTAGTAAAACACACATAAGCAAGTCAAGATGTCACCTAGACACTTATAAAGTTTAGTCAACATATTTCAAAATAAACTTGCTGTGATAATCTGAGCCGTGGTCTGTTGCAATCGCGGTACACTTCAGCCTTTGGTGATATCCTCACTCTCATCTCGGGTAACGTTATCACCTCTTTCACTCGCTTCATCATCCGTTACGTTTTCCAAGCCACGGCTCACTCCATTTGGGGAGAGCGAAACCGACGTCGGCACGGAGAAACTCATAACACATCAGGTCATCTCATCAAATTTGTTGATCGGCTTGTTCGTAACAGGCTTCTTTCTCTCCAGCGCTAAGGCCATTCCAAATTTGAGGATGGGTGGAGAATTTGGCTAGCCACACAGAGCTAGTTCTCGATGCTACAAGTTTTCTTAGCTAAAATATACAATAAATTTTCAAACTCTTCGACAACTTCAAAAGAAAGTTGCATATATTGTAAAAAAATTTGTTTTTTGGGTTGAATAAATTTTACATTCATTCAAAAAAAAAAAATAATAATAATAAACTTGCTAGCTTCAACCTATATCTCTTTTAAACTCATCCCGCAAACTCACAATTTGGAAATTCGGATTGTCCATCGTGAAAACCGGTAGTTCACACGGACTAGCCGTATATATATATATATATCACAAGTTTGTTATTAAAATAAATATTTTACGATTTATAAATTTAATTTCTTGAAAACATTGAAAAATTTCACAAAAAAAGAAAAAACTTTTAAATGTTTAAAAATAAAACTCGAGGATCAGATCTACTATTTTGATCTCCAATCCATAGTGGAATAAATTTACGTGAAATGGGAATTAAGGGAGATAAACTAAGGCTGAGATTGAATATTCGTTGGGATCAAACATCAACAGAGATGAGCAATCTAACATTGCTTTGTGAATATTGATCACATCAACCATATGTAATATGTTTAACACAATATCAATATTGGTACGTCATTAACATTTACATCACAGTCCGTATTTTGTAATCTAATTTCTATAAAGATAAACAAAATGATATTTTTGAGATATAAAATCGTTAGATTTTTTTTTTTTTTTTTTTTTTGTCAAATAAAATCGTTAGATTTTTTTTTTTTTTTTTTTTTTTTGAACAAAAAAATCGTTAGATTTAAGAGCTGTTTTTTTAGGGGGGAGAGGAGGAAGTGGGAGTTAAATTTTCCAAGAAATTTCGTATATTTGAGCTCCATCTTATCTCTTGTCTCTCAACTCTTATCCCTTCTCTCTCTACCTCTTATCCTTTGTGTCTCTGTCTCCACTGTCTTTTCCAAGTTTCAAAATTTAATATTTTAATATTTTTTAATTTCCATAACCAAAATATTGAAACTCCAAAATTGCATAAAAATAAGTTTTAATTAAAAGGGGTCCTAAGAAATGATATTAAATAACTAATGAGTCCTTCCTAAACATAAAATATGTGGTATTTTTGAATTTTTTTGTAAGTGATGTTATTTCTACGAAAAAACTAATTTGTATTTTTGAAAATATCCCTGATTATGTTAAAATAATTCAAGAAGTTGCTTTTATTTTCTTGGTTACTTTCCAAGATCTTTCCTTTTTTTTTTTTTTTTTTGTCAACACCAAGATCTTTTCTTTTTGAAACCAGATTTTCAATTTCAAAAACTTACGTCACTTTACTTCTTCTTGTGTGTGTATATATAAATGTAGAAAAGGTGAAGTTAAAAAATGACATAAAGTTCCTCAATCTTTGGAGAAAGATGGTGAGTCCTACAAAAAAAATTAATAATACCTTTCTAAGTTACTTTGTCCTGCTCGTTTGGGGTTTTGTGTTGATGGAGGTTGGTTTAGGACAAAACCAAATACGTGAAATTAAAGTTGGAGTAGTTCTTGATCTCCAAACTAATTTTTCCAAGATCTGCCTCACTGCCATTAACCTGTCGTTGTCCGATTTCTATAAGGATTATTCTAATTACAGCACAAGACTTGTGCTGCATGTCAGAGATTCCATGGAAGATACTGTTCAAGCTTCAGCCGCTGGTTCGATTCTTCTATCTCTTTCCTCTCGTTTTTAAGGATTTATCAATACTTAGCTTGTTGTTGAATGAAAACATGAAGGATTACCTGGGTGTTGTATTCATTCAGTCTCACTAATCTTTTACATGCATGATCATAACTTAGCCATTTAAAAGGGTTATTCTCAGCTTTTTTTGGGTTAATTCAAGCAATTATAAGGATATTTTAACGTAAATTTTTACGATTGCAAAGTTTATTCAAACATGAAGTTCAATCCTAGAATTACAACATCGTCTTTCTACTTTTCAACATTTAATTTCGATGTAATTCAAAATTGATTAAAAAAAATTTCTTATTAAGGAATAAGGAGCGTGCTGTCCAAAAACAATTAGCCGATTTAAACTTGTTAATTACTAAAGAAAATTGCTTGGTTGCAAGAGATATGAAACTTTCTGTTGACTATTCAGAATCCAAGTATCCTCTTATGTGGTCTTTATTTTCTTGAATCTTGACTATAGAGTAGTAAGCTGTTAATAGACAAAGACTTTATTTTCTTCTTATTATTAACGCGTTGCTGACCTTAGCTGACAAGTTTTCTAAATTTAATGACTATTGATAACTTGGAAACTAGTAATATTTATCTCTGAGTATATTAATCTCACTAATTATTCGATTGTAATTTCTTAAAGAGGTGTTAAATTTAACCTTTTTTCCTTTTGGTTGTGTTTGCTTGTGGTGCAAGCAGCCTTGGACCTAATCAAGAACGAGCAAGTGAGCGCTATCATCGGACCAAGAAACTCTATGCAAGCAGAGTTTATGATCAGACTCGCCAACAAAACTCAAGTACCGACCATCACATTCTCTGCAACAAGCCCTCTTTTGACATCCATCAAAAGCACTTACTTCGTCCGAGCCACTATCGACGACTCATCCCAGGTCAAAGCCATTGCCGCCATTGTCAAATCCTTCGGCTGGAGAAGCGTCGTCGTCATTTATGTAGACAACAAGTTAGGTGAAGGAATCATGCCTTACTTGTCTGACGCTTTACAAGACGTGAAAGTCCATAGAAGTATGATCTCTCCGGGGGCTAACGATGACCAGATTTCTAAGGAACTCGATAAGCTCATGACGAGGCAGACGAGGGTATTCATTGTCCACATGGCTTCAAGTCTTGCTTTAAGGGTTTTTCAGAAAGCTAGAGAGAACAACATGATGGAGGAAGGATATGTATGGTTAATGACCAATGGAATAACGCATATGATGAGACATGTCGACCGGGGTCGTAGCTTAAATACTCTAGAAGGCGTGTTAGGTGTGAGGAGCCATGTCCCTAAATCAAAAGAGCTTAAAGATTTCGATGTGAGATGGAAAAGAACGTTCGAAAAGGAGAATCCATTGATGAAAGATGGTGGAGAGCTGAACGTTTTCGCACTATGGGCATATGATTCGATCACTGCATTGGCCAAGGCTGCGGAGAAAGCCAACACAAAGAGCTTGTGGTATGATAATCCAATCACTTCAGCAAACAACATGACAGATTTGGGGACCCTAAGGGTTTCTCGCTACGGTCCAAGTCTTTTAGAGGCTCTCTCAAATGTAAGATTCAAGGGCTTAGCAGGAGAGTTTAATCTCATTGACGGGCAGCTCGAGTCATCAAAGTTTGAGATCATCAATTTTATTAGAAATGAAGAGAGGATTATCGGATTTTGGACACCGAGCAATGGACTTGTGAATGCAAATTCAAACAAAACAACGTCGTTTGGGCCAGGGAAGTCGACAGTTGTTCCTAAAGGATGGGAGATTCCAACTAACGGGCAGAAGATTAAAGTGGGCGTTCCAGTGAAGAGAGGCTTCTTAAATTTTGTGAACGTAACGAAAGATCCGATCAGCAACGAAATAACCCCGACCGGTTACTCTATTGACGTCTTCAAAGCTGCTCTAAAAAAGTTGCCTTACTCAGTCATTCCTCAATACATAGCTTTCAATTCTTCAGATCAGAGTTACGACACTATGGTCCTCCAAGTCTATAATGGGGTTAGTTCTCTCTTTCTTCCTTATTTCCACATTACAATATAAATTAATAACAATTGATAAAGTGATATATGTGTCGCTTGTATAACAAGTTAGGTCTTCTTTGGATGTGTGATTTCTAACATGTCATTATAATAAATGAGTCAGACGTACGACGCAGTTGTGGGAGATGTAACCATCATAGCTAATAGGTCACTGTATGTTGACTTCACGTTACCGTACACAGAGTCTGGAGTGTTTATGTTAGTGCCGATGAGAGACAGTGAGAACAAGAAGACATGGGTGTTCCTTGAACCTTGGAGCAAACAATTATGGGTCACTACTGTTTTCTTTTTCGTCTACATTGGGTTTATTGTGTGGATTTTAGAACACAGAGTCAACACCGACTTCCGTGGACCACCTCAACACCAGGTCGGCACCAGTTTCTGGTTCTCCTTCTCCACTCTCAACTTTGCCCATCGTAAGTTACTTACACCAATCAAGATTCCACTAATGATATATAAGTGTTGAAGTTATTGTGCGTGCGTGTATATAGGCGAGAAGGTGGTGAGCAATTTAGCGAAGTTTGTGGTGATTGTGTGGTGCTTTGTGGTGCTTGTGCTCACTCAGAGCTACACAGCGAATCTCACCTCTTTATTTACAGAACAAAGGTTGCAACCAGAAGTTACAAATATGAAAGATCTAATCAAAAATGGGGAGTGCGTAGGGCACCAACTTGGCTCGTTCGTGCGTGAACTTTTGAAAAGTCAAGGATTTCATGAATCTCAGCTCAAGCCTTACAATACTTCCAAGCATTGCCAGGAGCTTTTGTCCATTGGGACATCGGAAGGTGGTATTGCAGCAGCTTTCGACGAAGTGGCTTACCTTAAGGTTATCCTTTCTCAATTGTGCTCCAAATACGCCTTGGTTGAACCTTCCTTTAAGACAGCTGGTTTTGGCTTTGTAAGTTCCTTCTTTTTCCTTCCACAAATCAGCAAAACATGTAACTTGAATATTAAGTTAGGTATTTTTCTTTTTCGACCTTTTGATTATATGATCGATGTGTAGGTATTTCCAAGAAATTCACCTTTGACAGGCGATTTCTCAAGGGCAATTTTGAATGTGACTGATGAGATTAACACAATCGAGAAGCACTGGTTGGGGGAAAAGAAATGTATTGATCAAGATACAACTTTGTCGTCCCACCGTCTCAACCTTAGTAGCTTATGGGGTCTGTTTTTAATAGCAGGCCTTGCTTCATTCGTGGCACTTCTCATCTTCATAGCCAACTTCTTGTACGAACACAGGCACACACTAAATGAGGAATCGGAAGAATCCTTCTCCAGAAAGCTAACATTTTTGCTTAGAAATTTTGATGAAAAAGACAGAAAATCGCACATGTTCAAAGAGAGTGCCGTTCATAGTGTGCGTTCTCCTATTCGTCAAAGCACTCCATGGCCACGAAGTCCGTCGCCTAATATGCAGTTTGGGCCAAGGTGTGTGTCTTCCGACCGAAGTGAAGAGTTTTTCACTCCCCAATTGGAACCAGATGAAGATGAGGAAACTTATGCTGAATGATAAAGAAAAGTTGAAGCAACAGCTGAACCATAGTTAAATTGGATGACCCGTGTCATGTGCGGGAATAACTTTTTCTTTATCATGATTTTATTTAAGTAAGAATATTAGAATACTTTCGATTACATTAATACATGTTAATAGGTAAGTTAAAATACAATCTGACCTTGAATTAGTAGTATGGCAAAAGTCATGATATATCATCGATATAGTTTAAACCGCGATTAGATAGATGCAAAAAAATTCAAAAACTCGATTGACAAACCACTTCGACAAATTAAAGAGAGACTCAATTGGAAAACAGGATTGGAAAATAGATTTCTTATTAATTGCGGTTTATAAACACAATGGTTGTAAGCATCCGGTTCATCTTTTATCAAAGCCTCGAGTGCACCAGGGCAGGATGGGTTAACTGGCCTCTTTTATCAGAAGTATTGGAACATTGTCGGACCTGCAGTTGTTGCAGAAATACAGAGGTTCTTCCAATCTTCATTCTTACCGGATGGTTGGAATCATACTCAGTTAAGTTTGATACCGAAAATTAGCAAACCCACAAGAATGCAAGATATGCGGCCAATAAGTCTATGCTCAGTACAATACAAGATTATCTCCAAAATTCTTTGTGATCGGCTTAAGCGTATTCTACCGGAGTTGGTATCGGAGACACAAGGAGCTTTCGTCTATGGGCGGTTAATCTCGGACAATATCATTATTGCTCATGAGATGGTACATGGACTGCGTACAAACCCCAAGGTCTCTGAAGAATTCATGGCAATAAAAACGGATATGTCAAAAGCTTATGACAAGGTTGAATGGTGCTTCCTCGAAGTCTTATTGGATAAATTGGGTTTTGATCGAATCTGGATCAATTGGATAATGGCCTGTGTGACGACGGTGTCTTATTCGGTGTTGCTAAATGGACGATCCCATGGATTTATCCGGCCAGAAAGAGGCATTCGCCAAGGAGACCCCCTCTCCCCATTTCTCTTTATCTTGTGTGCAGAAGCCCTTGTGAGTTGCTTGAATTATTCAGAATTCTCTGGTAAACTTCACGGTATCAAACTTTCGACATCAGGCCCCTCAGTCCATCATCTACTCTTTGCTGATGACAGCCTCCTTATGTGTAAAGCAAATGTTGAGGAAGTAGAGGAGATTAACCGTTGCCTTCAACTATATGAAGAGGCCTCAGGCCAGATGATTAGCAAGATCAAATCCTCTATTATTTTTGGCTCTCGGGTTCTGGAAGCGGAAAAAACAGAGGTTAAGAGGGTTTTGGGCATTGATAAAATCGGAGGGGAAGGATCATATTTGGGTTTACCTGAATGCTTTAGCGGCTCTAAAAGGAAGTTATTAGAGTTTCTCCGGGAAAAACTTCAGGGACGCCTTCAAGGATGGTTTGCCAAGTCGCTTTCCCACGGTGGAAAGGAGATTCTTATAAAGTCAGTAGCTCTAGCCCTCCCAGTCTATGCCATGTCTTGTTTCAAGTTACCCAAAGACACCTGCTCTAAACTTACCTCGGCATTAACAGAGTTTTGGTGGAGTACTGGGGATAATAGGAAGAAGATCCCATGGATAGCTTGGCAGAAGCTCTGTAAACCGAAGGGGGAAGGTGGTTTAGGATTCCATGAGATTACCAAATTCAACCAGTCCCTGTTGGGAAAGCAAGCATGGAGAATTTGGAGTAAACCATCTTCACTGTTGGCTTAGATTTTAAAACACCGCTACTTTGGTAATTGTTCCTTTCTCGAGAGCACCGTTGGAAGCAGACCCTCTTACGCATGGAGAAGTATACTACATGGTCGTGAATTGGTTAAAGATGGTCTCATGCAACGAGTGGGAGATGGCTCTGATACCCGAGTTTGGATCTCACAATGACAGTTGATCAGCTCATTAACCCTCTCTCTGGGAAGTGGAACATCCCCCTGGTTCGAAATTTGTTTACAGCAGCTGATGCTGAGATTGTGATCAATACCAAGATACATCGTGGTAAGGGAGATACCAAACTGTGGGGTTTTACTAAAAGTGGTACCTACTCAACCCGTTCGGGCTATCAACTTCTAGAAGTTCTTCTGAACCAGCAATCCCCATCCTCTAACTTGACGCCTCCATTGGAAAAACAACTTTGGTTAAAACTTTGGAAAACAAGAACAACTCCGAAGTTGAAACATTTCTTGTGGAGAGCTCTTTCTGGCGCCTTAACAGTGAAAGATAGGCTTGGCTCGAGAGGAATCCCGGTTAATAGAACTTGTGCTACTTGTGGGACAGCCAATGAGTCTATCTGTCATATGCTCTTCACCTGCAACTTTGCAAGAGAAGTATGGCAGAAGGCCTCCTTTCCCCTCCCAAATGCAGGTTTCTCTACCTCCTCTGTTTTCCTTAATCTCCATTATCTCATCACAAAGGCATCTGCAACACAGCATCAACAAAGTAATTTTGCGGCCTTCCCTTGGATTGTTTGGCACATCTGGAAAGCTAGGAATGCTCTTTGTTTTGAGCAGCCGCGTATTCAAGCCTCTACAGTAGTAGAGAAGGTCTTTGAAGACTTTGTGATCTGGTCTGACCTGCATAGCCCATCGAGTGAGGAGCCTTCTCCTCCTACTCAGAACCTGGATACAGTAGGTAAATGGTCAAAACCACCCCCTGATTTCTTAAAATGCAATATTGGTTCTTCCTCGATCAGCTCTGCTCAGCATAGTGGTGCATCTTGGCTTGTGAGGGATCACTTTGGCACCACGGTTTTTCATAGTCGCAGATCATTCTCTTCCCTTTCTTCCTCTTTAGAAAGTGAGCTAATGAGCTTCTATTGGGCTATTGAATCTCTCAGCAATATGTGTGTTCGTAAAGTCATCTTCCAAGCGTCAATAGTAGAGGCCAGAGCAGCTCTTCTTCATCCCTTTTCAGTCCCGGTATTATCACCACTCATCCTTAAGATAGTAGAGCTCCTTAATGGGTTTGAAGAATGGGTACTGGAACACACCTCTGAAGTTTGCAACCGTCCGGCATTGGCAATTGCCACCAGTGTCACTAGAGACAACCGCCACCAATCTTACATTGCACGAAGCAGCCCGTCATGGCTTCATCAGATCTTGATGTTGGACTCCTAGCTCTTCTCTGTTGAAGTGAACTAATTCCCATATTTTTTTATCCTTGCCTTTTAGCGCTTGTATCGCGCTCTGATTCTTTTTCAATAATTCTTCTTTATCTTTGTATTTGGTTTTGGAACTCTTGCTCCTGGAAGCCTTATCAATATCAGAAGTACTATTCAGTGTTAAAAAAAAAAAAAAAAAAACACAATGGTTGAGTAGACGAAATCATCATTTTTAATTGTATATGTCGAATTATATAAAATTTAATAGTTTGGATTATGTAACAATTTAAATACTGTAGTTCGGGTTGTACACCAAAAAGCCAAAAAGTCTAAGAGAAATTGGTATGGGTTGCATTAGTAGAAGTGGTCTAACAAAGTCAACACTTTTAATTGCATATGTACTATTATGTAGAATTTAATAGTTTAGGTTGTGTAGGGATAATAGTTCGGGTTATACATGGACAAACCAAAAATGTAGGAGATAATAGTTCCAAGTCTTCCAGCTGTATTAGTAGGGGTAGTCTAGCGAAATCAAATTAATTAAAATTTTCACTACAAAATAATTGTAGTTTTCCAAGAAGTTTCTTTCTTTCTTTGTTAAATATTCCAAGATTATCATCTTTCTTGACTTCTTCTACATGGAACGGGTCTCGCTAGCTAGAAGACGAATCAATATCTTCCGTTGATTACCTAAGAAGACCGAGGTTGTAGATTTTCAAAAGTAAACGTGATAGTCCAAAAAAGAAGAGTGACAAACTGGCAATGGTAGAGAAGGCCAAACACGGGCTCGTAAGTACAAGAATATCGTCCATACATTTTTTCTCTGTCTCTTTCAATTCTTAACTACGTTTAAAAACAAAACAATTTGCCCCAGTAACTACGTTTAGAAAAAAAAAATATGTTTCTCTTTCAACCCATTTGTGTATATATATGCAATAGGAAAAAAAAGAGGAAGTTAAAGAATGACATAAAGTTCCTCAATCTTTGGATAAAGATGAAGAATTCTACAAAAACTTCTAATAACACCTTTATGGTTCACTTTGTCCTGTTTGTTTGGAGTTTCGTGTTGATGGGCGTTGGTTTAGGACAAAACCAACCAACTGAAATCAAATTAGGAGTAGTGCTTGATCTCCAAACTTCATTTTCCAAGATATGCCTCACTTCTATTAATATGTCGTTGTCCGATTTCTATAAGGAACATGCTGATTACACCACAAGACTTGCGATTCATGTCAGAGATTCCATGGAGGATGTTGTTCAGGCTTCAGCTGCAGGTTCGTTTCTTCTTTGTCTCTTGCTTCGTAACTGCGTGTAACACATTATGTGGATTTATTATTGGTTTCTGCCTATTGTTGAAAAGCATAAGTTATACTTAGGATTCAAGAGTTAGAATTATACATGATTTAATTATATTGGTGCTGTTTTCTTTTAATGTAATCAATCTTTTACATGGCTTGAAATTGTAGTCTATTTCTATAATAGCCATACGCAACTTTTCTGAATTCACATGTAAGCAACTACATGAATATTCAGCAAATGTCTTTTTAATTTTTCGTCTTTTTCTCACAAATTTTATTTCAGATTTGTGAAAGCATTGTTTAGTAGCAATTATTTTTCGATACGTTTGTAACAGTTTCATTACTTTAAATTTCTTGGTTCTTAATTTTTTTTTATATGAATGTTAAATTTTATTTGAACAAAAACCTTGGTACAATATATGCAATCGGTAATTAGAGAAAGCATGATGTTGTACTGAACAATAAAAGCAAAGTGTGTCTAAAGTGTTGCTATTTATACATTTACGAAAGACGGATAAGGTTTTTGTTAGCGGTAGTTAAGTCCGACAATAGTGGTGTCGATATATTTCAAGTGGTCAGAGCCTGCACTGAGTACAAGCGGGCCAAATCCACAACTTTTTTTTTTGTTTTCAATAAATACATTTTGGCCGATAAATTTATGAAAATTAGAGGTGTAAATGGTAGGAGGTTCGAACCTGAAATCCTTCACTATTTCCGTTGTGTTGAAATTTGAAAACCTAGTATACGATGATTATATAGCTGGCTAATCATTATATAAACTAGCTGATTATATATAAAACGCTGAAAAACTAGTTTTAGTTTGATAGACAAAGTCTTCATTTTCTTAAGGTAAGTCACGCTGACCACTAGATAGTTTCGTCAGAATATTAATGTTTTAACTGTGCGTAAACAATCATCCTCTGGTTATTTATTCCACTGATAAATCTTAAGAAGAGTTAAAGAAGCATTATTTTCTTATTCTTTGTGTTTTCTTGTGGTGCAAGCAGCCTTGGACCTAATCAAGAACGAGAAAGTGAGCGCCATCATCGGACCAAGAACCTCCATGCAAGCCGAATTTATGATCAGGCTAGCCAACAAATCTCAAGTACCGACCATCACATTTTCAGCAACATGCCCTTCGCTGACATCCATCAATAACCCTTATTTCGTCCGAGCCACTCACGACGACTCATTCCAGGTCAAAGCCATTGCGGACATTGTCAAATCCTTCGGGTGGAGAAACATAGTTGCCATTTATGTGGCCAACGAATTTGGAGCAGGAATAATGCCTTACTTGACTGATGCTTTACAAGACGTGCAAGCTTCTGTAGTCTATAGAAGTTTGATCCCTCAGGAGGCTAATGATGATCAGATTTTGAAGGAGCTTTATAAACTAATGACGATGCCGACGAGGGTTTTCGTTGTCCACATGCCATCAACTCTTGGTTTTCGGTTCTTTCAGAAAGCTAGAGAGATCGGGATGATCGAGGAAGGATATGTATGGTTATTGACAGATGGAGTGATGAATTTGGTGAAATCTAATGAACGTGGTTGCAGCTTAGAAAATATGCAAGGGGTTGTGGGTGTGAGGAGGCCTATCCCGGAATCAAAAGACCTCAAAGATTTTAGATTGAGATGGAAGAAAAAGTTCGAGAAGAAGTATCCATTGAAGGGGGATGATACAGAGCTAAACATTTTTGCCTTAAGAGCATATGATTCGATCACTGCATTAGCCATGGCCGTGGAGAGAACCAGTACAAAGAGCTTGTGGTATGATAATCCGATCGATTCAGATAATAATAAGACAGATCTAGGGACCATAGGGGTCTCTCGCTACGGTCCAAGTCTTCTAAAGGCTCTTTCAGATGTAAGATTCAAAGGTTTAGCCGGAGAGTTTGAACTCATTAACGGGCAGCTCGAATCATCGGTGTTTGAGGTCATCAATATTATTGGAAATGAAGAAAAAATTATCGGATTCTGGAGACCAAGCAAAGGTCTTGTGAATGCAAAGTCAAACAACACCACGTTATTACCAGGGGAGAGGTTCGGGCCGGACCTGGTATGGTCGGGAAAGTCGGGAGTTGTTCCGAAAGGATGGGAGATTCCAACGAACGGGAAGAAGCTTAGAGTGGGCGTTCCAGTGAAGAAAGGCTTCTTCGAATTTGTAAAAATAAACGGCATAGATCCAATTACTAATGCTACGACACCAACTGGTTACTGCATCGACGTTTTCGAAGCTACTCTTAAAAAGTTGCCTTACTCGGTTATTCCCAAATACTTTGCTTTCGAGTCTCCAGATGATAACTACGATGAATTGGTACAACAAGTTTATCTTGGGGTTAGTTCTCTTTTTCTTCCCCTATCTCTACTTAAAAGTAACAATTTGAAGGTTCATTCACTTTTTTTTTTCTATCTTAAGATTTTAACAATTAGTAGAGTGATTTATGTCGATTATATAATAGCTTATGTTGAGAGTGATTTCTAACATATCTTTAATAAATGAGTGAGGTGTACGACGCAGCTGTGGGAGATGTAACCATCATAGCAAACAGGTCACGTTTTGTTGATTTTACGCTTCCATACACAGAGTCTGGAGTGTCTATGATGGTGCCCCTTAAGGACAACAAGAACAAGAACACATGGGTGTTCCTCAAACCTTGGAGCTTAGGCCTATGGGTTACTACCGCTTGCTTTTTCGTATTCATTGGGTTTATCGTGTGGATTTTAGAACACAGAGTCAACACTGACTTTCGCGGACCGCCTCACCACCAGATAGGCACCAGTTTCTGGTTCTCTTTCTCCACTATGAACTTTGCCCACCGTAAGTTACACCAATCAACAACTAAAGTTGGAGTAGCGTAGTGACGTATTGTTTGGGTCGTAGATGATTCATCTTGTGGGATAAAGCTAGGAAACGAGTCCCATTATCTATGACCATCATTAACCATTATCTAGGTTATAATAATATCGTACAACTTGTTCATGTGTCTATAGGTGAGAAGGTTGTGAGCAATTTAGCGAGGTTTGTGGTGTCAGTGTGGTGCTTCGTGGTGCTTGTGCTGATTCAGAGCTATACAGCGAATCTCACATCTTTCCTCACAGTACAACGGCTTCAACCAGAGGTCACAAACTGGAAAGATCTCATAAAAAATAAAGAATACGTAGGGTACCAAACTGGCACTTTCGTGCTTCAACTTTTGAAAAATCAAGGATTCAATGAATCTCTGCTCATGCCTTTTGGTTCTGCCGAAGAATGCGATGAGCTATATTCCAATGGGACAATCGCAGCATCTTTCGATGAAGTGGCCTACCTTAGATTGATCCTTTCTGAGAACTGCACTAAATATGCCATGGTTGAACCAACTTTTAAGACTGCTGGTTTTGGCTTTGTAAGTTCTTCTACCCTACTTTTACAAATTAGCAAATGAGGTATGTATTTCGATTTTCGAGTATTTGGGTATTTTCGTTGCATTCATTTTTCTGTTTCCATGATCATTGTGTAGGCATTCCCCAAGAATTCACCTTTGACAGATGATGTCTCAAGGGCGATCTTGAATGTGACTCAAGGCGAAGAAATGCAACATATCGAGAATAAATGGTTCAAGAAACAAAATAATTGTTCTGATCTAAACACTTCTATTTCGTCCAACCATCTCAGCCTTAGTAGCTTCTGGGGTCTGTTTCTAATAGCAGGCATTGCTTCATTCTTGGCACTTCTCATCTTCGTGGCCAACTTCTTGTACGAACACAAGCACACGCTGTTTGATGACTCCCAAAATTCCTTCAGTAGAAAGTTAATGTTTTTGGTTAAAATCTTTGATGAGAAAGACGTAAAGTCTCATATGTTCAAGGAGAGTGCCGTTCATAATGTGAGTTCACCTATTACTCAAGGAAGTCCAAGCCCTTCGGCCACGCAGAGCACACCATTGCCTCAAAGTTCATCACAAAATAGGGAGTTTGAGCTAAGAAGAGTGTCTTCCGCTCAGAGCGTTGATCTTTTCACTCCACAACCGGAACAAGATGAAAATGAGGAAGGTTTTCACTCCGCAACCGGAACAAGATGAAGATGAGGATCGCTTATGTCCAATGTAAAGGTGAATTATAGAAAGAAGTTGCAAAAGTGCATAACAGGTTAGGCACTCTGGTTTCTCCTTTGTTTCTTGATGTAGAAACAGTAATATTGCTTTTGTTGACTCTATATTTTGACTTTAAACTAATCAAGGTTAAGATCCTTGTATTCATATGTTTGTTTTCAAACTCAGCGTAAAAGTTTGATTTCTTCTGAATTTGGATTTATTCTTCTTCCTTTTAGAGTTATATATATTAGAATTAAGGAGATTTGCAAAAATAACAAAAATTTCTTGTAATTTGCAAAATGTTACAAAAATATGTGTTACATAGAGTTATACTCGTGTAGCTCGACAAGATCACAAGCTCGAGCTAGAAGCGTAACAAGAATAAGAAAGACAAAGGTTTTACACACATCAGTATGTAACAGTAAACACGATCTTCGAAGTAGTGTTTTTCCTTTAGCAAACCCTCTCATCGAATTGGAGTCTTTTTCAGCCTTAAGTCTCTAACCCACGCTACGCAACTCGACGTCCTCCATTTATCCTCTAATGCATTAAATCGGACCAAATGCATTTCAAGTGAATCAATTCTTAAACACAATCGAATTTTATATTGTCACAAAAAAAAATTGTGAAAGTTGCGACCTACGTACGTGTAGATTCGTTGGTTCTATCCAAAATCATATGTGCAGTAATCTTTTGGGGATTAATGACCTTCATTTATTTTGAAAATATAATGTTGAAAAAATTATTATTATTTTTTTTGTTTTGGACTGAAACATTATACGTCTTCAACCTTCATGTCTTATTCTCTCGGAGACGTGTAAGAAATTGTGGTCCTCCAACAGCCAATACATTTTGTTCGATTAGATATGACACCCCATGACCAAAAAAAAAAAAAAAAAAAAAAAAAAGATATGACACACCCAAAAAACGCGTTGAACAACACAATTTCGTAGTAATACGATGTTCTTGCGCTAATATGGTGACAAATTACCTCTTATAGAAATTAAATTAAATTTTAAAAAATGCACTTAGAAAAAAAAACACTTTGTTCTGTTAAAAATTATAAAGTAACGGAGGAAGGCAGACTTCATTTACTTTAGGTATATGTTTTTGTTGTTAATTAGCTATCCCCACAAAATATACAAATTTTAAATATCATATTAAAAATTATATTCAGTGGAAATGATATAAGATATAATATATATACAATTCAAAGAATGATATAATATATATATATATATATATAAATAATTACGATCGACGCTTTTATTCTAGAACCATGTACCTCACTTGAGGTTGTTATTTTCTAGATTTTTAACATATAATAGAAATTATAGAAATTCTGTAGTGAATTGCTTTACAAAGAAATTTCTTTTGGCAATGTCTCCTCTGACACTTTCAAACCATTTTTTTTTTTCAGTCAACAGTAATCGTTTATTATTTTATGATTCTTTCTTTGATAACCAATTTTGGTATAGCATTTCAAAGTCTTTCATAGGTTTTAAGACTCGTTCAGAATCGATTTCTTTCCGCTGTATATATATCAGAGAATAAGAAGTTAAATAATTACAGAAAGTGTATGTCTCCTCTATCTTTGAATTATGATGAACCCTACAAAAACTAACAACACCTTTCTGAGGTACTTTGTCCTGTTTCTTTGGTTTTTTTCGCTCATGAAGGTTGGTTTAGGACAAAGTCAAACAAGTGAAATCAAAGTAGGAGTAGTTCTTGATCTTCAAACTAATTTTTCCAAGATCTGTCTCGCTTCAATTAACATGTCATTGTCCGATTTCTATGAGGATCATCCTAATTACCGCACAAGACTTGCCCTTCACGTCAGAGATTCCATGGAAGATACTGTTGAGGCTTCAGCTGCAGGTTCTTTACTTCTCTGTCTCTTGCTTTTTCACTACATGTAAGGCTTGTAGTAAAACGAAACATGTTACGTTAGGAACTTGGGTTACGGTTACGGCCAGACATGATTTAGCTGGTTACTATCTTCTTTGAATCGGAACCATTTAGATAACTATTATAAATCAAGAATATTATTAAATCTATTTGGTCTTTTTTTTTGTCAAAAAATCTTATTTGGTCTATGGTAACATTCTTGGTGAAGATTAATTGTTTAAACTACTGTTTTTTTTTTCCAAAAAAAAAAAACAAAAAAAAACCAATGCTAAGATCAATTTCTTGATAGACCAAGTCTTTGTTTTCTAGAAAGCCTTGGTGGCGAAGTATTAGATGAATAGTCAAAGATCATTGGTAACGTGTCATGGGATACGTTTACAATTAAACTTTTAACTCGTATGTAAATTAATATTGTCTCATTAATAATCAGAAAAATATATATTGTTTCGTCAATATCATCAAGTCTTAAAGTAATGTTGTTACATTTAATGAAATTTTAAATTTTTTCTTTGTGTTTGTTTGTGGTTCAAACAGCCTTGGACCTAATCAAGAACGAGCAAGTGAGCGCCATCATTGGACCAAGAAACTCTATGCAAGCAGAGTTTATGATCAGGCTCGCCAACAAAACTCAAGTAGCGACCATCACATTCTCTGCAACGAGCCCTCTTTTGACATCCATCAGAAGCCCTTATTTCTTCCGAGCCACTCTCAATGATTCATCCCAGGTCAAAGCGATTGCGGCCATTTTCAAATCCTTCGGGTGGAGAAGCGTCGTCGCCATTTATGCGGACAATGAGTTAGGGGAAGGAATCGTGCCCTACTTGTCTGACGCTTTACAAGATGTGCAAGTCCATAGAAGTGTGATCTCTCCCGAGGCTAACGATGATCAGATTTTAAAGGAACTTTATAAGCTCATGACGAGGCAGACGAGGGTTTTCGTTGTCCACATGGCCTCACGTCTCGCTTTACGGATTTTTCAGAAAGCTAGAGAGATTGGGATGATGGAGGAAGGGTATGTATGGTTAATGACCAATGGAATGACGCATATGATGAGACATATCGACGATGGTCATAGCTTAAATTCTATAGAGGGCGTGTTAGGTGTGAGGAGCCATGTCCCCAAATCGAAAAAGCTCGATGATTTCCGTTTGAGATGGAAAAGAGCGATAGCGAAAGAGAATCAATCAATGAGCGATGATCCAAACGTTTTTGCATTATGGGCGTATGATTCAATCACTGCATTGGCCATGGCCGCGGAGAAAACCAACTTAAACAGCTTGCGGTATGATAGTGGCAGCGCCTCGTCAAATAATATGACAGATTTGGGAACCGTAGGGGTCTCTCTCTACGGTCCAAGTCTTCGGAAGGCTCTCTTGGGTATAAAATTTACTGGTTTAGCAGGAGAGTTTAATCTCATAGACGGGCAGCTGGAGTCATCAAAGTTTGAGATCATCAATTTTATCGGAAATGAAGAGAGGATTATCGGATTTTGGACACCGAGAAATGGACTCGTGAATGCAAATTCAAACAAAACAAAGTCGTTCGGGCCAGTGATATGGCCAGGGAAGTCGACAGTTGTTCCTAAAGGATGGGAGACTCCAACTAACGGGCAGAAGATTAAAGTGGGCGTTCCATTAAAGAGTGGCTTCTTAAATTTTGTGGAGGTAATCACAGATCCGATCACTAACATAACAATCCCAAGGGGTTACGCCATAGACATCTTTGAAGCTGCTCTTAAGAACTTGCCATATTCAGTCATTCCACAATACTACCGTTTCTCGTTACCAGATGATGAGTACACTGACTTGGTCCAAAACGTCCATAACGGGGTTAGTTCCTTTTTTTCTTCCCATATTTTTACTTAAAAGAAAATATTAAAAGTTTAAGCAAAACTTAGAGTACACTTGGGAGGAAACCATATAAAATGTTTCTGGTCTCCTGTCTGAGGGGATGTACTGGTCTAAACCCAGAACCTTTTAGTTTTAGTAATTAAAAAAAAAAACACAATTAGTAACGAGTATACTAAACTATGTCTCAGATATAATAGATTATGTCTTTTTGTTATATGAGATCTCTAACATATTAGTTAATTGAAGCAGACTTGGGATGCAGTTGTTGGAGATGTAACTATCACAGCGAACAGGTCTTCTTATGTTGACTTTACGTTACCGTATACAGAGTCTGGAGTATCTATGTTGGTACCGGTGAGAGACAATGAGAACAAGAACACATGGGTGTTCCTCAAACCTTGGAGCTTAGGTCTATGGGTTACCACTGGTTGTTTCTTTGTCCTCATTGGTTTTGTTGTGTGGCTGTTCGAACATAGAGTCAACACCGACTTCCGTGGACCGCCTCACCACCAGATTGGCACTAGTTTTTGGTTCTCCTTCTCCACCATGGTTTTCGCCCACCGTAAGTTCTTACACCAATAATGTTAAATCGCTTCCATTTCAAAAATAATTTACTGTAAATGAGACTATGTTACGTTGTTTATTATATTAAATCGCAACTTATTTTTAATGTGACTATTTTTTTTTTTAATCAAGATTCTAATGATGAAGTAACTTGTGCGTGTGTGTACATAGGTGAGAAGGTAGTGAGCAACTTAGCAAGGTTTGTGGTGATTGTGTGGTGCTTTGTGGTGCTTATTCTCACTCAGAGCTACACAGCAAATCTCACCTCTTTCTTGACGGTACAACGTTTGCAACCAGTGACCACAAATATAAGCGATCTAATAAACAATGGGGACTGTGTAGGGTATCAACACGGGTCTTTCGTTAAAGATATTCTAATCAGTCAGGGATTTAAAGAATCTCGGCTCAAGTGTTTTGGTTCGTCCGTACAATGCGACGAGCTGCTGTCCAACGGCATTATCGCAGCAGCTTTCGACGAAGTGGCCTACCTAAAGGCTATCCTTTCTCAATACTGCTCCAAATATGCCATGGTGGAACCTACATTTAAGACTGCTGGTTTTGGCTTTGTAAGTTTCTTCTTTTTCTTATCAAAATTACAAAATAGGAAAAAGAAAAAAATAAAACAGTTATGAGTATTCCCGTCTTTTCATTGCTTGATCAATGTGTAGGCATTCGCCAAGAATTCACCTTTGACGCGAGATTTCTCAAGGGCTATCTTAAATGTGACACAAGGAGATGAAATGCGATACATCGAGAACAAATGGTTCCCGAAATCGAATGGTTGTCCTGATCCAAAGACCGCTCTTTCGTCCAACCGTCTCAGCGTCAGTAGCTTCTGGGGTCTGTTTCTAATAGCAGGTTTTGCTTCATTCTTGGCAATACTCGTCTTCGTGGCCATTTTCTTGTACGAACATAGGAACACACTATGTGATGATTCCGAAGATTCCTTGTGGAAAAAGCTAAAGCTTTTGTTCAGAATCTTCGATGAGAAAGACATAAAGTCGCATAATTTCAAAAACAGTGCCGTTCATAATGTGAGTTCACCTATGATTCACTACACTCCAAGCCCTTCAACTATGCAAATCATACCAAGGCCGCAAAGTCCATCACAAAACAGGGAGTTAGAGCTAAGAAGACTGTCTTTTTAGCTCCAACGAAGAACGCTTCTCTACGCAAGCGATACAACAGGAAGTTGATATTGAAGGTGGAGTTGAACAATAGAGAGAACTTTCGAAAACTCCATAACAAGTTATAGATAATCTAGGTTCGCTCCATACATATTATTTTATTTTTTTGTTAAGAATGTAAATATTCATTTAAAATGAACATGTTTAGGTTTTACAAGGAATGCAACACCAAATGATTTGTTCCTATGGCAAAAAAAAAGATTAAAAACATAGAAGTAAAAATCAAATTTGAAATTCAGTCAATATATCGACAGGGAGCAAACAAGCTCACGTCGAATAGATCTTATATAGAATTGATCTTTCGAGTGCTTGCCAACTCAATATTTAAAGAAGACACTTTAATCTATTTTTATTAGATCTCATGCACTTCTATTACTTAACTAGAGCTAATCACATCGTAGCAGAAGCGTCTACAAATAAAAAAATGAAATAGGACGAGTTCTAAAAATTAAGGTGAACCAAGACGTCAGTTTTTGAGTTTGACCACTCGTGGGATCGATTGATCATATATGTCATCAATCTGTACCATAAGTTGTCGAGTTTACCTAGCTAGTGGGAGAGAGGCACTGCATGGCTCAGAGCAACAATGAAAACTTCCTATGTATATAGTGACGGGAGGTTTAAGGCATGTTACTAGTGTTGAATTAGTAAAGCCCATGTCCAACTCCTCCTCTTAGTATGATATTGTCCGCTTTGGGCCAAGGCCGCACGGATTTGTTTTTGGGCTCCTTCCCAAAAGGCCTCATTCTAGTTGGAGTTGGACTTCCTTTATATATCACACCGTTACTTTCTAATCTTCCGATGTGGAACGTTGGTTTGACTCCAACAATCTCCCCTTCAAACCAAGGACCACATGTAGATTTTAACACGTCTCTTCGAGATGCTTAACTCCATCTCGAACACGATCCCTCACTCGGACCGATAATAAGCCCCTTTCTCGGGCCCCCATTACTCGGGTTGAGGTATGTCCGCATCCACTTTTTTTTCAAGGTCCACCAGATTCTTAACCTTGGGCTCTGATACCATGTTGAATTTGTAAAGCCCATGTCCAACTCCTCCTCTTAGTATGATATTGTCCGCTTTGGGCCAAGCCCGCACGGATTTGTTTTTGGGCTCCTTCCCAAAAGGCCTCATTCTAGTTGGAGTTGGACTTCCTTTATATATCACACCGTTACTTTCTAATCTTCCGATGTGGGACGTTGGTTTGACTCCAACAACTAGATCTAAGTAAACGAGCATTTCCATTAGCATCCATTCATTCCCAACAATCGTAGCGGAAGAGGGCTCTATGTCAAGGGGATTAGCCGCCATAAGTTCTTGGAAAGATCCTTTGGAATTTGCCTTATACCAACCTTGACATTCAATTATTGCAAGTTTGATGTCTCGTGTTTTTATCAGTTTAAATAGTTTTCGGTCAAGAAACATAGTCAAGAAGAGGAAAAAAAAAAAGACTCGAGTAATTACAACTTACAAGTTCAAAACATTCGTTTTGCATGATTATTATATATATGTCTCGACCAGAAGATCCAACAATTCACTATATCATGATAGCAAACCCTTTCTACAAATTGGGGACTTCTTTTAAGCATCTTAGGCTCTAACCCAAGCTAAACCACTCGAGGTCCCCCGGTTATCCTTTCATGTATTAAACTGGACCAGATGCATTTCAATTGAATCAATTCTTCAACACAATCGAATTTTATTTAATTGTCACAATAATTTATATCAAGCCTAAAAATTGTTAAAGTCGTGAACTGCGTACATGTAGATTCGTTGGTTCTACCCATGTGCAGCAACTTTTTGGGATTAACGTCTTTATCATTGTTTTGGAAATCATGTTGACAAAATTAAGATTTCTTTTGGATTTGCCCACATTAGACGTCTTCATATGCCTTATTCCCGGACACGCGCAAAAATCTGGTCCTCCAACGGCCAAAAACATTGGGTTTGATGCGGCATGTCATACCCAAAAACGCGTTGAACATTGTCCTTGTAGTAATAGTCTAATATGGTGGCAAATTAATTACCTTATATAAAAGTAAAAATAAAATTACCCATGCACTTAAAATATACGGTATTAATAAATAAATAAAAAATTCTGACGCTCCGAGATGGAATTTTCCATTGATTTACATCCATAACGATTTGGTCAAGATCTCAACTATTAAGAATTGGTCCACCCTTTGAAAGTCTTGATAAAAGGTATTTTTAAAAATCTACGTTTAATTTAATTAAATTATTGAAATATAGGATTGTCAATTATTCTAACAACACACTTTTTTTTTTTTTTTTGTGCAAAATTCTAACAACACACTTAATAAACATATTGTTTGTAAAAATCCACAGACATACTTAAAAAGCCCAACAAATTTGTTTTTATAGAAAATGATCTGTACATTTTTTTTTCCTATGTACATGACCTCAAATAATCTTACCTAAAAAAATACCACCTAAATTTATATGTAAATATTTATTTGAAGAGTTTAAAGAGATTTTAAGTAGACAAGTTTACATGAGATCTTCTGTGTGGAGCAGGTGCAAGCGTTAGATATGGATCTTCGTAGAGGTCAGACGGTAGAATTACCCGTCATATGAGTAGCCGATGTATTATTTATCATGATTTGCAATTGAATAATAATAATCCAGTGTTAAAAAAAAATTTATATATAAATATTTTTTATATACATTACCTAAAATAATCTTACCTAAAATATAACACCTAAATACATATATGTCATGGCTTCATTAATTTGTGCCTTGGGCCGGACGTGCGGATAACTGTGACTCATTGGACACGTAGGCTATGTAGCTTTGTTTTGCAACCACAATTTATCTTCAAAGTCACAATTTACAAACCATTTTTTATTTTTTTTATAGTCAACACTATTTTTTATTATTTTATGTCTCCTCCTTTGAGAAACTAATTTTCGTATAGCAGCATTTCTCTGTCTTTCATAAAGTTAAGACTCTTTCAAACCGATCCTTCCTCTGTATATATATATATAACAGGAAAGGGAAAGTTAGAGAGAATCACATAAAGTGTCGGTCTCCTCAATCTTTGGATGATAATGATGATGAACCCTAAAAAAACTAATACCACCTTTCTGACTTACTTTGTCCTTCTCGTTTGGCGGTTTTCGTCGATGGAGGTTGGTTTAGGACAAAACCAAACAAGTGAAATCAAAGTAGGAGTAGTTCTTGATCTCCAAACAACATTTTCCAAGATCTGCCTCACTTCTATTAACATGTCGTTGTCCGATTTTTACGAGGATCATCCTAATTACCGCACAAGACTTAAGCTTCACGTTAGAGATTCCATGGAAGATACTGTTCAGGCTTCAGCTGCAGGTTTGTTACTTCTCTATGTCTTGCTTCTCAGATGCATGTAAGGAATTCTTCAGATTTATTAATTATTAGTAGTAGTTGAATGAAACATATTACATAGGAACTTAGGATATACGGCCAGACATGATTTTGCTGGTTACTATTTTAACTCAATCTGATCAAAGTGTCTTCTTTGTGGTCAAATGTCTATGGTAAGAGCAATCTCGTCTAATGTCTATGGTAAGAAAAATCTCTTGAAAGACAAAGTCCATTTTCCTTAATTATATTCTAGAAAGTCGTGGTGACGTTAATTATATCCCTATTATTAGTCTCGTTATATCCCTATTATTAGTCTCGTTAATTATATTAACTCATGAGTCCTAAGATATTAGATGAATAGCCAAAGACCATTGGTGACATGTCATATAATATCTCTACAATTAATGTTTTAACTCTTTATGTAAATTAATATCGTCTCTTTAGTTATCATAAAGATAGGATATTATTGACTCCGAATTCGTAACTGTTTTTGTTGACGTCAATGGACTGATTGTATGTTTGCTTCCATGTTTTTTATTTCTTTTTTGGCATGAGACCAATGTATAGGAATTACTTAATTGTAAGTCCTAACCCTTTTCATTTTAATGAAATATTTAAATTCATATCAAATAAAAAATATTTAAAGATCGGATATTTAACTAGTTTCGATAATCTTCAAGTCTTAAAAGTGGTCTTAACCTTTCTTCTTTTCTTTGTGTTTGCTTGTGGTACAAGCAGCCTTGGACCTAATCAAGAACGAGAAAGTGAGCGCCATCATCGGACCAAGAACCTCCATGCAAGCCGAGTTTATGATCAGGCTAGCCAAAAAAACTCAAGTACCGACCATCACATTCTCAGCAACAAGCCCTCTTTTGACATTCATCAAAAGCCCTTACTTTGTCCGAGCCACTCTCGACGACTCATCCCAGGTCAAAGCCATTGCGGCAATTTTCAAAAAATTTGGGTGGAGAAGGGTTGTCGCCATTTATGCGGACAACGAGTTCGGTGAAGGATTCATGCCTTTCTTTTCTGACGCTTTACAAGACGTGGAAGTCAACAGATGTCAGATCGCTCCGAAGGCTAACGATGATCAGATTCTAGAAATACTTCTTAAGCTCAAGAAGGGGCTCACGAGAGTATTCGTCGTCCACATGGAATCACGTCTCGTTTTCCAGGTTTTTCAGAAAGCTAGAGAGATCGGGATGATGGAGGAAGGGTATGTATGGTTAATGACCAATGGAATGACGCATATGATGAGACATATTGTCCACGGTCGTAGCCTAAATACTATAGAAGGCGTGTTAGGTGTGAGGAGCCATATCCCCAAATCGAAGAAGCTCAAAGATTTCGGTTTGAGATGGAAAAGAACGTTCCAAAAGGAGAATCCATTAATAAAGAATGATGTAGATGTGAACGTTTATGCATTATGGGCATATGACTCGATCACTGCATTGGCCATGGCCGTGGAGGATACCAACTTAAACAGCTTGCGGTACGATAGTGGCAGTGCCTCGTCAAATAAAATGACAGATTTGGGGACCGTAGGGGTCTCTCGCTACGGTCCAAGTCTTCTAAAGGCTCTCTCGGGTGTAAAATTCAATGGTTTAGCAGGAGAGTTTAATCTCATAGACGGACAGCTAGAGTCATCAAAGTTTGAGATCATCAATTTTATCGGAAATGAAGAAAGGATTATCGGATTTTGGACACCGAGGAATGGACTTGTGAATGCAAATTCAGACAAAACAACGTCCTTCGGGCCAGTGGTATGGCCAGGGAAGTCGAAAGTTGTTCCTAAAGGATGGGAGATAAAGAAGATTAAAGTGGGTGTTCCAGTAAAGAAAGGCTTCTTCAAATTTGTGAACGTAACGAAAGATCCGAACACTAACGAAACAATCGCAACGGGTTATGCAATAGACATCTTTGAAGCTGCTCTTAAGGAATTGCCATATCCAGTCGAACCTGAATACGTCAGTTTCTTCGACTCTCAAGTTGACTACAACAATTTGGTGTACCAAGTATATGAAGGGGTTAGTTCTTTTCTTCTTCCCATATATCTACTTAAAAAAAAAAAAAACAAATTTACACATTCTCAAAATTCCATTGTAATTAAAAAAAAAATTAGTTCTTTTTTGGATGTGAGATTTCTAACATGTTAACTTATTAATTAATTAAGCAGAAGTGGGATGCACTTGTTGGAGATATAACCATCACAGCGAACAGGTCTTTGTATGTTGACTTTACGTTACCGTACACAGAGTCTGGAGTATCTATGTTGGTACCGGTGAGAGACAATGAGAACAAGAACACATGGGTATTCCTCAAACCTTGGAGCTTAGACCTATGGGTTACTACCGGTTGCTTCTTCGTCTTCATTGGTTTTGTTGTGTGGCTGTTCGAACATAGAGTCAACACTGAATTCCGTGGACCGCCTCGCTACCAGATTGGCACTAGTTTTTGGTTCTCCTTCTCCACCATGGTTTTCGCGCACCGTAAGTTCTCACACCAATCAAGAATTGAATCCAAATGTGTCTATATATTAGATTAAATTACAACTTATTTTCAATGTGATATTTTTTTAACAAAATAGCAAGATTCTAATAGTAACGTGAACTTGTGCATGTGTATATAGGAGAGACAGTAGTGAGCAATTTAGCAAGGTTTGTGGTTGTTGTGTGGTGCTTTGTGGTGCTTGTTCTCACTCAAAGCTACACCGCAAGTCTCACCTCTTTCCTCACGGTACAAAGTTTCTTACCAACGGTCACAAATGCGAACGATCTCATCAAGAATAATGAAACTGTTGGGTACCAAGGCGGCGCTTTCGTTAAAGATATTCTATTAGCTGAGGGATTCAATGAATCCCTGCTAATGCCTTTTGGTTCTGCCCCAGACGGCGACGACTTTTTGTCCAACAGAACAATCGCAGTAGCTTTCGACGAAGTGGCCTACCTTAATGCTATTATTTCTCAATCCTGCTCTAAATATGCCTTGGTTGAACCAACATTTAAGACTGCTGGTTTTGGCTTTGTAAGTTACTTCTTTTTCATTCCTTTCAATTTACTTTTACAAAATAGGAAACCAAAATACACATTTCGAGTATTCGGTATTTTCATTGCTTGTTTCCATGATCAATGTGTAGGCATTCCCCAAGAATTCTCCTTTGACAGGAGATGTCTCAAGGGCGATCCTGAATATGACTAACAACAATGTAACACAAGCAATCGAGAACAAATGGTTCCCGAAAACGAATGGTTGTCCTGATCCAAAGACCACTCTTTCGTCCACCCGTCTCAGCCTCAGAAGCTTCTGGGGTCTGTTTCTAATAGCAGGTATTGCTTCATTCTTAGCAATACTCGTCTTCGTGGCCATTTTCTTGTACGAACAAAGGCACACACTATGTGATGATTCCGAAGATTCCTTGTGGAAAAAGCTAAAGCGTTTGGTCAGAATCTTCGATGAGAAAGACATAAAGTCGCATGGTTTCAAAAACAGTGCCGTTCATAATGTGGGTTCACCTTTGACTCTATACACTCCGAGCCCTTCAACTGTGCAAATCACATCACGGAGCCCATCACAAAACAGTGAGTTTGAGCTAAGCAGAGTGTCTTTTAGCCCCAGCGATGAACGTTTCACTATGCAACCGATTCATCATGAAGATGAAGAATCTGATATTGAATGTGTGGTTGAACAATAGAGAGATGTTTAGAAAACTCCATTAACAAGTTATAGATAATCTATTAATCAAAAAAAGATATAGAAAATCTAGGTTCGCTACATATATATGTTCTTCCATGAAAGTTATTTATTCTTGTATATATCAAAAAGTTTGTATAGATTTTATAGGAATTATTATACTGAATTCATCTTTGCCTACTCAATATGTGAAAGAAGACACTTATGTAGTTGCGTTTTTACATCAAACGCACTTCTATTACTCAATTAGAGTTTGGTGCAGCAAGTACAGAGATGTCTACAAATAAAAATACGAACATTTATATTTTAGAATAGTATACCTAAGAGTACTTAAGCCCAAACCCAAAAAGAAACAGAAAAAAAAAAAGACTGACTACAACAACTAAATTTTTTTTTTTTTTTTATCATTATGCGATCGCCGACCAGAAATGATTATGAGAATAATAGTAAGAACATTTATATTTTTATAACAATATACCTAAAACTTACAGAAAAAAATTAATTAAAGAGAGAAAAAAAATTAATTAAAGAGAAGTTTCTTAAGGAGGAGGTAAAGTTGAAGTGTGAGTAGCTGAGGAGTTTCAGCAAAGCTGTTACTGCATTTTGCAGTGATCTCTGGTTCGTCTGCGTACGTGGATTTCTCAGGATGTCACGGGCTACGTTACTTTTTCAAACCTTCAAATGTTATTTTTAAAGATCCTTCCCCAACTTATCCACTACGCAGCCTTTTCACCACAACCAATGACCATAGACACCAATTTTAAGTGTTATTAATTTACTGAGATAACTCAAGTTTAAGTATGTAACTAATTACCAAATACCAACATAAGATTTAAGTCTTCCAAAACAGTTTAGAAAAGATTTTCATAAGATGGTGGTCAAGGATCCTATAAAAATTCAAATCTCATGACTATTAATAGTAATCAAAAAATACTTTTCTTTGCATAATATATATTTTTAAAATTGATAATTTTACAAAACCCCAAATTCTTGAATCTTTGGAAATTAGGTTGAAAGTTCGAAACACTTTGTGCAGATTGGTCATTATATTATTCTCAGTTCAAGTATTTACTTTAGTACTAATTTGGTAAATGACAGTAACTGAAACTATTTTATTTAAGAAAATGATAAGTTGTAACGTTGTTATTCAGGAATAACAAAAGGATACCGACAACAAAATTAGAAAACTTTATGTGCTATTTTATTGACAGTAATTTAATATATATATATATATATATTCATATGGTATTTCCAAACTAATATACCATATATTTATGATAGATTTATAAAAATGATATTTTAGATGTTCACATAAATAACCCTAAATGATATTTTACAGAAAAATTATGTATTTGTAATAGTTAACTGACCGGAGCAAAACTGGTTAAATTTTCTAAATTGATAATTTAGATATTCACCTAAAAGATTAAAGGAAAATACTTAGGTTCACCCCAGGGGTGAACCTTTAAATTCACCCAACAGATTATAGCCAATCGTTTTGCCATGTCATTACTAATTAACAGAACTAAAAAAAATTAAAAAAAAACATAATTAAAAAACAAAAAGGAAAATCGACGTATCATAACCTTAACGCCGTCGACAAATGAGTGGTTAGGGTTTAGATTTTACAATTAAAACGAAATTAGATATCGGTTTGGGTTGACAAATGAGTGGTTAGGATTTAGATTTTACAATTAAAACGAAATTAGATATCGGTTTGGGTTGACAAATGAGTGGTTAGGGTTTAGATTTTACAATTAAAACGAAATTAGATATCGGTTTGGGTTGACAAATGAGTGGTTAGAGTTTAGATTTTACAATTAAAACGAAATTAGATATCGGTTTGGGTTGACAAATGAGTGGTTAGGGTTTAGATTTTACAATTAAATTAAACGAAATTAGATATCGGTTTGGGTTGACAAATGAGTGGTTAGGGTTTAGATTTTATAATTAAAACGAAATTAGATATCGGTTTGGGTTGACAAATGAGTGGTTAGGGTTTAGTTAAAATCGATGGAAATTGATTTTGGCTAACGAAGAAGATGAAGTCGAAGAACCGTGTTCACCGTCGACGGCGTTAAGGTTATGATACGTCGATTTTCCTTTTTGTTTTTTTAATTCTGTTTCTTTTTATTTTTATTTTTTTTTAATTCTCTAATATTAGTAATGACATGACAAAACGATTGGCTATAATCTGTTTGGTGAATTTAAAGGTTCACCCCAGGGGTGAACCTAAGTATGGTTCAAGATTAAACATGTTACGAAGAAATTATAAAATGACGGGGATAAAATCATCTAATTTTGATCCTTTATTAATTTAATCATAATGGCTAAAGAAAAATTTTCCTTTTTGTTTTTTTAATTCTGTTTCTTTTTATTTTTATTTTTTTTTAATTCTCTAATATTAGTAATGACATGACAAAACGATTGGCTATAATCTGTTTGGTGAATTTAAAGGTTCACCCCAGGGGTGAACCTAAGTATGGTTCAAGATTAAACATGTTACGAAGAAATTATAAAATGACGGGGATAAAATCATCTAATTTTGATCCTTTATTAATTTAATCATAATGGCTAAAGAAAAATTTTTTTTTTTTTTTTTGGGCAAAGATTTCCTTCATTCAATCAAACGACAATACAAGGATAGAGAGGATTCAAGGATCCAAAGTTTAGTACATGAAAGAGAAGAACATTCAACAATACGATACAAAGATAGATTAGATAGTACGACTTTAAATCCACAAGCACTTGTAGACGATAGCTAAATAGCATATTGGCACAAGCAAATTCTTGGTGAGTCGAAGACACTTCCACGAGCACTTCGGGAGGTGAGATATTAGTCACGATCGATTGACATAGTGACGTTGAAGATGATTCCAAAACCTTGAATCTCGCCGGCACGAGAATCTCTACACAAAGTAGTAGAATGGTATGGAAAATTGGTTGCTTTCGCGGCTCGAAAACCGGAAGCCAAAGGTTGTAGCTTGTAGCTAGAGTTCTCTCCATATAGGAGGAAAGGGTTCTCTCCATATAGGAGGAAGGGGTTCTCTCCATATAGGAGGAAGGGGTTCTCTCCATATAGGAGGAAGGGGTTCTCTCCATATAGGAGGATAGGGTTCTCTCCATATAGGAGGAAGGGGGAAAAGAGTTCTCCTTGAAAGGGAAAGGTTGTATCAAGCGTTGTAGATAGCTCCATAAGCAAAGATTAGTGGTTGTGCACTGCTTGAGATTGGATAGCCGTCTTGCGAGCAAAATAAGGGTTCTTTGATGATAATAGAAAGACCAAAGCATAGGAGTCGATTTCCATCTCCGGTGGAGTCTTCGGCCACAGAGACTGGAGAAACGAAACAACGATGAATTTGGCCTTAGCATAATGATTGAGAGTACAGACCTGGGCTTTGCAAATTGTGAAGTAGGTCCACAAAGTTTGGTGATGGGCCAAGTCTTTGGTGATGGGCCGAAATTGAAGAATAGGCCCACTAGGTAAAACCCTAATTTTCTTTTGCATCTGTAGTTGGAGGGCACTGAACGGCGGCTGCGCGACGACGGATCTAGGATCAGAGTTTTGCTTATCGTCGCCGGAAGAGAAGTCTTCTTCGTGGTATGGTTGTCCCTGGAAATCGGGATTGCAAGAGAGAGGTCGAGATTCTCAGATTTTAACAAGCAGAAGTTCTTTACCCGGAAGAGGGTAGCGTCGTGCACCGTCGACGGCTCCACCGGACATGGTGCAACTGACGGTCCAAGAGTGGGATCTCTTGCCATCAACGAAATCCGGTGGAGGTTAGCTTCTACATCGATCTGAGTTGGTCCAGATTGAAAGAATTGATGCGGTTCTGTTAGCACTGGCTTTGCTATGGGGTGTGTGAACGGAGGATGACACGGGAGAAGGGTCGCCGGACAGCTTCTCCGTCCTCTGTCACTGCCGCTTGAAAGATCTTGGATGCTTGACAGGAGAAAAAAGTTTCGAGATGATTGAGATGAGAGCCAAAACAAAATTAAAGTGCTAAAGAGTTTGCAAAGGTGGCGAGAAGAAAGAAAAGAGTCCCGACGCCGGCGAGCCGAAGCTGCACCGGCGCCGGAAGGCGAGACTAGACAACGCTTCTCGATGTTAGTGTCTGAGAGAGAAAACTGTTCAACAGTCTTTAATCTAATATCAAATCATCTGTCTAATGGCTAAAGAAAATATATCTCATTTTCTTAATTATCAAGTTATCAATTGTTGTCATCAAGTGGAAAAATTCTTTGTTTTATCTAAGTGGAAAAATTCTTTATTTTACCTTCAAATGTCATAGTGTATACAAATATACGTAAAATAATTGACTATCACATCGTACACAAGAAAGATTCATCCTCATAAAACAAAAATGGAAAAAATCAAACGTAGTTTTTGTTTAGCTAATGGATGTTTCAATATTTTCTACAAGAAAAAAGAAAAAATAGGAGTTTAACTTTGCTAGATTTTTTCCTTCTGACAAGAGAACTCAACCATACAACATTTTCAGTGGATCCCATTTATCTCAAAGAAAAAATTGATGAACTAAGGTCTTTGTTTTTTGTGGTCACTAAAGTGTAGTGTGGGGTTAGCCAAAGGGCAAGTAAAATAAAAACGCTAATACAGTCCAAATACACAAATACCAATGAATTTTTTTGTTCCGTACGTACATACTCTCTTATCAACATAAGATATAAAATCATCCATGTATGGAACAGCCAAGGATATCAAACAATAACCACATAAAGATTACTGCGCCGAAAGGTTTGTGCGTATAAAATATCTGTAGTATCTATAAGTAAAAATAGAAATAGTAAAAGTAAATTGTTTTTTTTTTAATAATTTGGGTGATCCGGTTTAAACAAATCCGATTAATTCTAAGCATGTTTATGGAATAATTTTTAATGAAAATGGAACTTGAAATAGTTCATTACAACCTTCTTTGTGATTACAATCACTAGTACCACGCCAATATAGACTAAAATCAATTGTTGATAAGAAAACATGTAAGATCAGTTCTGAATTATATAATGGTATATATCTTCTAGGTATTCTATTTGTAGCCTATACGCAATTCCCAAGTTTGTGTTTATTGGACCAAAGAACCGTCGGCAAATTTCTGAACTGTTACGAAAGTAAATACAAAAAAAAATATAGATTTACGGTCTTTATTTTATTTTTGCATATATTAGCTATATTTCTTGGCGGCAAAATTGTGATTATTATTTATAAATTTTTCATAAATATAAAAATAAAAAAGAAAGGCCAAGAATGAAGTGTCTTTCCACCTCAACTATAGCTATATAAACCCCTCAATACTCTTCAAGCAAAAGTCACTAACAAGAACGAACATACACACAACTCCTAACTATAACTATATATTCATATATAACAATAATTCACTTAAATCACTTCCGAATAATGCAAATGTCATCATCGTCATCATCATCTTCAATTTTCTTCTACTCTCTTTATGATGATGTATCACTAATCAAAATAACAAGCGTAGTAGTTGTAGTAGTAGTGTTACTGCTTCAATGGCGGTTGCACCGGAAAGAGAAGAGACGACGGCTACCGCCTGGCTCCATGGGTTTGCCTTACATCGGAGAAACACTCCGCCTCTACACAGAGAATCCCAATTCTTTCTTCGCCACTCGCCAAAACAAGTACTTTTCTTCTTCTACGTAGTTACCATTAACAGGCATGAATTATTTATATCATTAACTTTAATTAAGTGTATCTTTAATTGTATTTTTTTAACCAATAAATTTTATGGTAAAAGTTTGAAGGATATCAAATCTTTTCTAGTCCTAATTCGAGAAAGTTGTGGACCGCAAAGCAATAATTATATTGTCACAAAAAAAAAAAACATATTTTAAAAAAATTTAACCAAATCATGGTAGTATGATGGTTGAAAGATTCACATTATCAATGCAACCTTATATGCTTTAAATGATAAAAATATGCTTTTGCACAAATTACGAAAAATTTGTCTAATTGTGAAATATCCGATCCGTAGGTATGGGGATATATTCAAGACGCACATATTGGGATGTCCATGTGTGATGATAAGCAGTCCAGAGGCAGCTCGAATGGTGTTAGTGAGCAAAGCTCACTTGTTCAAGCCAACTTATCCTCCTAGCAAAGAGCGTATGATTGGACCAGAGGCTCTTTTCTTCCACCAAGGTCCCTACCATTCTACCCTCAAGCGGCTCGTTCAGTCTTCCTTCATGCCTTCTGCTCTCAGACCAACCGTCTCTCACATCGAGCTCCTTGTCCTCCAAACCCTCTCCTCTTGGACATCTCAAAAGTCCATCAACACCCTCGAATACATGAAACGAGTATGTCTTTTTTGGTCTATTTTGGGTTATATGCATGGACGGTCCCTTGAGGCATTCCAAAAGAAATATTGACAAAAAGATTTCCAAATTTTGCGGGCCTCACTTTTTCAAAGGAAAATTAGGAATTAACAATATATATTCCTTCCATTTCTTAACAATAGATGTTCTGAAAAAAAAAATGCTGTAAAGATATATTTTTTGTATTTTTTATATTAAATATGTGTACAAAATCTAAACTATACAATTTTTTATTTACACCTTTTAGATTTTGAATAGTAGAACAGTGGTGTTTGAGGATCCGCTATGGTTTTTTTTTTTTTTTTTTGTATCGAATCTCTATGAAAGTATTGATTTGAGAGGAAATTGGATATGTGGGTGTAGTATGCATTCGACGTGGCGATCATGTCAGCGTTTGGGGACAAAGAGGAGCCCACTGAAATTGAAGAAATTAAGCTTCTTTATCAACGTCTAGAAAAGGGTTACAACTCCATGCCTCTCGACCTACCTGGCACACTTTTTCATAAATCCATGAAGGTATATTATAATTTATGAACTATGTATACATGATATGAAGCTCATGATCGGTGTAGATAGAGATGATTCTTTAAATTCTCTTAACGGAATTTTGTACGTAGAAATGTGACAAGTCTTTGTAGAATTGAAAAATACCACAAACAATTGAAAAACAAAATTGTACAGTATGGGTTTTTTGGGGACCACATGTGTGCGATATTATTTGACATAGGTTTAGATTCTTTTCACAAAAACATAAAGACAAAGTCATCTTCAAGCTATATGTTTGATGTGATAAAAATACTTCCAATTCATGTTATTCTATTTACTGAGTGTTGAACAAAAAAATTTGACGGGGCTATAGTAGAATTGTTAAATAAAAATGTTCTCTTTTTTTTTTCTTGTAATTGGAAAAATCAGGCAAGAAGGGAATTAAACGAGGAATTAAGAAGAGTGATAGAGAAGAGAAGAGAGAGTGGGAGAGAAGGAGGACTATTGGGTGTGCTTCTCGGAGCAAAGGATCAGAAACGTAACGGGTTAAGCGATTCACAAATCGCTGACAATATCATTGGTGTTATCTTCGCCGCCACCGACACCACCGCTTCTGTCTTAACTTGGCTACTCAAGTACTTGCACGACCACCCCAATGTCCTCCAAGAAGTCTCCGTAAGCAACTTTCTCTGTTTTTATTTGTTTAGTGCTTATCTTTTGCATGTTCGTATCTTTTGGAGAGATCATGTAGCAAATTGATGTTATCGCAACATTATTTATTTAAATCACATGCAAATGACGTACTATTTATATATGTTTAGTTTTGTTACTGCATGTGTTTTCCTAATTTTAATTAAAAAAATTTGGTTTACTAGCCAAGAAGTCATTTCATTATTCTTATGTTAATTTTTGTTTTAATTTTAAAAGAGGGAGCAAGTCGGCATTCGACAAAAAATAAAAGAAGAAAATCGAGGAATCTCATGGGAAGATACAAGAAAAATGCCTCTGACCACAAGGGTATATACCATTTCAATATATTGACAAAAAAAATTGTAGTGAGAAAAAAAAATTGTAGTGATGATGTCATAATATTGGATCGTACAATCAATTGATGGGTATACGTATTTGGGTAGGTGATACAAGAGACACTAAGAGCAGCAAGTGTATTGTCCTTTACATTTAGAGAAGCAGTACAAGACGTCGAATTTGAAGGCTACTTGATCCCAAAGGGTTGGAAGGTTCTTCCTCTTTTCCGGCGAATTCATCACTCTCCCGAATATTTTCCCGATCCCGAAAAATTTGATCCTTCTAGATTCGAGGTACGTATATCTATATAATCAAATAAGATTATCGACTACGTAGATATATATATGCATGGTAGCTAGATAAGGTGACTGAGACATGGAACGATGACTTTGACTACTTTTCTCTTAGACTAGTCCTATGGTATATGGATGGGTTTTTACATTACTATAAATCATTGTTGGTGAAAGATAGAAAGATGCATAACGAGTAAAACATAGAACGAAATCAATGATCCAGGGTTTAGGTCAACTGTGTGGGGACTTTGATGGACTTACATTGCATGTAGTGACATCTTGTAATGTCGACAGGTGGCACCAAAATCTTACACGTACATGCCATTTGGAAATGGAGTGCACTTATGTCCAGGAAGTGAGCTGGCTAAACTTGAGATGCTTATCCTCCTCCACCACCTCACTACTTCCTTCAGGTATTTTAATTGTTTTTAAAAATAATTTTATCGGAATTAATTTTTATGGAAAAAATCTTTTTTTTTTGTGTTTTGTGTCTTAGTCTTACTATGTCCAAAGTCCTTCACCAAATTAGATGTTTATGAAGTTTAATTTGAATTTTCAGTCTCTATTCTTCCGAGTTTCAAATCTATCAAACATAAAGCTAACACCACCCTCCTCTGGATATTTATAACAATTATTTTGCATTTTTTAATATATATTCTACATTACTCCAAAACTATTATAAGACGTCATCACTTTATGATGTCATATATGCATTAAAATTGTTTTTTTTTTTTATAGTAATTTCGTGTTTTATTGAAGATGTTTGGTTGAACTTGTGATGATAATAAAGGGTCATTGGACCCATGACGAGAAAAAAAAACTTGTGATGATCAAGAGTTGGAAAGAGATATCCAGCTGTATAAGAGATCTAAAAAGAATCAATCTTGATTTTGTTTCTATTCTTGAGAACTTATTGAGTAGATATTTGTTTTTTTTTTGTGTGTCTGTGTTAGTAAATAAAGTAGATATATGTTGATAACAATAATTTGTAGTACCCCAAAATAATTTCTCAAAACATGTGAATCGGCGACCTGTCAAATTAGTACCTTACTCATATGGTCCAACATAAAAGATGTGAATCTAGTTTAATCTCATATTGTTTGTAAAATATAGTCTTACTAGTTTTCATCAAACTACTGATGATTGAATAATAATTTAATGATGTTTGGATATTAATTTGCAGATGGGAAGTGGTAGGAGGCGAGGAAGGAATACAGTATGGTCCTTTCCCTGTGCCCAAGAAGGGTTTACCAATAAGAGTAACTCCAATTTAAGCCTAAGGCATATTTGGAAGTTCAATTTTGGCTTTAACTTTAAAATTGGCCTCCAATTTTGGTCCGTTTTCTTTTGTAAATATATTATTCTCCAAATTTTATGTAAAGTTGCAATTAAATGAATTTTATTTTAATTGGTTGAACCATTTTAATTAAATATCTTTGAAATCTATTATATATATCTCCCATTGACTTATTGCTATCATCCAACTAGCTTATTGCAATCATGCTGCGACGGTTGCGTTGAAATATTTGTGTTTATGTTTAAAGCCGAGGCAAACACAAATTTTAGAGGAAATTACATATATAAAAATTTATTTTGTCAACTACTGAAATTAATTAGAAAAAAATACTTCCTAAAAAAAACTACTGAAATTATTTCTTATAAGCGAATGATGATCCAAGTATTTAGATATTAAACTTGATATATTGAATCTAAATTTAATTTCCATTTATCTTTGATTTCGATATCTTAATTTGTTGTGAATCTACACTAGATTATAAGTCTCTGGGATTCTAAATATTTGATCTATTAATTTCTGGAACTGGTATGTTCTTATTTTTCCTTTCTTCAGTATCGGATCTTTGTTTAAGATTCCGTTCAGACATAAAATGCTGAAGTAGACGTAATTGTTTGTACGGAAACAAACGTATTCTATTTACATAGTTGTAAAGTTTAATTGGTAGTATTATTATCTATAGCTGAGCTTTTTTATTTTTTTTACAGAACGAGTATATTAATTAGTGAGTTATACATAGTCATTAGTAACTAACCAATTCGATTATAAAACAATTATCACATTATCATGTCACAAACACGGAAGTAGATAAATCCTTGAACCATGCAAGGGAGACAACACATAAATTTATTTCAAGTCTCGTGATTAAATGGCTCGCCACGTGTTCACAGTTGGGTACGTGCATGCGACGACTCCACCTAACACACCTTGTAACAAAGCCTTACGTGGAACTCTCAACTTCCATAAACTAATTAGATTGAAATGAATCTAATTCATTGTCCCCAATTTGTCTCTGTCTATGTCAGAGAGAATCAGAGATTCGTTTCAGAGTAAAATGATTTCGCATTGGTCCACTTGAGAGTCTCTAAACCATTCCGAGGGTTTGGTGGACAGAGATTTAACATGCTCCAACCCTTTCTTATCCAATTTGTCCCCTCTTGTCTCTCTTTAATTAAGCCCTACCTCAAAGTTTTCACATGATTTGTTCTTGGAAGTGTCTCTCTCAATCATTTTGTTTTCTATTTAAGAGAGAGGATTTGATATGAGACGACTAAAACGTGTACAAAGAAAAGAGGGGAGAGTGGGCCGGGATTAACAGGATAGATGTTCCTTTGGATCAGATACGTGAAGTAGCCGAAACTTTTAAGTTGTAACTTATATGTTTTCAATGTAATCGACGTAAATGAGACGATTCTTTCAAAAATATTCATTTATCTTCTTCTTACGTAGATATTTGAACTGATAGATATAGTTCATCTCCAAAAACAAATACAATACGACGAGATATACGGGACATGATGATTTTCATATTGAGCTTTTGCTTGATCCCAAGTTCCTTTACATTGTTTATGAGGGACAAGTTATGTATATGGTTATAGTTTTATCATATGTATCGTCAGTGGTTATTTTGTTTGTTTTTGTCAAAATGTATGCTTTATAGAGCCATAATTATTCTTTATCAAAAAAAAGAAAAAGAAAAAGAGAACCATAAATCTTTCATTAACAAATAACAACAATATAGCATTTCGTTGATGATGGTTAGTACCTTCTTTAGTTAATGGTTCATATATACTGAAAATAAATAAACCGATATACTCTATGGCTCTACCATGTGAAGGTTATAAAACAATTAAACAATCTTCTAAAATTATTGTATAAGAATAAACCCATATACAATAACCATGACAACGACAAGGTTATTTTTCAATTAGGAAGAGAAAGTCAATTTTTATTTCAAAAAGGAAAAAAAAAAAAAGAGAAAGTCAATTTCCCACTAAACAAAATAATCTCAAACTATTTTGTTGCTTTAGCCGGAGAAATATGAAGTTTTGTAAATGTTAGTAGAAAATGTTTATAACCATAGATCTTTTTTAGATAAGTCAACACAAAATGTGAAATTATGATTAATAGGACATTTTCCCAATAATGCAAAAAACTATTTCTAAGATGGATACATTTTTGTTCACCAAACTCACATTCTACCTCATATAAATCTTTAATTGTAATTGTTCGTATAAAAAATGGTTTTCTATAAAGTGAAATTCTCTATTGTTGGAGGTTCGAACTATTATGATTTATAGAGGGTGTCGGTTTTTTAAGAGGGGAATAAAGAAGATCAACGCTTTCGGGTCTTGGAGTGTGCTTTTAATGAGAAGATGTTGGTAAGGGTAGACCGCATAAATTCGGCTGGTAGGTGGCTATGGCTGTCAAATGGTTCGTTCATGTTCAATTGGGCTTGTTCACACTGACTATTTATTTTGTGAGTTATAATTAGTCGGTCCATAACGGACAATGGTTCAAAATTAACGTTTATACCTAATAAAAATCATGTCCATATGAACATGTCCATATAGAACCCATTTTTTTTTCTTCCTTACAAAAATTTAACCGGAAAAAGAAAAAAGAGAGATATTTATTTGAACCTATTTACCTTCCATTGGAGTTTCTACCATATGTAATTACCATTGAAGAGAGAATTTTCAGTATCTAAAAAAAAATAAAACATTTCAAATTTTTTCAAAACCAGTACAAATTATAACTTAGTTTCTCAAATCAAAGTCTCATGTTGTTACCAATTCAAAGTCTTCAAAGCATATCAAACTCAAAGCTAAAACTCAAACTTTATCACATTGTGCTTTTTTTCTTTTCCTCCTCAACAAACTCGAACTCATTATCTACAATATTCAAAACCATATAATTAGATTCATCATCACCTACAAATACAATATACAATAAAATGTGAAAATTTTACCAATTTCTTAAAATTCCCGAAACCAATTTCTTGCACGTATCAAAGCTTGGACATTTGTTGGTAAAAGACAACTTCTATATTTGTTGAGAACACAACTTCCTATGCTAAAGATTCTGATACCGCATTTGTTATGGGGATACTAAGTACATCACACACCATTAACACCAATTCTTTAAAACGAGTTGAGTTGTCTTTCCAATATTCTACCACATTCACACTTCTAAATGAAACCATATCTAACACTAGCTTATCCAAATACAAATATGTGTCTAATGGTGATTTTCCATTACCACCACTTGAGCGTAAGGAGAGAAGGCAATGGAACAGCTCTGATGACTTAGTTCTAATTAGCGCCTGGTTAAACACATTTAAGGATGTTATTGTTGGCAATGACCAAAGGTCAGAGACCTTTTGGAAGCGTATTGGAGACTATTATGCATCAAATCCTCATGTACTTGGTGGTGCTGAGACAAGGCTGAGTGACCATTGTAAGCAAAGGTGGCAGAAAATCAGTAAAGACGTGAGCAAGTTTTGTGGAGCGTATGCATCTGCAGAGAGAGAGAAAGCTAGTGGAATGAATGATACTGATATTCAGAAGAATGCTCACCAAATTTTCATAATACTTTTGTAATGTTTTATGTTTGTTTGTTTTTCTTTCCAATTTTATTATAAGTTTCCAATTATATTTTGGTTCAATTATGTTTTCTATTTAAAAGTTATATTTTTATTTTAAAATAATGTCTTATATGTTTTTGATTATTAAATTAATTAATTATTACTAAAAAACAGGTTTTACTACTAATCAACTCATTTAACTTAGTTTCTTATCATATACTCTTAACTTATTTTAATAATATAATTGTCTTAAAATCTATCCCCACACATATGCCAATAAGGATGCTCTAAGATATGATCAACTAAAGAATCAACAAACATTCATAAACAAAGTGGCTAGAGAAAAAAGAGGTGGTAGAACTTCACAGAGAAAACAATTTGCATTTTTTTCAAATCTGTACAGTTTACATTTTCATTAAATATGAACAGTTTTTTTCAAATTTGAACAATATTTTCAAATCTGAATAGTTTGCATTTTCATCAAATCTGAAAATAAATACTTGAAACAGAGACAAAAAAAACAAAAATTGTAAAATAGATGCATCGTATCCAAATAAAATGTCCTTTCGTGAAAATTTTGAAGTGATTGCGGTAAAGTTGTTTGTGTTTCTTTTATACGTTTTACAAAATTGAACCATCTTGCTACGCATATGAGCCAAGTTCGACTGACTGATTAATGGATCCAAAATATTGTATTAAAAAAGTTGAACAAAAATAATATTAAATTTCTTCCATGATGCTATTATACTAAGTAAAATTTTATTAACTCAAGTTTAAATGATTTTACCTCAACAAAAATAGCATTAAAATTTCTTCCATGTCTTAATATGATTGGAAAATGATTTTGGAGGAATATGTTTTGTTCAAATTTGTTTCTCCTCACATTTGTTTTCAATTTTTGACCTTTTTTTCAACATTTTCGTTCTGTTTACTATATAATTCGGTAGACAAAAAGATATATAGCCCATATGTTCTCGAAGGCCCAAAATGTGTAAAATTAGTATCAGATTTTAATTCACCCATGAACCAAAGACCGATCTTCTCAGTGGAAATCAAAAACCGGTAAAACACAAGTGGGATTCTAGAAAACCAAAACCGGTTTAAGATAATCCAGACACAGAACAACAAGTACAGAGAGTTGCGTTTTATGTCTTCTCCGTCGAGCAGAGTTTTTTTGGTAAAAACTTCAGATAAAAAAAAAATATTAAAAACCCAAACTTTTAATCTTGGCTCTCCATCAAAAACCCTAAATTCCTTCTTATCTTGTTTGATTTTTCATTTCTTCCTTTTGATTTTTATTCCATAAACCGGAGAATCCAAAAAAAAAAAAAAGTTTGCATTTTTTCATCTATAAGCTCGTTTCAGATCTTCAATTCGATATTTTTCTAAATATTATGCGAACTCACTTTACATGACAATGATATTCTCTAAGCTTAGCCGCTCCATTTCTCGTTCAAGGGTTAGTTTCATTTTGTTGATTTCTTCTCAGATTCGTTTTTTTCAATTTGTGTGTTTCTGATTTTTGTTATTCCGGTGAAATTAGGGGTTTTTGTACGGTGGTGGTGTGAGATCAGCAAGGCTAATTGCTCTGCCGAGTCTTGAGGCGGCGTCTGTGAATGAAGTGGAAAGTGGATTAGGGTTTATAAGACGGCACTTTGCTTCTTTAGGTTCTCAGAAGGGTTTAGTCAACAATGATTTGATTGGTGTTTTTGCTAATCCAAGACTTCGTAGATTCTTCTCTGACGAAGCTCCAAAGAAGAAGAGTATGATTGTAGATTTTAATTCGAATAAGTTTGAGAAGATTGGTTCTAATTTGTGTTTTTGTTTTGTCTTACATTTTTGGTCATTTTGTGTAGATTATGAGAACTATTTTCCTAAAGATAAGCAAGAACCCAAGAGTGACCAGAAATCAGATTCTAAAGGTGAGCAGAGAGATTGAGCAAACTTGTTTATATGTTGCATTTGAAATGATGACTTGAAACGTTTCTTGTTGCTTCATTGAGACATAGCCATCTACTAATGTTTTGGGGATTAAGGGATCTATTGATTAGTCATTTCTATTAAAATCTAAGCTTTTGAAGACTTGTTGGTGCCACTTAAGAATTCTAATGTGTTTGTTTGCAATACAGATGGTTCGGACAAGAATGAAAATGAGAACGTGGGAGATATGTTAATGAATCGATTCCAGAATTTGCTAATTCCTTTCTTGGCTCTTGCTGTGTTCTTTTCTTCTTTCTCGTTTGGCTCTGGAGATCAGCAACAGGCAAGTATATATTAAACTAAAACTTTGTGATATTCTTTGATCTTTATATTGATATCATGATGTCTATAGTATTGCGAATTCGGCCTTGTTCGTATGTTATCCTCTAATATCCTGTGCTACCTGTTTTTTTGTTTTCAGATTAGTTTCCAGGAGTTCAAGAACAAGCTTCTTGAGCCTGGTTTAGTTGACCACATAGATGTTTCGAACAAATCAGTAGCGAAAGTCTATGTGAGGAGCACACCGAAAGACCAACAAACGACTGGTGACGTTGTTGTCCAAGGAAATGGTAATGGAATTCCTGCTAAAAGAAGTGGTGGTCAGTATAAGTACTACTTCAATATCGGTAGTGTTGACTCGTTTGAGGAGAAACTCGAAGAAGCGCAAGAAGCGTTAGGTGTTGATCCTCATGAATATGTTCCTGTCACATATGTTTCTGAAATGGTCTGGTATCAAGAGATCATGAGGTTTGCACCGACTTTATTGCTCTTGGGTACTCTTTTCTATGGGGCGAGACGGATGCAAGGTGGATTGGGTGTAGGAGGAACCGGCGGGAAGAATGGTCGTGGAATTTTTAATATAGGCAAAGCCACAATAACGAGAGCGGATAAAAATTCGAAGAACAAGGTTAGAGTTTTGCCTTCTTTTAAATGATCATATTGGAATTTATATACTGAGTTTTTGTTGTTCTCTTCGCTAGATTTATTTTAAGGATGTTGCTGGATGTGAGGAGGCTAAACAAGAAATTATGGAGTTTGTACATTTCCTTAAGAACCCAAAGAAGTATGAAGATTTGGGTGCTAAAATCCCGAAAGGGGCACTTTTAGTTGGTCCGCCTGGAACCGGAAAGACTCTTTTAGCGAAAGCTACTGCAGGGGAATCGGGTGTGCCGTTTCTGTCTATATCCGGTTCAGATTTCATGGAGATGTTTGTTGGTGTTGGACCGTCGAGGGTGAGACATTTGTTCCAAGAGGCTAGACAAGCTGCACCGAGCATTATATTTATAGATGAGATCGATGCGATCGGTCGGGCAAGAGGACGTGGAGGTTTAGGCGGTAATGATGAGCGTGAAAGCACTCTGAATCAGTTGCTAGTTGAAATGGACGGTTTTGGTACAACTGCTGGAGTTGTGGTTCTTGCTGGGACCAACAGACCGGATATTTTGGATAAAGCTTTGTTACGGCCTGGCCGGTTTGATCGTCAGATAACCATTGATAAACCTGATATTAAAGGTCGTGATCAGATTTTCCAGATTTACTTGAAGAAGATCAAACTAGATCACGAACCATCGTATTACTCTCAGAGGCTTGCGGCTCTCACTCCCGGATTTGCTGGAGCTGACATTGCGAATGTCTGTAACGAAGCAGCTCTTATTGCTGCTAGACATGAAGGAGCAACGGTTACTATGGCACACTTTGAATCTGCGATTGATCGTGTTATTGGTGGTCTTGAGAAGAAAAACCGGGTAAAATGCTTTCTCCTTTTCAACAATTCTTTTGCTCTGCTTTATTCCAAAAAGCTTGGAAATGGAAAAATCTGAATGTTTCAATGATGAACAGGTGATAAGCAAATTGGAGCGTCGTACAGTTGCATATCATGAATCTGGACACGCGGTTACTGGGTGGTTCCTGGAACACGCAGAGCCATTGCTGAAGGTGACTATTGTGCCACGTGGTACAGCAGCGCTCGGGTTTGCACAATACGTTCCAAACGAAAACCTTCTAATGACCAAAGAGCAACTCTTCGACATGACTTGCATGACCCTCGGTGGCCGTGCAGCTGAGCAGGTAAAATCCCTAATCACCTCAGGAGATTTGAGACACGGTTCTAGTCCCGCGTCTCGAAATATAAATGAAAACAGAACGGGACAGGAATTTCGTTACCGAATTTCTGGTTTTCCACCCTCCACCGAAAATATAGGAATGCCGCTTTGTTTGAAGATGTTTTAAGTTTGTGGTCATTTTCAATCGCAGGTATTGATAGGAAGAATCTCGACTGGTGCGCAGAACGATCTAGAGAAGGTGACAAAGATGACATACGCGCAAGTAGCTGTGTACGGTTTCAGCGACAAGGTTGGACTGCTCTCATTTCCGCCAAGGGACGATGGCTACGACTTCTCTAAACCATACAGCAACAAAACCGGTGCGATCATAGACCAAGAAGTCAGGGAATGGGTGAGCAAAGCTTATGAGCGGACCTTGGAACTGATCACGGAACACAAAGAGAAAGTAGCTGAGATCGCCGAGCTTTTACTAGAGAAAGAAGTGCTGCATCAAGATGATCTCTTAAAAGTTTTAGGTGAACGTCCGTTTAAGTCAGCCGAGATGACGAATTATGACCGGTTCAAGTCAGGGTTTGAGGATAGTGAGAAGGACACAACCACCACACCGAGGGTGGAGCCTGTGGTGGATGAAGGAGCTCCTCCGCCGCTTGAACCACAGGTTGTTCCGACGTAAGAGAAACGTCACTGTTACACATTGTAAATTTAATTAAGAATGCAATAACACAATCCAAAAAAAGATAAGCACTCTTGTTCTTCAATGTTTTTAAGTGATGAGGGACTTTGTTAGCAATGAATTTTTTTTTCTAAATTATTTCTTCTGATAAGATTTTTCTTTTTTTTTTTTTTTTATTCCACTCTGCTTTATAGTTTGTGTTTTGTAATAAATGTCTCATGATATTGTTATACCAAACTGAGAAAGGTGTGTATATTAATTGGAAAAAAAAAAAAAGACGATCTCCTAGTCGAAATTTCTGATTTTTGTTCATTTTCAGTCTCAAAACATCAGATAGGAACATATCTGTTGAGATCCAAGCTTTCAAGCACATTTGTGTTATCCTTGACGCTTAGGTTCAAATCCAAAGCTGTTCCCAGAAATTGGTAAGAGAATGTATGAATGCTTAAACAGATAAATTTCTTCAGGACATAAGTTAACCCTTGAGTGAGTATTTCTTCCCTGTGAACACTTGAAACTTAGCTTCATCTGATTTTGTCGAAGACTCTTGCTCGATTGTCTTTGGATCAACCTACATACATTTAGAAGCCATATGAATACGATAAGTTTATCTTTAATGGATAACTAAATTGGATCATCACATGAATGGAAGAATGATCCAGAGAGAAGAGAGACGTACGTTGACAGTTTCTTTTGCAGCTGTTGTTTTGCTGTTTGAACCAAAGACAAGCTTTCCTGATCGTTGCCGCGGTGTGGTGACTGACAACTTCTCATCGTCTTTCCCATTCTCAGTTGGCTTTTCTTGTTGTTTTGTATCTTCTGGCTCAGTTGATTGTGTTTGCGCTTTTCCATCTAAGCGTTTTCCCGATCCAGTGAACGGCGTGAATTTGGGAACTTTGCTTGCAGGTTCTTCTTCTTCTTTAACTGCAAGGAACAAAAGAAGAACATATAAGAAAAACTTGAGGCTATTATATTGCGAAAGAACTCAATAGAGAAATATATCCAAATAAACTCGAAGAAAACCTTCATGAGCTCGCTTTTTCGAGGGAATCAACTTTTGTGGCTTTTCAGGTTCTTTGTAATCAAGAGGAGGAGCAAAATCAACCTCACAATCCGTTTCGATAATACTCACAGCCGAAGAAGGTTTCGCCTCAACCACATTAATAAAATATTGCTTATTGTTATAAGGAACCATAATTGTATCACCAGTCGTTAAGCAAGAATAGCTCCTAAGCGTAGTCTCCAAGCTGCAAAAAAAAAGAAAGAATGTAAGACAGAAAATTCTTCAAAAACCGAAAGAATATATTCAGTTTCGAAACTACAAACATGGCTTTTGGATTGGAAACGTCCAAGAAATCTTGAGTGTGAGGCTGTAGCTTAATGTAAGTCCCTTTCACCAAGCTGATATTCTTAACTTTCAAAATATCTCCTTCTTGAAGAGACATGTTTTGCATCATCTACAAGTAATGAAGATCAAGATTAAGAAACTAGTGAAAGAGAAAAACAAAGACAAAGAAAGAAGAAAATAAGTAGTATACCCAATACGGCAAGTAAATTAGGCCTTCGTCTGCAGTGAATTCTAGTACACCACAATGTGAAGTCTTCCCAACAGAATCATTACTCAGTTGAAACAGCATTGGGTATTCGATATGCAAAGAAGCTGAAAAAAGATTGATTCAGAGACCAGAGATTATATTGGTAATGCAGAAAGTTCAACCAAATATAGTAGAAGACTCACCAAGACGATCAAGAGCAGAAGGAGGCATGATAACTGCAGAGATCACAAGGTCAGAGAAATATCGAAAACCGGTTTTAAAGAAACTATCTAGAGACTAAGGGAAGAGAGTAGTAACTTACTTTTGTCACCCTTCTCAAGATGTGCCTGCAATTAAAACTAACTAAAATTAGAATCTTGAATTCTTGATAGATGTGTATATAAACAAAAATATGGAACCTTGTCAATGAATGTGACTGGGTAACAACGATACCACTGCTCAAAGCTAGAAGAAGCATCTCCACTCATCTTCACTGCCACAAAAATCAAAAACTCCTAAAAAGTTCAATAACTAACAAACACTTACTCATTGAGGCAAATCATCGAAAAACTGGTGGGCACAAAACTAAACAGAGCAAAACAAAGTTCGTTTCTTTAAACTTCAGAATCTTATTTAAACTGATAAATTACAATTCAAGATCTCCACAAACCAAAGATGATCATCAAAACTCAAAAGAACTTCCTTTTGTTTTTTTAGAAAAGATAAAAATCCGAACTTTTTGGACCTTAGTTGATGAGTTGAGATTAAGTAAATAAACTTAATCAACAGTACCGATCCGATAATAGGGTTTTTGAAGGTGGAAGATCGTCGTAGTCAATGAGAGCAGATCGGAACTGAAAAATTGGAAAAGTTATTTTGATTGCAGAAGAGAAGAAGAAGGGAGATTCTTTTATAGGTTTTATCGGGCCAAAGAAACAAAGGATCGTATAATGTGTATCAAGGTACAGTTGTACACGTGGTGTATAGTAATTGGTTATTTATTTGGATCCAGTTAATCCTACGTGGAATTTAATACATTATGTAGGGTTAAATAAAATATCTGTTATATTGGCTTCAATGTCTTCTACTCGTATTAATTACTGATTTAAATTCGATTCGGAAGATTTAGATGTCGGTAATTCTATAGAGCAAACCAAAATAGTATTAAAAATTAATATTTTTTATAAATTTAAATTTTAAAAGATGGATATCGGTATATGTAGGTATTATGATTTGTGTATTATATTAATTGTATTATTATTATATACAAGTTTTATGAATTTTTATTCATCTAATTAATTATTTAAATGTTAAAGCTTAACAAACTAAGAAAAAATAGTTTAATTTTATGAATTATTGCCATTTTTGGGTTAAATTCTGAATTTTTTATATTTTTTGTAATTATTTTTAAGTTATATATATGTAGTTGACAAAAAAAAAAAAAAGTTATATATGTAAGTATTGATGGGTTGCAAAAGCTAATATGGGATTTCAAGTCGGCAACCTCTTCTTCTAGAATACAAATCTTTAAAATGTCAAAGCTGATTTTCTTGCTCATAGTGCCTGAAAGCAGAAACTCTTTGTTTTTTTTTTATTTGTAGACGAGATTAAGACTGATATTAGATGTTTTAAATTCGGATAAACCAATTGATTGGATTTGAATCGAATCCCAAAGAAGTCAAAGAACTAACTAGGGGTGGGCATAAAACCCGTCTCGTCTTTTTCTCATCCCGTCTCGTCCCATTCCCGGTCCCAAATTCCCATCTCATATAAAAATATATTTCCATATGGGACAAAGTTTCATTTCCCATTTGGGAACAGGACGGGATGGGACAGGATGAGACGGGAACGGGAATTCCCGAAATCCCATTTAGAACAAATTATATATAATAAATATATTTTACATATATTTTATAAGTTATAAAAATATAAAATGACATATAAAATATACACAAAATCATAAGCTTTTAATATTGTTTGTAAGTTTAAACCTTTTTTTCTAACTATCTATTCTTGTTGTGTTTCTTTGCATGAAACTCACAGAACTCGTCTACCATTTAAGATTGTTGGAATTTATTTTGATTATTTTTATTTGCATTATGCAATTCATTTACTTTGCTCTAGTTTTATTTTGTTAACTTTCTTTTTGGCTTTTATGGTTTATTTTTTTTGTTTTGAACTCTTGAAAAAGTTAAAATATTTTAGATTTTTTTACTGTTTATGTTTGTAGTTTTGTACCATATTTTTTTTGGGAATTTCCGTTCCCGTTCCGTCTCGACCCATCCCATCCCGATCCCGTCCTAAATATTATATGGGACACAAATAGGACCTATTTTTTACTTCCCAAATTCCCGTCCCATTCCCGTTCCCGTAAAATCACGTCCCAAATTCCCGAACGCCCACCCCTAGAACTAACCTACAAAATTGAAATAAGTGTTAAAATGGTTAAAAGTTTTACTTCGAAGATTAAAAAAAGGGTTTTGTGCAAAAAAACCCTCCAAGTGAATCCTTTTTGCAATTTAACCCTCTAAGTCGAACTTGTGCAAGTCAATACCATGAAATCAAAAGTCACCCGCAATATAACCCTTCTCCGTATTGATGACGTGGCATCCGTTAAAAACATAAAGTTTTGTGCAAAAAAACCCTCCAAGTGATTTTTTTTTGCAATTTAACCCTCTCAGTCGAACTTTTTTTTTTTTTTTCTCTAAGTCGAATTTATGCAAGTCAATACCATGAAATCGAAAGTCACCCGCAATATAAACCTTTCCCATATTGATGACGTGGCATCCGTTAAAAACATAACGGTGGCCAAAACGACACCGTTTTGTTGGGTTCGAAAACGACGCGGGCATGCAGCCCGTTTGACACCCCTACTCCCACATATTCATTCCATTTACACCACATAGCCCATCAGTATAGCATACCTTCAACTTCTGAGTCTGGAACATGGAGATATCATCTTTTTAGGGTCTTGATCAGTATTCTTCTCATGTCGTTTTCGAACCCAACAAAACGGTGTCGTTTTGGCCACCGTTATGTTTTTAACGGATGCCACGTCATCAATATGGGAAAGGTTTATATTGCGGGTGACTTTCGATTTCATGGTATTGACTTGCATAAATTCGACTTAGAGAAAAAAAAAAAAAAAGTTCGACTGAGAGGGTTAAATTGCAAAAAAAAATCACTTGGAGGGTTTTTTTGCACAAAACTTTATGTTTTTAACGGATGCCACGTCATCAATACGGAGAAGGGTTATATTGCGGGTGACTTTTGATTTCATGGTATTGACTTGCACAAGTTCGACTTAGAGGGTTAAATTGCAAAAAGGATTCACTTGGAGGGTTTTTTTGCACAAAACCCTTTTTTTAATCTTCGAAGTAAAACTTTTAACCATTTTAACACTTATTTCAATTTTGTAGGTTAGTTCTAGGGGTGGGCGTTCGGGAATTTGGGAC